>LR812523.1:8401617-8796617 GCA_903798195.1 Danio kyathit | reverse complement strand
TACCCCAATATATATTTCTGGAGAGATCTCAAATTTCTCTCACGAGTGCCATTTGCGCCTGCTCTTCAAGCGTAAATCCACCAGAGGCCGCTGTCGACTGACTGACTGACTAATCGACTGACCCACCCTCCTCCTTCCCTAAACACAACCGAGAGTGTTTTCAGAAGAAATCCAGAAAAAGAAAAGCCCTCGCCACGTTTTCAGATTTTACCACATTCTCATCCTGTCATTTACTTGTTTATTTTATTTTTTGGCTTTTCTTTTTGTCTCACTCGCTTTCTGGAACCGTTCTTCGCCAGACTCAAACCCTGTCGTCACAGTCAACGCCGCTCGGCATCTCGTATACGGCAAGCCACCGGACAAACTAGTAACAATGGAAAAGCCATCCATACGGAGGTAAGCGGTCAGCTAGTATCGCGAAAAGGAACAGCGTCATATCGCCCTGTATTGTTTGTTTTAAAGACAAAATGCAGCCATACACTCATCTGGCTACACAATTCGCGATATCCAGAAATGTATATAGGGCTACGTTTTTAAAATGAGACTATGCTGCATTTATCATGTTATGCTTATAAAGGTGTCCTGATAGTGTTATCAAAAAAATAAATAAAAATAAACAAAACCTTACCAAAAATATCAATAAATATAATACTGTAAATATGTTTGTGCATACAAGAAAGTAACAAAAATTCTGACAAGAATTAACTAAATATCTTGACATTTATTTAATCGTTTATGACATTTAAAACACTCTGTTAAAAATTATTTTCAGTGTACAGCAGAATACAAACAATCCTAAAATAAAAACTAAATTACGGTGCAAGAAACCTTGACGTTACAAATGGACCATTTAAAGACATAAAACCCCCTCTAAAACGCTACAAAAGCGCAGAATATGGCCGTTTTTAATTATTCCACAGGAGGTGTATGAAAAACAAGAGTGGCATACGGCTTTGTACTTATGCTTAATGTGGCAAGACTGATCATAGATCATTTGACATCTGCTTTATTAGATTAACAAACTGTTCCAGCTGTCACACATTACAGGCCGTTTCGGTGCGCAATCACAATCACTGCAGACACAACAGGACGGAGTAAAGCACAAACACCACACAACAGACAATCTGTATAAAGCCAACAGCAAGATCTCCCAGTGAATCACCCTGAAGTCGGAGCCCAGGAGGACACCGGAGGCCCTTTAACACTACAGCACCTGCAGACACACACACATATCCTGAATATAAAAGAGCAGGAGTTACTCAAGGCACATGCTGTATCCGAAATCATCCCCTCATTCACCATTCCCTACATTAATCCACTAATATATTAATACACTACGGCCAATTTAGTTTATTCAATTCACCTACTGTATAGCGCATGTGTTTGGACTGTGTGGGAAACTTGAGCACCCAGAGGAAACCCACGCCAACATGGGGAGAACATGCAAACTCCACACAGAAATGCCAACTGACCCAGCCGGGACTCGAACCAGCAACTGCTGTGAGGCTACAGTGCTATCAGTACCGTCCTTGATCAATACAATATAGTAAAAATGTATTAACCCTCATGTTGACTTACGGGTCAGAAATGACCATTTTAACTAGGGATGTCCAGATCCAAAACGAACCATTTGTTTCCTATGGAGTAAACATCATGTTCCAATTACATCAGTTTGATGGATTGAAATATCCTTAGCTATGCTCCTCCAAACAGTAGTTTGCTGTGAATGAACCAATGACTGTATAAAATATGGACGACGCGACAGCGCCATTTTCCATTAAACGCTGTGAGGGAAAAATCGCCTTGTGACGGGCACAAACTGTCGCAAAAGACTGCTGAAATTGGAGCCTGGACATGCGCAGAAGGACTGCCTGGTGGAGCCAGAGGAGGAGCTGCGGAATCGAACTTCCAACCAAACGCTTGTACATCAAATCAACCACGCCCCCCCGAACTTCTCACTTGACCGCCGGTGTCTGCACCATAACAAAGGCTTGCTAATGCTAATACACTTTGCGTTTACATAGTAGCCTGCGTTTGCTGTTTTATCAACACAAATGGTTGTAATAACGTTAACAAAGTTGAGGTTTATAAAATGAAGATTCAATCGCGCCAGCTCCAGGCCGCAGCGCACATTACTCGCGGGCCGATCCGGCTCGGATGCGGCAGCGTCTCACTGCCCGAGTCAATCGGGTCAGATGCGGCTGCCGTTAGCGAGCCGACGCTGCCGCATCCGAGCCGGATCGGCCCGCGAGTAATGTGCGCGAGTAGGTACAGCAGACGGAGTCGGGCCGAGGGGTAAGTCTCCGGCAGGCGAGAGTCTAGCCGGAACTGGCCCGAGTGTATTTTGCTATCTGGGTGGTTAGGAGTGTATCAACAAACCGATAAAGCCCTGACCTACCGAATAAACACTGTTCCACCAGATCCTGTATGTCAGAAACTATAGTTTACTGCTGAACAACTTATTTTATCATGATAAAATAACACAGAAATGGAATAATAACACTTCAGTCTCCTGCCGAAGCTCCGACGTCTGCTTTGAGAAACTGTCAATCACAGCTGTCAATCATGATGACACGCCCTGCATTAAATTACCGCTCAAAACATACTCTTTACAAAAATGAAGATCTGCACCTATATCAGCACAATAACCAGTGCCTTAACTGACCAGAACCATCTTTCGGAACATTTTATTGCAAGTGTAATTAATTTTCTTATTTGGTCTCATGTCTCCTTCATTAACACGGAGGAGGCGGGCTTTATGACTTGTACTGCAGCCAGCCTCCAGGGGGCGATCTAACGGCCGAGACCTTCACTCAAGAGCAAGCGTGCGGCACACTTGGAATGAACGATGAGAGGAGGAGCACTAACATAAAACCCCTCCCCTACTCAATATTAACAGCACAGCGTTGACCTCAGGCAACAGAAAGTTTTCTTAAGGCTCGTGCTGAGCACAGATTTCTTAAAATGATTGCAACCAATTAAAATATTAGAAAAAGTATCAATAAAACATCCAATAGACTGATTTCACGCGGCCATTATTAACAGCGAAATCGAGGCTGCGGTGGGAAGAAACCCGGAAGTATAGACTGAGTCACACAGGAATGTTGTGTACCTGGCTGTTTATCTTATCAGCGAAGAGAAAGTGACACAAATTTATTTATTTCAGCGCCTTCCGGGTGACCCTAAGGTCCGTTCTGAATGAATAGTGAAAATAAAAAAGGATATTTGACCTCATTTTCAGCTAAGTTAAGGGAAATGGCACTACTTCGCTAATGTTTTCTTTCATAAACACACATTTTAGATGCCATTCATCAAACTCAAGTTAATGAACTGAGTCTTTAACTATATTAGACTAGTCACGATACAGAATTTCCGTAATGAAATATAAAAAAACGCCAATTTCTCATTAACATTTAAGCCACTGATCATGGAGTTCTTAAACAGCGCTGATTGGCCATTGTGTTCACGTGCTCAACAGAAATCACTATGATTGGCTGTGAAGGTCATCAGTTCACCTCACCGCTGTTTACTGAGTGCAAACACAGACGAGCGATCCGCTGATGAAACGACTGATCTTCACGGCTTTAAAACGCTCCAATATCCGTCACAGATTGTGTGTTTTCAATCTGTGAAGAGCAGGAAGCTGATAACCTTCACAGTCATTCTGTTGAGCACTGGTGAATACTAAGGCAAATCAGCGGGGTTTATGAGCGCGCTCAGCGGCGCGTAAATGTTAGCGGGAAATTTGACGTTTTTAAAACTTCAGTACCGGGACAACACTGTTAAAGACAACACGAAGATGTGCTACAGAGTACTGCAGTGTTTTATCACTCACCGGGTTACATGGGCTGAAGCAGGGAAGCGTCCCCACGGTGTTTACCTGCTGCCCTGGACTGAAGTCTAGGAGGACACTTAAGTGTATCACTCTTAAAGAGATTGTGATGTTGTTTGACGCCTAATATGCTTTTAATTGTTTAAATTAAACTGAACTGAATGATATTAAAGTGACGTTTACACTATATCTGCATTTTGAAGTCGCAGCAACAGCTGGAGGTTTGTAGTACACAGCATGTTGATGCAATGTTTACAGTGCTGATCCTATACTTCCGGCTTTCTTCCCACCGCAGCCTCGCTTTCGTGTTCTAAAATGGCGGTCGCGTGAAATAAGCGTATAAGGTTTGGGAGTCACTATCTAGCACCGTTTGAAGATGGAACTTCATTTTCTGACTCATGGTGACAGGAGCACATGGTATGAGAAGTTAAGATTATTTGCTCAATTAACCCTATTTAAAGTAGCATAAACTGTACAAAACAAATGTGTGTATTTGTGAAGTTGTAGATAAGCCTTTTGTCAGGTTTTATGAAGTTTTTTTTATTTTACATGGTCAGAAATGCAATTTTTCTTTTCGTTGCCTCAGGGCAACGTTGTGCGATAAGTGGTTCTTTTCAAGATATATTTACTGGCATTACATGTGGGCATTTCACATATTATCATTATTAAATATTGTATTATTTTTCACTTAATTTTACTTTAACATATTTTGACAGAAAAATGAATGCAAGCTTGTTTTATGAAAGTAAAGGAGCAGGATCCCAGAGTTAGGCAAATCCCATCTGAGGACAATGAGATAGACTGCAGGGACAGTGACGAGAACAAGGTTTGAGCAGAAGTGTAAAAGATATCTTCAGAAGTTCAAAAAGTAGCACGGACTATCATTTATAAGTGATCAGTTTACACAGCAGGCAGCACACAAAATAGGGGTCAAATATACAGACCAGTAACAAACCATTATATACAGTGCTCAGTAAATAAGTACACCCCTCACAAATCTCTCATTTAAATTCATATTAGATCTAGGACTAATCTAACAAAATAATTATGATAGCAGTCCAAAATTAGTACACCTAAATTGATATGTTGGGATATATATTGAACAAAAAAAAAATGTAAAGGAGCAAAATTCAACAGAAACAAAAATAATTATAAAATTTAGTTGAAATTTTGTAGTTTGTAATTTTCTTCAAATATTTCACATTTAAATGTATTATCTTCTATTTCTAAAGATGTTTTTTGAATAAAAATTAATAAATATATTAGTTTAATAAATTTGTTTTGTTCAAATGTACCAAAATATATGACCTATATTCACAGATAAATGGATAAAAATATAAATTTTCTAATTGAGTGTACTCCGTTATGCTGAGCACTGGATATGTTTTATGTGCTCTTCTCCATTTCCTTAATGATTCGGTTACAATTTGAATAAGATTTGTAAATTATTATTGCTCACTGATCACTGACTGATGATATTTGATATATAATATGTGACGAATCTTCTCTGTGATTTTGTACCATTGTTGCATATCGTTGCCTTAAAGCAACAAAAACATATTTTGGGGTTGGGGGGACAAACCAAAAACAACTTTTAACAATAAAATGTTAAAAAAATCACGTGCAATCCTTTTTGTCATGTACCATTAAAATATGTGCAGTAGAATATAGAAATAAATTAAAGAAAATAACCTGCATATCTTTTTTAATCCCAGAGTTGGAGTTACTGAATTTCGTACATGATCAAATTTTGATAAATTTAAATAAAATAAATTTAGGACTCGCCTTAACGAAGTTATTACAATGTGGCGAATTAAGCTCATAAAATTTTAAATACTTATAATAACAAGTTATTATTAAATTATGAATATTTGGGTTGACTATTGTTAATGGTAGCTGAACTAAAATTACATTAAATTGAACTGCTCGTCTGTTGGAACCTACAATTTATTTGTCTATTAATTCAAAGATGAAGTAATTTCCTAGTCTGGAAAAATAATTAATCTTACTACATTAATGGATTAGTACATCCTGTTGCTTTATGTTGAAGTTCAAGTAACTTGTTCTGTGTCTAAAAACAAGCGATCCACCTGGGCTCAAATGTTTAATAATGGCAACAAAGTTATAGACAACACATCTATTTACAGAGAGAGAGGGTTGCAATTCCACGTCAATAACCTAAAACCAATCAATCAAAAAAAACTGAATCACCTTGTTTTTATACAAAAACTATCATAAACTTGCTTGCTATCTCCTTAGGTATGTGACTTAGGAACCTACAACATCACCCCACTGGGAGGTCACGAGGCTGCATGAAAAGTTTGTGAGAATGAAATGCGTTTGATCTTCCTTCATTCGTTACATTCGAATGTACTTCCTTACATTCGTTCATGCTCTTTCCTTGGTGCTTTTAAGTCTCATTTAAAAAAATAAATAAAAATTTCACTTTCTGTCTCTTGCGATGGATGGATGGATGGATGGATGGATGGATGGATGGATGGATGGATGGATGGATGGATGGATGGATGGATGGATGGATGGATGGATGGATGATGGATGGATGGATGGATGGATGGATGGATGGATGGATGGATGGATGGATGGATGGATGGATGGATGGATGGATGGATGGATGGATGGATGGATGGATGGATGGATGGATGGATGGATGGATGGATGGATGGATGGATGGATGGATGGATGGATGGATGGATGGATGGATGGATGGATGGATGGATGGATGGATGGATGGAGCAATGAAATGAAATGATCTTTTTGTAAAGCACTTTGGTCAACATCTGTTGCTTTTAAATGTGCTCCATGAATAAAGCAAACAAACAAACAAACAATTTTTATAAACAAACAATTTATTTCCCCATTTAGCTTAAATTGATCTATTAAAATAAGTGAAAAAAACTTAATCCAATAATTCAAAATAAAACAAAGACAACAACAAATTGACTAAAATAGAATAAAAACAAAGTCTAAAAAGATTTACAGATAAAGCTATATAACAACAACAACAACAACAACAACAACAATAATAATAATAATAATAATAATAATAATAATTAAATGACACTAAAATAATTAATTTAGTTCCTGGTTTCTCTAAACAGTATCTAAAAACAAATCACAAACTTTCTGGCTATATTCTTAAGGATATAGATGTATTCAGGATTCAGGTTGTTGAGTTAAAATAATCAGAGGTGAAGGGCCAAACCTGCAGTGAAGGGTTATAGAGAAATATGAACTCACACAGTTAGACAGGAGAGCAAAAACACTGTGCACAAATACCAGTACAGAGAGAGAGCGAAAGCTGGAATAAACAAGTCAAGAGTCAAACAATGCACTGAAATAAACCTGATAATGATGCATACATTGTCAGGATGGAGATACCATTGCATCACCAAAGAATGATTTTTTTTAAAGGCAACATATTTTAGAAATAGTTTGTACTCATTCACATCCTCTAGTTCATCCAGGGAGCTTACTGAAACTAGACTACAAAAACAGGTGTATAAGACATCACATCTCTGGTTTACATCACAATGCTTTTTGGAGGAAATTCTATGTATTAAAATGGTAATGTGTGCTAAATGTAGCTGTATACATTGACATTTATATTAGAATGTTTTCATATGAATATTAAAATGCTATATACAGTTCTGTGAAAAAGTTTGGACACCCTATGAAATTACATTTTTTTTCCAAATCAGGAGGGAAAAAAAACTGATGTTTGGTAGGTCTTAAAATGTGAAAAATAAAACCTCAAATGAACAACATGTATGCCAACTGTGGTATTAACCAAAATAAATCAGGCACTGCTAATCAAATGTCTGAACTGATTATTGGCAGAAGTTTCAGGTGTGTGAATGTGCATGCGTGCGTGAAGTGTGCACCAAGGTTATTATAGCTAAGAAAAACTAACAAGAAAACTAAAATGTAAAATAATTGTCGTTAACTCAAATAAAAATAAAAACGAGTTTTTAAAAACTAGAACTAACTGAAACTGTAAGGTGTACATACAAAACTCACTGAAACTAACTAAAATTATAGCAAAAACCTCCTTAGTTTTTGTATTTGTGAATGTATTTAATACATAATCTTACTGTACGCCGTTTAGAAGTAAATCTAAATCGCGCTGCAGGTGTTTGACCCTACGGCACCTCAGAGTCTGTAATCCTGCTGCCATTGAGTGGACATGACAGCAGCAAAGTGACAGCATTACAGGCACTTAAAACTATTACTTTAACACAGGGGTCGGGAACCTTTTTTCAGCAAAGAGCCATTTCTGATTTTTTATATCGAATGCATTCTTTAAAGAGCCAATTGGGGTGTGTGTTATAAACCTTTATTTAGAAACAAAACTTTTATTTATATACATGCACAACTCAAAAATAAACAAATATGACGCATCAGAATGTATGAAGAAAGGACAATTTATAGATTCCTTTCTTGCCATCGCCACTCATGAACGTTGTTTGAATTTACGTGCATGGTGTTATCATAGAACTGCAAGTTGTTTACACTTTATTGATGTCGCAATACAAGTTAAACCACAGCGCCATATATGCGCATTGGTTAAAACATCCTTTCATTGTAAACAGAGTTCTGTTGTAGAAAATACAATATAAAGGGAATTGTAATTGTATTTTCAATAAGAAACTGATCTCTAGTAACAGTTATAATTTTTAAATCTTTTAAATATTATTGAAAAGAGACAGCTGGAGAGCCACATATTTTTGGTCAAAGAGCCACATGTGGCTCCCGAGCCATAGGTTCCCTAACCCTGCTTTAACACATTTGTGCCCAATAATGGGTTTTATTTCTGTATTGCAAACTAATCTTTTTAACCGGATCTTCTAAGTGAACTGGTTAAACTAGTTAATAAAAACGAACTGAATCAATTGAAACGATTCGCGGCTCCAGTAAGCACTTATACACAAACGACTTTTTAACAAGCCTAATACCCCCCTCTGACTCGAAATAATCCAATATATACTCTTATTCAGTAATCAGAACAGTAACGTTACATAGAGATCAAATTTGAGAAGCGGTGAACCGATAATACTGCGCATGCCTGATTCAGTGAACCAAACACAAACAGCACATGACAGCAAAAAGCAAAGAATCACCAAGAGACAACACACTAGTGCGATTTGGTAAACAGCCACTAGATGGCGCTGCGGCCATTTTGGAATGAAAATTCCAATAGAACAACAGCATATTATAACTCTGTAAAATAAACTATTAAAAGTGCTGATGATTGTGATAGTAAGTGTTGTATTGTCATATTTGATGTGATGTATCTCCGCTTTAATGCGCTTTTTAAATAAATAAATAAAAAACAAAGCAGCTGCTTGCCATCGTGACAGCAATAAGATCCAATGGACGGCGATCGCTTTCACTCCAAAATGGCGGAATCCGGGGCTGTTGCTGGGCGCTACTGTTGCAATGGAACGTTCTATTGAGTGTCGCCTCTTGGTCGTTCTAAGCTCTTTGATGACAGGCTGCTGTGACTGAACTAAACTTGAACAACAGCACGGCGTGTAAACCGAGGGCTTATGCGAGAGGATCTGGTGAAAAAACGTAAGTTTATTTCATAACAGAAAATCGTATTGGAATTTAAATAAGTGAATCATGATTCAGTTAAGTTGTAAAACTTTACTGCAAGACATTTTTCAGATCATATAGTGATGTTTTAACTGACTGAAATTACTAATGCTGACTACATAATTTTGGTATGTTGAGTCCAAACATCTGCATTAAATATCTGAACTTCCCATCACTACTGTGTATCTAACATCAGAAGCAGCCTTGCATACATATTGTACTGAAGGCTGCTGTCTTGTGGGCTGTTGTATTTGAGTTTGAGGATGGGTACGGTAATGGTAGATGATAGTGTTCATGTGTCCTCTAAATACAGGTTTCAAAAAATGTATGGCTGAGTTTTTATTATAAAATATTCTTTTGATTTTGAATCTTGCACCTAACAAATATCCTTATTTAGAAAAAAAACAAACTAATACTGAAACTAATAAAAACTATACTAAAACTAAATCATTTCAAAATATAGAAACTAATAAAAACTAGTAAATCCGCCTCTAAAAACTAATTAAAACTAACTGAATTTGACAACAAAAAGTCAAAACGAAATAGAAACTAAAACTAATGAAAAATCCAAAACTATTATAACCTTGGTGTGCATGTGTGTGCCTATAGTTTTTGTGGTGTAAAAATGGTTTTATAGCTGGCGGGTCAAAATAGACAACAACAGTTGTATCGTAAATGAGTACAGCCTTCAAAATATGAAAATAAACAGAAAATTACAAATTTTTTCTAATGTTGGTAGGGCTGGGCGATAATTCGATAACAATATTTTTTCGAAAAAAATAATATGGCTGTTTGATTAGATGTACCGGTCCGTTGTGGTGAAGGAGCTGAGCCGAAAGGCAACGCTCTCGATTTACCGGTCAATCTACGTTCCTACTCTCACCTATGGTCATGAGCTTTGGGTCATGACTGAAAGGACAAGATCTCGGATACAATCGGGCGAAATGAGTTTCCTTCACTAGGTGGCAGGGCGCACCCTTACTGTACGTTCACACCGAAAGCAGCGAGAGCGTCAAAGGTCGCTCTGGCCGCCCTGGCAACAACGCTGTCTGCCTTGAGCTCCGGCGGCGAGAGCGTCAAAATTCGCTACACATTGATCTCGTATTTAAAGGAGCCGTTGTTACACTCCCCCATAAAACATGCTTTCTAGCGTGAAGGTGTTGCACACTTATTATCAAATTCACTTAACTGCCGAAGATCTAGTTGCATGTGGTTTGGCTTTGCTCCACTATGTGTCCATATGCCTGAAATATTCTGAAGCAGTAATACTGTTTTGTATTGTCGCATGAAATTCCCGCTTTTTTTATGAAAAAAAAATATATATATATAACATTGATGCACATCAGTAACTCGCCAGTAACTTTTTTAATTTACGTTCCAGTAAGAAAACATTGCAAATTATTGGAAATCCAGCGACCGCAATAATTAAACCCTTGGGAACAACTGTGGTCGGAACCAAAGTTCACAGTGACTGTTTTCTCTGACTCCTCTCAAGCGGTGGACTTCTACATTCTGATTGCTTGCCGCCGAACCGCGTCATAGCTCATTACCATAAAGTTGACTTGATTTCAACTTTCCTCGACGCTCACACCGGCGAAGACGCGCCGCGCTGCTCCTCGCCGCTTATCGCCGCCTGCTCCCATTGAAAATGAATGACTTCCGGCTACTTTGACGCTCTCGCCGCTTTCGGTGTGAACGTACAGTTATAGATAGGGTGAGAAGCTCTGTCACCCAGGAGGACTTCGGAGTAGAGCCGCTGCTCCTCCAAATCAAGAGAAGTCAGCTGAGGTGGCTAGGGCATCTGTTTCGGGTGCCTCCTGGACGCCTACCTAGGGAGGTGTCCCAGGCATGTCCCACCGGGAGGAGGCCTCGAGGAAGACCCAGAACACGCTGGAGGGACTATGTCTCTCAGCTGGCCTGGGAACACCTCTGGATCCCCCCACAGGAGCTGGAGGAAGTGTCTGGGGAGAGGGAAGTCTGGGGTTCTCTCCTAAGACTGCTGTCCCCGCGACCCGGCCCCGGAAAAGCAGTTGAAAATAAATGAATGATTACTTAGTAAGTTAAATACAAGCTTTAAAATAACTAATGGAGGGAAACTTTCATTGTTAACTCGCTAGAAAACTTTGCTTATGAAACACAGCCTGAGGCGTGCATATTAATGATCTCAAAGCAACCTGAGCCTGGGTTCTCTTGATGACGTCAGGTCCGGATAAACGACCTTAAGTAGTAAAACATGCAAATGCGGAGGGCGTGGCCAATCACAATTTGTTTTGTCCTCTGATTGGCCTGTTGTCCAGTGGCTTTACACTCGTGGAATTTACATTATACCAAGTAAACAATGGTCTCTGAGGCTCATTTCCATATACTGATCTCTTATTTTACTATGCCTTGGTATAGCCAAATTTTCATTATACTGTAGGGCACCACTATTAGTTTTTACAAATTTAAGTAGATTGAACACAAGACAGTTAAGTTTCCCCCCACAAAAAGCTCAAGAATTGTGTTCTTTCAGATCATTTTAAATAAGTAGTTTGAACAAACAGCAAACTTAAATGTAAAAAAAAAAACTGTGGAAATCAATGGCTGTCTGTCTCCAGCATTTTTCAAAATATCTTCTTTTGCGTTCAACAGACGAAAGCAACTCAAACAGGTTTGTGACCAGTAAAAGAGGAGTAAATAGTGACACTTTGCAATTGTGTGTGAACTCTCCCTTTAAAAGATTGAAAGTGATGGATTTTCCCCGCACTATGTTTTTAATATAAAAGATAAATGCTCAACAGTCTACCCATGAAATCTTACATATGGATTTATGTATGGCAATATGCCAGAACACAAACAAATACCAAAGACATTAAGACAAGCAGAAACAGCCGCATCATGCATAAACATGCAGACAAACTCCGACAATAAATCGCACAGCTAATAATAACCTGCTCAGTCAAGTGCAGTTATGCTGGATCCTGAACTCATATTAAACAACATTTATATCAGCCTCATAAATCCTCCATAACATGTTGTCATACAGAAAATCAAAGCCTCCTTCGATTACGTGTGTGTTTGCTCTGTTTATCCATGTAATTTCCCAGCGTCTAATTGTGAATAATCTGCGATAATCTGTGTCTGAATGGAGCGCATCGAGTACCTGGATTTCATATGCGCAGTCTCTGAGTGTCATTTACCAGTAATTTAGCCAGTGTTATTGATGCAGTGGTCATTTGAGAAAGCAATTATGCGAGCGCAGAAACGATTAAAGACAGAAGCAGAGGACGCTGGGGGAAGGAGGGTTTGTGTTTGCTGTTATCATCGCTCGTATTAAAACTCACTTATGTTCATTATTCAGTTCAGCAGGTTTGAATCTGGCAAAATGAATCTAATGTGCAATTACATCAGAATTGGGTTCAGAGAGGGCAACACACACAAATGCACGCACTGTCCCAAAATCTAGCCTCAGCTTAATATAAAAAAAAATATTCCTACTATTATAGTTGAGTTATTATAGTTGCACTAATAACAATGATAATAAAAAATAAAAATTCATTTATTCATTCATTCAGTCCCTTTAGTCCCTGTGGCTTCAATCCCGCCACAGCAAAATGAACTACCAACTTATCTAGCATGTTTTACGCAGCAGAGGGCCTTCCACCTGCAACCTATCACTGGGAAACACCCATACACTCATTCAGACTCAAACTACGGCCAATTTTGCTTATTCAATTCACCTATAGCGCATGTGTTTGGACTGTGGGGGAAACCAGAGAACCCGAAGGAAACCCACGCCAACATGGGGAGAACATGGAAGAGGAGAAACTCCACACAGAAATGCTAACTGACCAAGCAGAGGCTCGAACTAGTCACCTTCTTGCTGTGAAGCGACAGTGCTCCCCACTGTGCCACCGCCCAAAAATGAAGATAAATATAAAAATAAATTAAGAAAAACTCCAGTTGGTTGCCAAGGCAATATGCATGTTAATCTAATTCAACATGAGGTGCTAGAACAACTATAACAGAAAATTATAAATACAGTACAGTTAAAAACACGACAAAAAAAAGAAAAAAAAAGAAAAAGGTAAACATTCAAAATTCATTCAAAATATGATTTAAAACTATAATCGTGTCTGTCAATAACACTAAAACTGTTAAACACAGTAAATCAATTGTTTCTATATAGAAGGAAGCTTTTGACCTAGACTGGGGATGTTGTCGGAAGGTGGAAGGAATACAGGGTGGGTCATTTATATGGATACACCTTAATAAAATGGGAATGGTTTCCTGAATACAGTTTCCTGAAAAGTGGATTGGTCATCGTAGGCCAGTTGAATGGCCTCCAAGGTCTCCCGATCTGACCCCTTTGACTTTTATCTTTGGGGTCTAGGTATGCAGGTGTCTGGATATTGTGGGGCTGTCTTGGCTGACACGTCTCTACAATATCACATGGAGGTCAGGGACAGTACTTCTGGACTGGGCAACTGGGGTGGTCGTTCCCATTTTTAAGATGGGGGACCGGAGGGTGTGTTCCAACTATAGGGGCATCGTACTCCTCAGCCTCCCTGGAAAAGTCTATGCCAGGGTACTGGAGATGAGGAGATGGTTAAACCTCAGATCCAGGAGGAACAATGCGGTTTTCATCCAGGCCGTGGTACACTGGACCATCTCTATAGCCTCACCAGGGTGCTCGAGGTTTCATAGGAGTACACCCAACCAGTCCACATGTGTTTTGTGGACTTGAAGAAGGAATTTTTCCGTGTCGTGGCATTCTGTGGAAGGTACTCTGAGTATGGGGTCAGAGGGCAGTTAAGGGCAGTCTGGTCCCTGTATGAACAGAGCAGGAGTTTGGTTGCTCTTAACAAGTCAGGCCTGTTTCCAGTGCATGTTGGACTCAGAGTTGCCCTGTCACTGGTTCCGTTCATAATTCTTATGGACAGAAATTCTACACAGCCTTGGGTCGGAGGAGGACCACAAGATTTCATCTGTTTTAGCAGATGATGTTTTACTATTGGCTTCATTGGACATGGAACTTCAGCATGCACTAGGGTGATTTGCTGCCGAGTGTGAAGTGGTTGGGATGAGAATCAGCACCTCCAAGTCCGAGGCCATGGTTTTCTACCAGAAAAAGGTGGTTTGCCACTAGTGATTTAAGGATTGAACAGGAGATTGATGGGTGGATCGGTGCAGCGGCAGCAGTAATGTGGTCGATGTACCCATCCGTTGTGGTAAAGAAGGAGCTCAGCCGAAAGGCAAAGCTCTCGATATACCAGTCAATCTATGTTCCTACTCTCACATTTGGTCATGAGTTTTGGGTCATCACTGAAAGGACGAGATCTTGGATACACGCAGCCGAAATTATGTTCCTTCGCATGGTGAAAGGGCGCAACCTTACCTTACCTCACCCAACCCGGTCTGAGCTGGGATCGAGCCGGCGATTCTTTGCAGTAGGATCGGTGGGTTACACTTGGGGGCTCGCCCGAGATGGGAGTGAGGTTTAGGGGGGTGAGAGTGCAATGAAGGCCAGCTAGTGAAGTGCCATGTAGGTAAACCTCACTCCTCTGACCTCAAAAGGTGCTCCAGCAACAGACCCAAGGGGGCATGGTCTTTAGCCTCCTTGTTAGAGAAACCGACTCCCATACAAAGAATCGTCAGTTCGACCCAAGGTCAGAGCAGGTTGGGTGCAGTAGGACCGGTGGGTTACACATATAAATGCAAAGTATGGCTATATAAACTTGTATGTAAAAAATTATTTTAAAAGATGATTGTATTGGAACATTCACATAGAGATTCAGATTAAATCAGAAAGCGGGCAGAATAGTAAAGTAAAAGTATGCAAATACTAACATGACATAATGCAAAAACTGTCAGGTTGGTTTTATTTTTTGGTAGCATGATTTGATGCTTTGATAAATGGCTTTGGGCTTGTGTTGTGTTTTCTGTCTGTGTAGGAGGTGATGTTCGATGAACTCTAAAAAAACAGAGTGTGAAAGTAAAGTCTCAGCCCGCTGCATTGTGGGAAGTCTTGAGTTAATTACACACACACACGCGCATCTCTTTTTCTCTCCCTCTGTTTACGGTCTGCAAGAACTGTTGACGACACACTGCTAAATTACAGGAGTCCATTATATGGTGCAAAATATCCCGTAATGTGTTGTTGTGGGTGTTTGAATTGTCTTTCAGCATAAAGCCAACGTGAGGATAAAGCGTGGCATTTCTGGCCATGGAGATCTGCCTTAAACAATGGCTTTCTCAGCCTGGTATCGCTATCAAAGCTGCACGGTTTGCTTGTTTGGAGGAGCACAACAGCAGGTTTGGTGTTCTCCTTTTGTTTGTGTAGGCGCCTATAAACCTAATGCCGGTTTCTTACTTGTAGGCTTCGTTCCAAAGCCTGCTGATCTGCCCACATATATACTCCTGAAGATCCTAAAGGTGGGCAGAGGAAGCCAAACACACCTGCTTCACCTCATTCTGATCCCGTTCGCTTCCTAATGTCCTACTTTACAATCATTATTTACTGCTATGAAATACAGATGGCTCCAAAATAAGAGATAATGTTTAGAATAATTTTAACTTTATATTGAATATTATGTATTAGGGCTGCACAATTTATGGTTTCAGCATCTATATCACAATGTGATCATTCTAGGGGTGTAACGATTTGTCGTGGTACGATTTATTGCGATGCAAAATGTCACAATATGCGTCGTGGTGTTATGATGATTTTATTACGATATGATATCAGTTTTCTCTTATTGGTTGAGCTGTTTGCACATGAGCTACGTTCCACCTGCTGTCGCGCGGGAGTTTGCTTGAACTAGCAGCAGTAACGTTAGCAGGCCAAGATGAATGGAGTTGAAATAGAGGATGCGCCTACCTCTAATAAGTTGGACGTCTAGCAACATTTCGATTTTACAGTCACTGCTTCAGACTCTTCCACTTTTTGACACGCATACTGGGTCAAACATAGCCAAAGTTTTAAAAGCAGCTATTCATGAGTGGGGACTTGAAAGGGATAATCATAGCATTGCTGTCGCATTGCATTGATGTTACGGACAATGCGCGCAACATGGACGTAGTAGCAAGAGAAGTCGGATTGACGCCTCACATTGTTTTGCTCATACACTTAATCTCGCATCGCAAGCAGGTTTGAATGTTCCCTGTGTTAAGCTGTGGTCATACTGCCCTTTTCATACTGCACTTTTTTCTTCCATTCATATGCACGCGAATGCATCAGACCGGAAACTTAAGGTTGTGCGTCAAGTTTTACAGTTCGCTGCGTTGGAAAGTTCAAGCTTGCTAAACTCTGACCTGCGAAATCACATCACTTGACTGCGTGAGACCAATCGAGGATCAAAACATAATCTCTCTGTACAGAAATGTAAAATATAGACCAATCACTCGCCTTTTTTAATGTCTAATCATCATGTTAAATCCCGCCCCTTTTCACAGCGCCGTACGACAGAATTTCGCAAGCTCAAACTGTGTGACTGCAGCATTAGTCGATTGCTTGGTCGAGTGAGAAAAGTTGTGGTCAAGCTTATCATGGATGTTATTACATGATGGAACAGCTCAATGGATATGCTGGAGAGCTACCTCGAGCAACAAGCTGCAATAACGGCAACTCTTTTGAGCACAAAGGTTCGCAAAAATGCACGTCAACTTGATACACTTGATAGCGCTGACATCAGTAATACTGGAGAAATAGTAAACTTGCTTAAACTGCTGAAAAAGGCCACGACTGTCCTGCCTGATGAAAAAACGGCCACCCAGTCACTCATCGTGCCCTTAAAATCTATGATAATACAGAGCATGACATTCGACGAGAAGGATTCCACAACTATAGCCAACATGAAGACAGCCATCCATAAAAACCTCTCAGACAGATACACAGAAGTTTAGGATTATCTTCTAGAAAGAACTGCTGACTACCTGAAAATTTAGATATTTAGATTTTTTTGCAAAAACAAACAGCAAGTGACCCAAGCAAAGCCTTAAGCTTCTGTTAAATTGACTTTAATAGAATGCTACATTTTATTTTTGTCCCTTAATTTTGTCTCTGTCATTTTAATAAAAAACGTTTTTAATATTGTTTTATTTTCCAGCGACTGGCCTATTTAATTTATTTTCTTAAAAAAGGTTCAGTTTAAACAAAAGAAATACATTGAAAACTGTTAACTTGGTAATTATTTAATAACCCTTTTATTTGCAATTTAGTTTCATTTTCAATTTTTATTCCAAATATTGTGATGCATACCGAATTGTGAACATTATATCGTGATACTAGGGCTGCACAATTAATCGAAATAAGATCGCAATCTCGATTCAGCCCTACACACAATCTTAATTCAGCTTTTCTAAAATTCAGCCAATTATATTTTTAAGGTCAGGAGAGAAGGGTAAAGGTGGGCGCACAAGTCGAAATCACATGTGAGCTGACGTAGCTTTGTTTACCTCAGAGTGGACGCATGTGCACGTGCCCGTATATATATAAAAAGAATTAACATTTCACAGAAGGACTAATTTTATCTTCAACTGTATGCTGTATAAACCTGGTTTATTGTGTTCTCTAAACAAGTGACATCTCCAATTTTAATTTCAAACAGGGATATTTCATCTCCGGCAACTTCAGCACTGCAGTTTCCTCATCTAATTTCAGCATTGCTTCACTTCTCTAAAGTGCACAACATTTCTCTGATCTCAGGTAAGTCAAACGGCAGGCAGGTGACGCTTCACACTGAGCATGCTCACTGCGCACCGCTGTGGCCGACAGATTGTGTCACTTCCTATCCCAGCAGGAAGTGGAAGTGGGTGAGTGAGCAGTAATAAGGCGGCGCGGGAGCAGATCAGGGAGGTTTAATCAGGCACGGCGGAGCAGGACTCAGACGGTTCATCCATCTGTCCACATAACAAACTTTTCACCTTCAACGAGAGCATGTTTATCTGCGTGATGAAGGACGAGACCAGCTCCTGGACTTATCAACACTCAAAATATTTTTGCTGCTTGTTCAAACTAGGGCTGGGCGATGTTGCAAAATAAATATCACGCTATGTTTTATTTCATTCGATAATTATTGAATATTTTTAACAGTCCATTTAGGAATATTAGGATTTTTTATTTAATAACTTCATTTTAATTGACCAACATTACTAAGGCAAATAGTTTTAACGGTCAAAAACAAAAATATTTAAACAAAATATGTGCTCTCTTTATAATAAAATAAACATAAGCGGTAAAGAGCATCTTAAACTTGATAAATAAAAATGTTACAAAGTGTGTGCAGTGGTAAAGTGTAAACGCTGAACAAAGCAAACTTAAAAGGTGTGAATAATAATGATACAGTAAACCTCAAACTCTGTCAACAAAATTATGAGAATCAAATCTGAGCTTTCAAGTAAAGGAACCAAGCATCATTATTCAATCACATACTGCAACATTAAAATGTGTGAAGTTCAATGACTATATTACCCCCTATGCTAAAAACTCTTACAGATGGGGAGCTAGTGGCTGGGATGCACAAGTAAAAAAAAACAAAAAGCCACTCTGGTGACATCCTGACATCCTTTTTTATTTACAGTCTCCTCACTGCTGCTATACGGCACTCATTTAGCAGATCGTTTGCATATGTCAGCTCATAGACAGATCAGCTGATCAACACTGCTTTGAACTGTTGAGAACACAATGACCAATCACCTGTGTTTAAGAACGTGCTCAACAGAGCTCAAATGTTAGCGGAAATTTGTTTTTTAAATTTCAGTACCGATTGGTACCAAACTGAATAATTTTGACAACACAATGTACTAGGAAGAAAATATTCCCACTCTATAGCCCTATTTGGACAAGACTAGTTTTACTGGGGGACCTTATGCCGAGTTCAGACTGCATAATTTTAGCCCTGATTTTGACTTGCCGACAAATGCCTGAAATCACAGGCAAATGGGTGCTCGTTCACGTGAGTGACAAATCACACAGTGTGAACTATCAAAGACGCGATATGAGAGAATCGCCGATGAGTCGCTGACACCCGTAAGATATTTGGCGTGCTAAATATCTGGAGCTGTCTGCGATTCAAATCATGCCGTTTGAAATGAGTTCTGATTGAAAATTATACCCGGACCCCCAAGAAGAAAATCAAATAAAAATCTCATTTTGGCTTAACTATGTTTAACGTTTATACTTTTTCAATTTCATTACAAAACTGCAGGCATTTCATTCAGGGTCCCATCACCTATACCACAGTCAACCACTAGGAGTGATTTTGCCTCAACTCAAATAGACTAAAGCCTGGTTTTTACTTCTGCGTCAAGTGCTCGGCGTGACCCACAGCGCTAGCCTCGCAAGTAGCCGTGCATTTATACGTCTGTGCGCTGTTTCTTTTTCTCTGCAATACACTTCCGAAACGCTAGCTGGCAGTAGGTGTTTATATTTCTCTGTGTTGAGTTTCTTCGCTGGTGTTTTGTTTTTTCTGAACACTTCCTTAAATGTACAAGTGGCTCAAATTCGCTCATTTTGAGGCGGGAACCGGCGGACGTGCAACAACTTTAATCATGAAGTAAACAAAAAACAACAGTCTCCATCAATTTTTTTTTTTTTCTTGCAATTTCGATTTGATTTGCGATTTAATTTTGTAGTCAAGTGAATAATTCAATAATCTGTATTTTAGCTTCTTACTGCTAAAATGCAGTGAATGTTAATTAAAAAAGGAGCTTAACAGATGTTAACTTATATTAGCAAACATCTCTGAAATTGTACTTGTGGTGTGTGTCTCTGTGCGTGTAATGAAAGATAATAAATTTGTATATTAAAAGTATATTTTCATTTGTTTATTATAAATGTTGATTATTTCTATAAAACCGTAATATAAAGCTTACATATTAAATGCACATTTGTAAATTACCACTTAAAATAGTGTGATAAGCAATTTGACAAAATGGTTTAAAATATATTTTGGTACATCAAAAAGTGTGTTTATGATAACCATCTGATAAGATAATGCAGCAAAAATTAGTTCTTAAAAATGTCACTAAAATGTAATATTTATAGCTCATATATATATATATATATATATATATATATATATATATATATATATATATATATATATATATATATATATATATATATATATATATATATATATACACACACACATATATATATACATATCTATATATATATATACATATCTATATATATATATATATATATATATATTATATATATATATATATATATATATATATATATATATATATATATATATATATATATAAATAATAATAACAGTAACGTAATTTGAGTAACAAATGCAGCTACTTTTTTCTGCTGAAGTTTGTAATGCATTTATATTTACTAATGATATCTTATTATCTAGCTAGCTAGCTCTCTGCGACTGTCACATATTCAACCACTGAAGCCAAGCAGGGCTGCGCCTGGTCAATACCTGGATGAGACACCACATGGGAAAGCTACACTCTAAAAAATGCTGGGTTGGTTTTTTTAACCCAAATGCTGGGTTTAGACTGCTAGGTCACAAATTGGGTTGATTTAACCCAATTTGGGTTGAAAGTTGATCTTGATCTATAACCCAGCAGTGCTGGGTTGGGAACGCGAACGTGAAAGAGAACACGCACGTCATGTCAACATGCAGGGACATCAACGTGAGAAACCGCCATTTTCTTTGCGCCGTCTTTAGAGGGAAGCGAGTGAAATTCTGTCAGATGAGATGTTAAACCGAGGTCCTGACTCTCTGTGGTCAAGAAAAATTCCAGGATGTCCTTCGAAAAAAAGCAGGGGTTAACCTCGGCATCCTGGCCAAATTTGCCCACTGGCTTCTGTACATCATGGCCTCCTAACCATCCCCATATCATAATTGGCTTCATCACTCCGTTTCCTCTCCACCAATCAGCTAGTGTGTGGTGTGCGGTCTGGCGCAATATGGCTGCCGTCGCATCATCCAGGTGGATGCTACACACAGGTGGTGGATGAGGAGATTCCCCCATATGTAAAACGCTTTGAGAGTCTCGAAAAGCGCTATATAAAAGGAATTATTATTATTATTGTAATGTGTTCTTCATAATCCTTCTGCAGTTAAATTTGTTTGAAAAATGAATTTAGTCTGAACACTTACAACACAGCAATGCAATGCCCAAAACTACCAAAGTAAAAGGAACATGTTTTTTCCAGCTTGTCAATATTATGATAATACTGTATAAAATATAAAAGGCTCAGAAATTATTGCAACAAGATAATTTGATACTATCAGCATCGTACCTTTGAAAACAAAAATCCAGTGTTCAGTTCTTAGTAGATTCTGTAACATAATTGCAGCTTCTGGATACAAGATCTCATTTACACAAATTTCATCCAATTTGCTGTGTTTACCGAGCATGTTGATCCAGGAGCACGTCCTAATCTCGTCGAGTGATGCACGTCAGCTGCTTTCATCATAAAAACTGATGCTTTATGACAGTAGAACATCTGAAACAAGACAAAATGCTGCTGTAATATCCTGGAGAAAATCCAACAAGCAATTGAACACTTTTTAAGAGATGCAGATGGAAAGATAGAAGTATAGGAGCAAAAAAACGTTTAAGGCACATAATATAAAGCAAGGAGCTTCCCTGCAACATTTCTGATTCATAAGCAAGTGACAAACAACCAGACTGAGTGATGCTTTGGGTGAAAGTGTCATATTTAAGCATTTCATTCATTAAATTTAACCGATTTATGCGGTTAACTAATCTGAATAAACACTTTTTGAAAATGAAACATACATTCTAAAAACACCTTCTAATATTAAAAAGTACAGACAATTGAAAGTAAACTTGAATAAATGCAATTAAAAAAATATGACTATTGAAATAAAGTCAATGCAAATATGTAATATTACATTATGCCATGATGATGCATCCCTTTTAGTAAAAACATCACTATTGTTTTTAAATCACGTTGGTTTTATATTACATAATATTTCAAAATAATAATAAAAGACATTCCACAAGCAACGGAAACATACACTCACCGGTCACTTTATTAGGTACACCTTACTAGTACCATGTTGGACCCACTTTTGCCTTTAGAACTGCCTTAATTCTTCACGGCATAGATTCAACAAGCTACTGGAAATATTCCTCAGAGATTTTGGTCCATATTGACATGATGCGAATCTCCCGTTCCACCACATCCCAAAGGTGCTCTATTGGATTGAGTATGGTGACTGTGGAGGCCATTTGAGTACAGTGAACTCATTGTCATGTTCAAGAAACCAGTCTGAGATGATTCACACTTTATGACATGGCGCATTATCCTGCTGGAAGTAGCCATCAGAAGAGGAGTACACTGTGGTCATAAAGGGATGGACATGGTCAGCAACAATACTCAGGCAGGCTGTGGTGTTGACACGATGCTCAATTGGTACTAATAAGCCCAAAGTGTGCCAAGAAAATCCCCCAAACCATTACACCACCACCAGCCTGAACCAGTGATACAAGACAGGATGGATCCATGCTTTCATGTTCCAAATTTTGACCCTACCATCTGAATGTCGCAGCAGAAATAAAGACTCATCAGACCCGGCAACGTTTTTCCAATCTTCTATTGTCCAATTTTGGTGAGCCTGTGTGAATTGTAGCCTCAGTTTTAAGTTCTTAGCTGACAGGAGTGGCACCCAGTGTGGTCTTCTGCTGCTGTAGCTTATCTGCCTCAAGGTTGGACATGTTGTGCGTTCAGAGATGCTCTTCTGCAGGCCTCGGTTGTAACGAGTGGTTATTTGAGTTGCTGTTGCCTTTTTTATCAGCTGGAACCAGTCTGGCCATTCTCCTCTGATCTCTGGCATCAACAATGCATTTGCGCCCACAGAACTGCCGCTCGCTGGATATTTTCTCTTTGAACCATTCTCTGTAAACCCTAGAGATGGTTGTGTGTGAAAATCCCAGTAGATCAGCAGTTTCTGAAATACTCAGACCAGCCTGTCTGGCACCAACAACCATGCCATGTTTAAAGTCACTTAAATCACCTTTCTTCCCCATTCTGATGCTCGGTTTGAACTGAACCAGATCTTCTTGACCATGTCTACATGCCTAAATGCATTGAGTTGCTGCCATGTGATTGGCTGATTAAAAATTTGCATTAACAGGCAACTGGACAGGTGTACCTAATAAAGTGGCCAGTGAGTGAGTGATAGAGAGATATATATATATATATACATACACACACATCAAAACGAACCAATAAGTTTCTCTGTAAGAATTGTGATTTATATACTAACAAATAACCTAGTTGGACGAGTCTGAACTTTGGGTGAAAAAAGTATACTTTTGCCATAATTTTATGATTTAATTGTTTTTACGGTTACCATACTTTGGCATGGGACGATAACAGTTTTCAAGGTATATGCGGTTTGGAAAAAGTCAAGGTTTTAAAATCGTCGAAATTTTCTGCAATATAATTTTTAAGGTATGCGTTCGTTAGTTTTTTTTTTTTTTTTTTTTTTTATTTATTTATTTTTTTTTTACGTTTTTTTTTTTTTGTTATTTAGGACATCCGTATCTCCAGCAGAAAAGATCTTCAAAGATGCCGTTTTAAATTGTAAAAAAAATCTGTTTTTGAAACAAATGAAGACAGCAGAAGTCAATAATTCATTTAGCCTGACACATTTACTCTTACAAAATATTGCAAAAGTTTCTCAAAATTAAATATATTGTGTTCAAAAGGGAAAAAAGCTTTAGTTTTTTACCCAGACATTTAAAAAGAATATATTTTAAAGCAGTAATCACAATACCGTGATACCTTGAAATCGTAATATTTTTATTCAAGGTTATCATACCATCAGAATCTTATACCGGCCCATGCCTATATTATCGCTGATTTAAATACAACATATACAGAATAAATAGTCTTCTGAAAAGAGGATACATACATGATATTTGAAGTTAATCATTGCGTGTTATTACTTGAGTGTATTTACCACCACAACCGATTGCACAGTAATTTTAGGTACTACAGTATATACAGTAAAATATAACTGTCTATTAAAAAAGTATAAACCGAATGTAATTAACACATCCTGTTCTTTGAAAGAGACACACTGTAATTAACAGTCAGTATCCATATTTTTGTGTTGTTTATTTATGGTTGTGAATTGCATTATGGGATGTTGATCTCAGCTCTGTCGACTTTTGATGTTGAAAATTCAACTCTGCAGTTTAACAAAGTGACTTATATTGACATTTTAATAGTTTGAAACAATAAAATATATTAGAAATAATATAAAGAGAAATAAATCTGTAAAATAACAAAAAAATGTAGGTTACTGGCCTTTTTACAAGGGTTTTGTAGCGTAATATAGGCTACAACACCAACCCGGACATTATATTACTTTAAACTACGTTCTTAAAAGTCACTTTTTCTAACTTTTTAAAGGTAAAAATTCGTCAGAAAAAAGATTAAGGTCTCATAATGCGATTTAAAAGCATAAACAAACGGAGGGAGGAATACAAAATATAAACATGAGTCACAAAATACGGACAACTGCTAATTTACGGATATTATTTACAGTGCAGGAACGAAAAGTAACCGTTCAAAACACTCACACGACGTAAAATGCTCAGATACTGTGGTAAATAAGCAGGATGGGGTCTGGATGTGAAGGGTTTATCGGTGAGTCAGTCTTCATGCGGCGTCGCGCTGTTTGTCAGACCGCAGGCCGGAGGAGGAGAGCCAGCTGGCGGACACACTGACCTGTGTTAGAGGACTGGATCTGGCAATGTGTCCTGTGTGTGTCAGGGTCATTATCACTGCACACACCACCAACAACTCAATAAGCCGTAGAGTGAGTCACACCAACGCAAGATTGATGTTCTCTTATATAATATTGCGACGCCAGTTTTGTTGTGTGTCAGTTAACTGTTCACGTGCTCTAAGCAGGATGAATTCTGATTGGCTGTCAATTGAATTGGTCATCAGGTGGAAGTAATTAAAATTTCCGAGCAGCCAAAGTCGTTGTAGTTGGGTAGACTTTTTGGAGCGTAGTGAATGGGAGAGTACAGCAAATAATTATTTTACAATCCTATTTGCTGAAATAATGATGGTGGTATCAAGACTTTCAGAAAAAGGAAAAAAAAATGTGAGACTGATATACCGACAGAAAACAAAGTAAAACTTACTGTCCTGCACATAGACATATACATTAGATGTCGCCTACGCTGTTGTTGTCTATAGACGAATTACCATGTTTGTAAACATTCAGGATGCGCGAGCAGCCAGGGGCCTGTTTCAGTGTGGAGGTTCAATCAACTCGAAGTTTAAACTTGAACTCTAAGTTGATTTACCGAGAGATTAAATACTCAGAGTTTTCGGTTTCAGAATAGCTGATCTGGGTTGGGTCAATCAACTTTGAGTAGACCAACTCAGAGTTAAGCGCGCACACCACGACTATAAAAAGGCATTATCAATGGAGCGCAGATACTACGAGTTCTCCAGCTGAACTTGATGTGCTCATGCAAAGTTACAGCAAATATGACCATATATTCAAAAAAGCAACACCACTGCATCAGTGAAACAGAGACAGTTAGCGTCGGAAAACATGCTCAAGTTAATGCACAAGTTTACATTTAAAGTATTTAAATAAATAAGTATAATAAAAAAGTAATGTAATGTGTTACGTTTATTAGCCATAATTTTAAAGTTATTTCAGATGTAATTGCATTAAATTACATAAAATAGGCTAGTGCATTTCTACAACAAATTTGACAAAACAAGAATGCAGATAACCTTTCTAATTTAAGGTTCCCACTTTTACACACGTTGATCAGTTTTAATAGATTTAAGTGCACTTGTGTGTCTGCCTTTTTTCGAGTGGTAGAGGATGATATGACATTTATAATGTAAGCAGAACTAAAAAAATAGTTTTTAGGAGTAATAATCCCATTAATCTAGTTAGTAACTTTACATGTGCCAGTGGAAGGTAAGTGAATTTAAGCTAATTAATTATTAAAAAAGGACAAGCTATTCTCGTACGTGACTTTGTTCTTTGTGTGACTGAAATGCATTAGCTACATTGTAAAAAATAAAAAGTTGAGTTAACTTTAAATTTTAAAGCAACTGGCTGCAAAGAAATTTTGAGTTTAATAAGCTTCAGTGGTTGAAGTTGTGCCAAATTAATTTTTTAAGTTGACCGAAAAGGCTGGTTTAAGTCAAGTATACTTTACGGAATAATTTGGCACAACTTCAACCACTGAAGCTTAATAAACAATTTTTGAGTTTATTAAGCTTCAGTGGTTGAAGTTGTGCCATTTGCAACCGGTTGCTTTAAAATTTAAAGTTAACTCAACTTTTTATTTTTTGAACATATGGAGAAATAAAAATTTAAAGTCTCCTCAACTGAATATTTTACTTTCATTGAACAAACAGTTCCAAACATGCAGTTAAATCATTTTTATGAGTAAATTTAACTCTGAGCTCAAAAATGTCCACCTAACTTACAATTTTAAACTGAGTTAACAATTTGTAAGTTGGATTTTTTACAGTGTATGTTTCCATACAAAAATGCGAATTAAATTTATGTGCAAAACTGGATTATCGCATAAAAGATGTGCGAGTAAAGCAGCGCTTCCATCCAACCAGTCAAAGAGAACAAAATTGTCACTTCCTGATTAACTGCTAAATATCAGCAGTAAAAACTGAATTTACTGCGGTAGAAGAAGCTGCGTGAACATGTTCTTTATTTAATAAATGACTTTATTTAATAAGTGCCTCAGAAGACAATGCCGACACACAATGAACGCGTGGTGGCGTTTGAGATGCGCATGAGACGCGGAGAACAGACGCTCTTGACACGCTGCAGGCTCTTTGAAGGTAATTAATAATATAATAATACTGAAATGGTTAAGGCGTTTTAGAATGACCAAAACAACATTTCAGATGTTTTACAGTGTGCTCAACATGCTGGTTTGTCCATTCACACACATTTTCATCATCATATGATCTCTTATAACAAACCTTTTTTAATGCGTATACTGGATTTTGTTCAGTAAGTGTTTCCATCTTAGTTTACGCGCATCTTTTCTTATCGAATAAAAAGTTTCTCCTACTCAGTTATGCGCATATGTTTATTAAGCCTATTTTCAAAAGATATTAGCATCTTGGTGTTTCCATCAACCATTTTTGATGCGCATATCCAAAATGCACATTAAAATAGGTGTGTGGAAACATAAGTCTAAGGTGAGAAATATCGCTTCGTCTTTAAAAAAGTGGAGCAGACCGACAGAAACTCAGAGTTTAGAGAATAAAACCTGCTCCTGACCAGGTTAGGTTCACAGAGTAAGTTACCACGGTAACTGACTCTGAGTTATAGTTACCACTCTTTCAGAAACAGGCTTGACTTACTCTGCTTTCTCGAGTTTGACAAACCTGCCATTTTGAAACGGAAAACCCAGAGTTTCTCTCATTTCAGGGTTAAAATACTCTGAGTTTTCACTTAACCTCCTTTCTGAAACAGGCCCCAGGTGGCAGAAAAAACCAGGAGCACTAGCATTTACAGCTAGGGAATGACATCCGATGCGGTACGAGTTTGTTGTTGTCTTAGAAATAAGTTATACTGATTACATATTATATATATTATTTACATAATGCTTTCAGCGTATTATAACAGCTTGTCACCCAGTGATAAGCACAGTTATTCTGCAAGTTTAACATTAAAAGTGAGCGGCGGTCGTCTGGCAGGTCCATTTGCGATAGCAGCCTCCCAATGGATATTGAATAAGACGAAATGGCCAAGCATCCAGCTCCAAATATACAATCTCATTGAAGCTCCAAGGCATTTTACAAGAGAGAAGTTAAAGGCCTACAAGTCTTTGGATGCCTACAATTGTGTTCTGTGTGGTCACGTGCAAGAAATAATGTTCCATGATTACCAGATTAAAAACTTTGTAGTGCTAAAAACCGAGGTTCTGCCGAGCCAAAGACAAGGAAAAAAAGATGCAGCTAATGTTATACAAGACCTGGGTAATCATCAACAGGCAAAACAACTGCATTCTGACAGCAAACTACACTTGTACGGCAGGCCCAGGGTATGTGAGCTTACACAGAGAGGTAAAGTTGGTTTTATAGTCGCACATTCTGACTTTCTCCTTAATGATATAATTTCATAAGAGTATTATTTGCAAATTCTAAATAGCGAAATCATATTAGCAGCCACTGACTATCAAAGTACAACATTGTTCACAGTCAAATAAACAGTGTTAATGTTGTTTTCAAAGTCACACTTGTAGGTTATTTCAGACTGAATATTTAAAGTGCCATGGTAAACAATATAGGCGCAGGGATGTCCAAACTCGGTCCTGGAGGGCCGGTGTCCTGGAGAGTTTAGCTCCAACTTGCTTCAACACACCTGCCAGCAGGTTTCTAGTATATAGCATGATTAGCTGGTTTAGGTGTGTTTGATTAGTTCAAGTTCAATTTATTTATAGAGCACATTTAAAAACAGTCACAAGACTGACCAAAGTGCTGTACACAAGACAAGTCAAAAAATAAAAAGACAGAATACAAAACATAGAAATAAGACAAGAGAAAAGTCTGTAAAATGTAAGAAAGTAGCAGTAGAAAGGACTATTAAAATAATATTAAAAAGCCAAGCTAAAAAGGTAAGTTTTAAGAAGAGATTTAAAAATAGATAGTGATGGAGCCATCCTAATATCAAGAGGCAAGATTAGGGTTGGAGCTAAACTCTCCAGGACACCGGCCCTCCAGGACCGAGCTTGGACATCCCTGATATAGGGAGTGTGTCACAAGTTGTCACTGAATAAATGTGTCAATATAAAACC
Source organism: Danio kyathit (assembly GCA_903798195.1). Taxonomy (NCBI): domain Eukaryota; kingdom Metazoa; phylum Chordata; class Actinopteri; order Cypriniformes; family Danionidae; genus Danio; species Danio kyathit. Next base: position 8,767,363 of record LR812523.1, on the reverse strand, counting down.
AACTTTACCTTAAAAACTTACACTTTCACGTTTCATTCTAAGCATTCAGTGTCCGCAGTTTAATTCACCATATTTAACTGTTTTTACTGAAATCATTGCTGCAATCAAAAACGAGTAATGTGTGTGATTCAGCATAGCGTGAACTTACCTGATATAACATGAGAACTGCAGAGTCCAGCATTTTTAATTAGGTCGTCACTTCATTCAGCTCCCTTTTTGCCAAAGACATCTGCGGTTGGCATTTAAAGCAGTTTGGTGTACGGTTAATGTTAAGTTTTGGATTTGTTAAGTTTTCGAATTTGGCATCCTACCGCACAACACAACATGTTTACTATTGCCACCGGTCTCTTTTTGCAACCGGGGACCCGTGTGACGTCATGTGTGACATAGGTTGGTAGTTCGTCTATTGTAAGGGATGCGTCAATAGAGCCGCCATTTTAGTACAGGGTAGCGCTCCTTTGAAATGAATGTGGGACCAAGGTGTAGTGGAGGACTGTGGCCATCCAGAGATAAACACACATATATACATATATTTATGATCGGGAGGTTTCCCGGTGGTCAGTATGCAAATTTATTTTTTTTAATTACGAAAATTATAATTTTACATCACTTTTCTACATTGATGGACAAGTGACTGCATGAGCATTGCCTACAATGAGCATGTGTTTGTGCATGGAAATATATTATCCACCCTACCTGTCGAAATTGATCTAATCCACGTCCTGAAACACACCACCTCTCCTGCTATCACTTCTCATTCTAATGGAGGGAGCGATTCGTTTGTGTATGAATCTCCGTTATGAACGACTCGTTCACTAAGCCGACAATAATACAAGTTTCTGGCACTGCAGCATCTTGTTGTTGCCTTGCCTTGCCAAAACTAGCATGAGCCTAGAATTTAGTGCCAGTAGGTGCTACTTTGCCTTATGGTGAATGGCTGTATTATCATCAATAACTTTACTTGTTAAGCACAAAAGTTCGTAACATACAAAAATGTACAAAAACTAAATTTACTCTATGAAATGTTCTGCCTTTGTTTTCTTTGTTTGCTCGTTATTACACCCGTACACAGTGCTAAATTCCAGCATCTTCACACTGGCTTTGGTCTTGACTAGTGCGGTTGAAATACTTGTGTCCTGGGAGCACTGTACAAATGTGGCGGTATTGACGCATGCTCTGGGTTCGTATGCAATATCTAGTGTATATATCTATGGACACTGCATTAGAAGCACCAGGCTCAAGCCGTAATTCGTTTTTTGTAATTTTATGCAAAGATGACATAATACATACATAAATACTTATAAATGTACATATGTTTATTAAAAAATCTACGTATTAAAAACTTTCAAAGATTTAAGATTATGATGACCGTGAAACACATCATAAGTCTTGTGAAAAGGGTCCATAGGCTGCGTGCGAAATTGCTTAACGTTACTAAATATGTAGGCTAGTACTGCATTTGAATTCATTACACAACCATAGAAAAGTATTTGTATGAATGGAACTGATATGCTCTATTCGATTTGATTCACCATTTGTCCTTAGGCTACGGCATGACCTACCTGTCAGTTGCGTCGCTTCACTCCCATTTATGAATTCTCTGTGCACTTCAGATGCTGCGTCCCAATTCATGGTAAACTTTGAGCACAGAGTACAACCAATTTTTTTTTACAATCCTATTTGCTGAAATAATTAAAGAAAAACTGTATGATGGTGTTATCAAGACTTTCAGAAAAAGGAAAAAAATGTGTGAGACATAATGACAGACTATTGACAAGTTCAAATTTAGAGTTTTAAAGCCAACGATAAACGTCTGGTGAAAGCCTTATGTGACTATTTTCAATTTCACAAGGTTTTTTTTTACAGCATCGATGTTGTAATATAATTACAATACATTCAGTTAAATAGACTTCAGCATTCATTTAGTTGTTCAAGCGTAAAATGAGATGAAAGACCATGGTAACCACTAGCGCCGTCAGTAGCAACAGACTAGAGCAGAAATTCCATTGAAAATTCTGGGGTAAAATAAACCGTCATATTTTAAAGACATGGCAGGGGAATGGAATTTAATGCAGTGCTTTGCTGATTTTTAAAGAAATCAGATCTTAAACATGACAATTTTCTCAGACAGTTCACCAGAAGCCCTTGGGCTGCCAGGCTGAAAATGTAAAGTCTGTGTGCATATAGCCTATTCGGGGTTTTTTTGGTTTGTTTTTTGTAATTTGATGCAAAGATGATATAATCATACCTGTCAACATTGGGATGTGAAAATAAGGGATAAAATAAATAGCATACATTAGAAAAAGCTGCAAATAAATTAAAGTTTAGCCCATTAAAATGAACAGCTATTATAAAGAAATACAGTTGAAACCAGAAGTTTACATACACTAAAAAAAGGAACATAACAATTTTTTTTAAATGTCTGATGGTCAATCATACTAAACGTTTTACTATTTTATTAATTTCTAGACAAAAGTTTACACACATTTCCTTGGTATTTTTTTAGCTTTGCTTTTAAACTGTATAACTTTGGTCAAATGTTTTGGGTATCCTTCCACAAGCTTCTCACAATAGTTTGCAGGAATTTTGTCCCATTCCTCCTGACAGATTTGGTGTAACTGAGTCAGATTTGTAGGCTGTCTTGCTCGCACAAGCTTTTTCAACTCTGCCCACAAATTTTCTCTAGGATTAAGATCAGGGCTTTGTGATGGCCACTCTAAAACATTCACTCTGTTGTCCTTAAAGCACATTTTAACTAATTTGGCAGTATGCTTAGGGTCATGGTCTGTTTGGAAGACCCATTTGTGGCCAAGTTTTAATTTCCTGGCTGATGTCTTGAGATGTTGCTTCAGCATTTCTACATAATGTTCTTTCTTCATGATGCCATCTATGCTGTGAAGTGGACCAGTCCCTCCTGCAGCAAAACAGCCCCACAACATGATGCTGCCGCCCCCATACTTCACAGTTGGGATGGTGTTCCTAGGCTTGTAAGCTTTCCCCTTTGTCCTCCAAATGTAACACTGGTCATTATGGCCAAACAGTTCAATCTTAGTTCCATCAGACCACAGGACATGTCTCCAGAAATTATTCTTTTTCCCAGTGTAATTTAGCAAATTGTAATCTGGCTTTTTTGTTGATTCTGGCTTGTTGATTTTCCCACATTGTCACACAAGGAAGCAGTGTGTTTGAGGTTTTCCTTAAATACTATTCTACAGTTGTGCCTCCAATGAACTCAAATGTTGTCAATTAGCCAATCAGAAACTTCCAAAACCTTGACACCATCATCTGAGCTTTTTCAGAGGCATAATAATCTTATTGTATGTAAAATTGACTTTCAAGAATAGTTATAACAATTTCTCAAAAAATCTCTCTCTCATTATTCTGCTATTAAGCAGAACAGAAACAAATGTGATAATCCTAACTTACCTAAAAGAGAAAAAGTTTAGTCACATCTGACTTTTTTTAAATGGTTATGTGCCTTTTTATACAGTATATGTAAACTTCTGGTTTCAACTGTAGAATCAAGTTATCAAATCTCATTAACCTTTTCTTCACTGTATAATTTAAACATTCTGATTAAAGAGCAGCGAATCTCTCATTTAGAGTTTTCATTTGATTACATTAAATAACAGAGGTGTCACTTTAAAAATGCACACATCTTAAAATGAAAGCATTCGATTTCTTTACAAATTTGTATGCTCATTTAAGACTAAATTTGTTGTGTTTAAAAAAAACATCAAAATCGACATGATTAGATATTATTATTATTATTATTATTATTATTATTATGTGTATATGTCTGTTCAAACATGCACCCAAAACCCAGTGTGTCCACTTTCGCGTGAACGGTATCCGTTTGGGAAACAGCGTCTGTTTATCACTATGGATCGCGTCTGATGCGCATTTAATTTGTTTTTATAATTTTTTTTTTTTTTAAATAACCCAACAGTTAACTTTGTCTATGTTTTAATCAAAATTGAGTGAAAATAATCCACCATTTATTAGAGTGTACACTTAAAAAAATGCTAGATTTTTGTAACCCAACTGCTGAGTCTACGGACAAACCCAACATTGGGTTAATATTTCAATCAAATTAAAATGACACTTTTTGATCCAACATTAGGGTTACGACAACCCAGCATTATTCCCTTCTACACACAACAAATAGAACTACAACAAACAGCTCATTTAAACTAGAAGTGTTGTTTTCCCGGGTTTATGATGTCACAAAGCTGCCCAAATTTGGCCTATGGAAATTCTAATGGCTGGAGCAGGAGTGCTCAATCCTGTTCCTGGAGATCGACCTTCCTGCAGATTTCTGTTGCAACCCATATCAAACACACCTGCCTGTAATTATCAAGTGCTGTTCAGGTCCTAATTAATTGGTTCAGGTGTGTTTGATCAGGGTTGGAGCTGAACTATGAGGAAGGTAGATCTCCAGGAACAGGATTGAGCACCCCTGGGCTGGAGGAACGGGCTAGCAATAATGTGTCTTGACACAAAACTGCTGTACTCTAAAAAAAATGCTGGGTTATTTCAACCCAAATTGCATCAAATATGGACAAAATGATACATTTAATTTCTTTCTATAAAATTTATTTAAAAAATAACCCAGCAGTTATCTTTGTCCATATTTTAACCAAAGTACATTATTAAAAAAAAATCTGGGTTTTTATAACCAAATGCTGGGTCAAAAATGGACAAACCCAAAATTAGGTTCATATTTCAATGACATGTTTTGGGTTTGTCCATATTAAGACCCACCAGAATGTGTATTTCCTTCCACACACATCCAAAGTCTTATTTTGTGTTGGCTCATTCAAAGACACCAAACAGAACAGCATACATTAAGCGCATTATTTAGAAACTACGAGGCGAGAAAGTGCACAAGACAAAAAGTCTCTATTCAAGAACTACAGCAAACAGCTCCAATGTCTTGACACAAAATTGCTGTACTCTAAAAAATATGCTGGGTTATTTCAACCCAAATTGCGTCAAATATCGACAAAATGATACATTTAATTTATTTCTATAAAATGTATTTCTAAAATAACCCAGCAGTTAACTTTGTCCATATTTTAACCAAAGTACATTATTTTTAAAAAATTCTGGGTTTTTATAACCAAATGCTGGGTCAAAAATGGACAAACCCAAAATTAGGTTCATATTTCAAGGATACTTTTTGACCAAACTTTTGGGTTTGTCCATAATAAGACCCACCAGAATGTTTTAGAGTCTAGTATTCCCTTCCACACACATCCAAAGTCTTATTTTGTGTTGGCTCATTCAAAGACACCAAACAGAACAGCATACATTAAGCGCATTATTTAGAAACTACGAGGCAAGAAAGTGCACAAGAAAAAAAAACAGCAAAAAAAAGAGCTTGAGCTGAAATGAGTGTGACATTCGGAGTACTTTGAGCTTTCTTCTCCATATGAACTCCGTCGTTCTGCAGCCTATTTCCATATAAAGCAGCCTCCCGCCTGGAGAAAGAGAGAAAGAGAGAGAGAGGGGGAAAAAAACATCTCCCTCTGAGACACAGACAGAGAAAGAGAGAGCAATCCTGCAGCTCGACTCCGATAACAACATTCAACTCAATTAAACTTCAGATTGGGGCCGTTCTCTCACAGAAACGATGAGCGCGCCGATAAAAGTCTAATCACAGGACCGCTGACCCTTCAGGTCTCTCTCTCTGTACCTGCTCTCTGTGATGATAGCGGAGGCTGTATTTAAGCATGCTTACTGGAGTCTCCTGATTATACGTGCATGAGGATCATTAAACCCCCTGCTGGAGGAGGAGGGAGTGTGCGGGACTGATAACAGCAGCCGCGGCCCCTTCAACAGCCCTACGGCCCTCCTTCTCTTATGACACCGCGGTCGACGACTGCGCGTTTAATGCTGCTACATACAAAAATGACTTTCAAAAGAGATGCGTTTGCTTGAGAAGCAAGACGTCTGGAAAATGTATCAAAAAAATATCTGGCAGGGTCGAGTGGGGGTGGGGAGGAGAATCATGTTCTTACTTTGAATTATAGAGAGAGTTCCAAAATGGAACTTCTGACATCATTTGTTCTAAACTAAGGGCGGGAGTTTGTTCATCTTCTGAATGGACCAGTAAAGTCGAGATAGGATACACGGAAGTGCCATATGCACATTAATATAGCAGCATTTTTTATGACACTGTATAACAATGATTCATATTTTTACAGTACTGTGACAGTTGGGTTTAGGGTTTAGACGTAAAAAAATACAATTTATTGGGTAATTTAATAGATAACATAAATAATACTCAGTACAACTACTGTGTTTACGTTACTGAGACGGTTGGGTTTAGGGTTGGGGTGGGGGTAGACGTTAATAAAATACAATTAATGGGAAATTTAATAGATAATATAAATAATTTTCATTAAGGGCATCTTTAATAAGATTAATAAAGGGACTAAGCCGAAAAGAAAATCAATGAATGAATGAATTTTTGTTAACTTCCGGCCGCAACCATACCAGATCTAGCAACAACCGAATAGACCCTTTCCGGGTTTCTTAGTAGCGGATGTCGTCATACTTGGTAAACTTAGAGCGTAGTAAATAGGAGAGTACAACAAATAAATATTCACAATCATATTTGCTGAAGGGCGACGCAGTGGCGCAGTACGTAGTACTGTCGCCTCACAGCAAGAAGGTCGCTGGTTTGAGCCTCGGCTGGGTCAGTTGGCGTTTCTGTGTGGAGTTTGCATGTTCTCCCTGCATTCGCGTGGGTTTCCTCCGGGTACTCCGGTTTCCCCCACACTCTAAAGACATGTGGTTTAGGTGAATTGGGTAGGCTAAATTGTCTGTAGTGTATGGGTGTGAAGGAGTGTGTATGGATGTTTTCCAGAGATGGGTTGCAGCTGGAAGGGCAAACATGTGCTGGATAAGTTGGCGGTTCATTCCGCTGTGGCAACCCCGGATTAATAAAGGGACTAAGCTGAAAAGGAAATGAAGGAATGAATGAATATTTGCTGAAATAATAACAGGAAAACTCTGCAATAGTGTTATTAAGACTTTCAGAAAAAAAGAAAAAACGGCAGACAGAAGAGTGAACAATGTCGAATTTACTGTCCCGCCCCATAGACACTGCATTACGCCTGTTTCACACCGCAAGCGAAAGCAGTGCGTGCACAGTGCGTATGAAGAGCAGAAGCAGCATGCAGGCGTTTGCCTTTTACACCAGCTGCGTCTGCAGCGTGCCGCTCTTCGCAGCTGCTGCTGAGATCAATCTATCTCTGTCTATTCTATCTAGTTACCTATCTCTCTCTATATACAAATACACTTTTTAAAAAACTTTTCATCTGCACCAAAGTCTGCGGCAACTTCCTCCTATGCTGTTTCCTTAACCTGCAACTCTTTATTTTACAAATGATATAGATCATACAGTACTGTATGCTTCTCACGCTCTATGAGGAGTGTCATTCATGTCTGGTGCACAATCGCCTGTGATATCATGTCTTTTTGTTTTTGATTGTCAGGATGTTGTGGGCCTAGTTATAATAATATTTATACAATATAGTTATAATGATTTTTATACATGATCAAACTAGTGTTACTTTCTCCGCTTCAGTAATGTCCAGCGGCAGAGTAACAGCTCGTGCAAAGGATGAGACGGACAAAAGTAATCAATGCATGCCCTTCTTTGACTTATTTTCGTGTTGTCAGGTTCACAGTGCAAACAGCTCCGGGTGGACTAACTTGAGTGAACATAAAACAAAGTCAAATAAAACTTTCTTCCTCTGATTCAACTGCACAGCACACAGCGAGCTCACATCATCCAGCGTGTGTGTCGAACTACACTACCCACAATACACATGCTTAGGACTACAACTCCCGTAAATAGCAGTATTAAAGCGGCCATTTCTATTTCCTCTCTTCTGCAACACTAGTGAGCAACTAAAGCAAAACTGATACTAAAATTGTTTTACATTTGGTTTTGTAGTTCGGGCCTAAAAAAATATTTGTTGCAGTTTTTAATGGTTTAAGTTCATTTGATTGACTATATATAAATCAGTTGATATTATTGATGCATTTATTGGGTAAAATTGCTACTTTTTACTGTCATTCAACGTGTTTTGGTTACTATCAATGCACTGTCACTTTAATTGAGCGTGAGCAGCGCGGCAAAAATAGACCCAGCACCGAAACTATTGCGGCACTGCTGCTTCAGCGACTCTCACGCCTCGCGCTGATGCGCTGCTTCTGCGGTATGAAAGCTCTAATCTGCTAACATGGACGCCGAAAAAACGCGCCGCTCACGCTCTGCTCGCGCGCTGCTTACGCTTGCGGTGTGAAACAGGCTTTAGAATTTGACATTGCATTAGAATTGAATACAGAAACCAGTGTTGTGCTAGTTACTGAAAAATAGTAAGTAGTTAGTTACTAGTTACTTCATTCAAAAAGTAACTCAATTACTTTACATCCACCAAAACGTAATGCATTATTGTTAAAGGTAATTTTTGAGTTATTTTCCAAAGAACATTTTTAATGCTCGCATTAATGCTCTTATAGCGTCAGTCTTCAGTTGTGCATGGAAAATACACTGTTGATCAGCTTCACCATTTTAATTAATTTGCATTCTCACAACTAAAACACAAAACAGACTTAAACAAAAAGTCATTTTAAAGACTAATTCAAGTCAGAGCAGCAGCACAAAATAAAAAGTCATTTTTTCAACTGTTCAAGATTAAAAGATCACTGTCCCATAATGCAATTCAAACACATATTTAAAAGAGGATTAAAATAAAAACAGCAATAACACAATACCAAAAAAAACTGCTACAGATGCTCATATTTACTGATTAGATACTACTATTTATTAAAACACCGTAAAAAAAGAGATTAGTTTACTTAAAGCGATTAATTACTTAAAGGGCAGCTATCACGCAACACAGGGAGTGCAGAATTATATGGCAAGTTGTATTTTTGAGGATTAATTTTATTATTGAACAACAACCATGTTCTCAATGAACCCAAAAAACTCATTAATATCAAAGCTGAATATTTTTGGAAGTAGTTTTTAGTTTGTTTTTAGTTTTAGCTACTTTAGGAGGATATCTGTGTGTGCAGGTGACTATTACTGTGCAGAATTATTAGACAACTTAACAAAAAACAAATATATACCCATTTCAATTATTTATTTTCTCCAGTGAAACCAATATAACATCTCAACATTCACAAATATACATTTCTGACATTCAAAAACAAAACAAAAACAAATCAGTGACCAATATAGCCACCTTTCTTTGCAAGGACACTCAAAAGCCTGCTATCCATGGATTCTGTCAGTGTTTTGATCTGTTCACCATCAACATTGCGTGCAGCAGCAACCACAGCCTCCCAGACACTGTTCAGAGAGGTGTACTGTTTTCCCTCCTTGTAAATCTCACATTTGATGATGGACCACAGGTTTTCTATGGGGTTCAGTCAGGTAAACAAGGAGGCCATGTCATTAGTTTTTCTTCTTTTAGACCCTTTCTTGCCAGCCACGCTGTGGAGTACTTGGACGCATGTGATGGAGCATTGTCCTGCATGAAAATCATGTTTTTCTTGAAGGATGCAGACTTCTTCCTGTACCACTGCTTGAAGGTGTCTTCCAGAAACTGGCAGTAGGACTGGGAGTTGAGCTTGACTCCATCCTCAACCCGAAAAGGCCCCACAAGCTCATCTTTGATGATACCTGCCCAAACCAGTACTCCACCTCCACCTTGCTGGCGTCTGAGTCAGACTGGAGCTCTCTGCCCTTTACCGATCCAGCCACGGGCCCATCCATCTGGCCCATCAAGACTCACTTTCATTGACGGCGCCAATAGCCTAGTGGTTAGTGCGTCGACATATAGCACCCAGGTGCTCGCGGTGACCCGAGTTCGATTTCCGGCTCGAGGTCCTTTGCCGATCCTTCCCCTATCTCTGCTCCCCATACTTTTCTGTCTGTTAATCTCCACTGTCCTGTCAATAAAGGTGAAAACCCCTAAAAAATTATATAAAAAAAAAAAAAAAGACTCACTCTCATTTCATCAGTCCATAAAACCTTAGAAAAATCAGTCTTGAGATATTTCTTGGCCCAGTCTTGACGTTTCAGCTTGTGTGTCTTGTTCAGTGGTGGTCGTTTTTCAGTCTTTCTTATCTTGGCCATGTCTCTGAGTATTGCACACCTTGTGCTTTTGGGCACTCCAGTGATGTTGCAGCTCTGAAATATGGCAAAACTGGTGGCAAGTGGCATCTTGGCAGCTGCACGCTTGACTTTTCTCAGTTCATGGGCAGTTATTTTGCACCTTGGTTTTTCCAGACGCTTCTTGCGACCCTGTTGACTATTTTGAATGAAACGCTTGATTGTTCGATGATCACGCTTCAGAAGCTTGGCAATTTTAAGAGTGCTGCGTCCCTCTGCAAGATATCTCACTATTTTTGACTTTTCGGAGCCTGTCAAGTCCTTCTTTTGACCCATTTTGCCAAAGGAAAGGAAGTTGCCTAATAATTATGCACACCTGATATAGAGAGTTGATGCCGTTAGACCACACCCCTTCTCATTACAGAGATGCACATCACCTAATATGCTTAATTGGTAGTAGGCTTTTGAGCCTATACTGCTTGGAGTAAGACAACATGCATAAAGAGGATGATGTGGTCAAAATACTCATTTGCCTAATAATTCTGCACTCCTTGTATCAACCTTTGGAAGCTGTTTGGACAGACAAATGTTTAGTGTAAACACAGCCATATTAGAGTGCTATAAACACTTTTTTCTTTAATATGCTAATATGCCAGGAATGGTTTAATTTTCACAGTGACGTAGCAGTTTTCCCCGCCCACTGATATTGATTGACGGGTGTATATTAACAAGTCTCAGTATTATGCCCTATAATCATTAGAGGTGTGAATCTACACTGGTCTCACGGTTTGGTTCGGTTCAATTCGATATCTTGGTGCATCACGCTGCATTGACGATGCTTTCCATACACAGTTTTATATTTTCGTCACAGCACAACAATTCTTGTATTAAAATGTATCAATATATTTATATTTATATACGATTTGTAATACAATTCTGTCCTTTAATATAAACAGTCAGCTATATGAACTGTACCTTTAAACAACACGAGCATTTATAGCAAATAAATAAATTTCCCTCTCGCTTACTGAGTCCTGTCTAGCAAGTTCTTTCTTACACCTCTATGATTGGTCACACACTCAACAGAAAGGGCTGTGATTGGCTCTTACGCGCTGGCGCTCTTCACAGATGAGTGACACTGATAAACGGCAGCGGCGATCACACGGTGATAGACACGGTGCGGTGGAGAAAACTCTGCAGACACGTGCTCGTGTCTGTATCCAGAAGTATCACTGTAACAGCCGAGAGGAGAGGAAACTTTACCTCATGCCATGCAGCAGGTCAAATGGGCCACAGTGTGAGAGAGAGAGAGAGAGAGAGAGAGAGAAATGGCGTTTACTTTCATTTTCTCAAGCGCAGTGAAATAGGTGCGTCTTCTGTGTCAGTGAAAGTCTGTCCAGCAAACACACACGCAGTGAAATTGTGCAGTTTCGGCGGCGTTTTTAAGTAGTTAGAGCGTTGTAAATACTCATGCTTGCCTCCCTCGCCATAGTAAGCTACGGCGACATGGTGCATATGAGATAAATGACGTCAGTACGTAATAACCGGTTATGATTATTACTGAACCGATACCGAATTGTCCGCATCTGCATCGCGGTGCACAGAAGAAACAATTAATTTTGACACCCCTAATAATCATGCCCACAAGACAGGATTTGCAAGGAAACTGGCATTAAAAGATTTGTTCAAACTCTCTGTGATTAAACTGCACTTCAAGAAGCTTTATAAGTTGAAAGAGGCTTTAAAACATTGCTTGTTTTTTATTTAAAAAAAAAACAAAGTGTGGGCGGGAAGAACCAGCTCATTTGCATTTAAAGGCACAGGTGACCCAAAAATAGACATTTTGAGAAGGGTGTAATAAATGAATTGTGATATGAAGCTTCACAGATGCATTCTGGAGACACCAAAGACTTAATTTATATCTTGTAAAAAGGGCAAATAGGAGCCCTTTAAATTCGTGAGTAAACCCATTAAAGCAATTAGTTGACTAAACAAATGGTTTTTATAGTGTAGTTACCTGCACAGTAACACAACAAAAATCATTCATTTTCTTTTCGGCTTAGTCCCTTTATTAATCTGGGGTCGCCACAGCGGAATGAACCGCCAACTTATCCAGCATATGTTTTACACAGCGGATGCCCTTCCAGCTGCAACCCATCACTGGGAAACACCCATACACTTCCATTCACACACATACACTACGGACAATTTAGCCTATCCAATTCACCTATACTGCATGTCTTTTGAAACCGGAGCACCCGGAGGAAACCCACGCGAACACGAGGAGAACATGCAAACTCCACACAGAAATGCCAACTGACCCAGCTGAGGCCCAAACCAGTGACCTTCTTGCTGTGAGGCGAACGTGCTACCCACTGCGCCACCATGCAGCCTAACACAACAAAATGTACTTTAAAAAAAAGAAGGGATTTCCACTGTATATATAACATTTTTTAGGTGATCCGAGCATTACGATGATTTAGAAAATATTTTTGTGCGTTGATTAAGAGTAATCAGAATCACTTTGGATAAAGTACATTAAGTAAAGTACATTTTTACAAAGGCTACTCACAAATGAACTAACATTAGACAATAATGGTTGTAATTAGATGACATACATGCATCTTAATGCAATTCCGTAGGATTTCTAATCAGACACAAAAACCATTAAAAGTTATTTCAACCAATTATACTGTATAAGGATGCTCTCCAGACTCATTTCAAAGACTATAGCAAAAACGTAAACAAGCACTTTTGAATTGTTATGAGAGTTTGTTATCTGACAGATCATTCTCTCTGCTGATCTGGAAAGTCATCATCTCTTAAATGTCTTAGTTGTTTTCTTCAAGATAAATTGGTTGTACAGCCAAAGGGGACTCCTGACTTTCAGATGTTCTTCATGGGAAATTAATCAAAATCCTAAATCAAATAGACGCAGATCATTTCTTCCCATGTCATTTCGTAGCTCTATTCGTTTTCTTGCATTTCTTAGTGTTTATTGTTGGGTACGTTCCTTTATAAGAGTAGATATAGTTACTAGTTACTTCTCACAAATAGTACATGATTATAAAAGTAACTAATAAATGGAAAGTAACTATTGCGTTACTTTAAAAAATCTAATGTCAAATGACTATAAAATAAATATAAAACATTGTACACTAATCTACACTATTTTACTGGTGTTGTGGGACGATGTGAGAGACAACGACAGCATGTCCTCAACTATACATCTAGATATTATTTAGTTTAATTCTGTCTGACAAATAAGTGTTTGCGGTGGAGAAAAATTCAGTTTTATTTGCTTTGACACCGTGGCTTCATCTCCACCTTTGGTAGGAGAGCTCACGTTATCAACTGTGTAGCTACTCATTTTGTGCCGGCATGTGAGGCAGTGAGGTGCTTCATTAGATTAGAATTACTTGTCACCGACGCAGAGAGTTCTCTTTAGGAGGCACAAGTTGCATGATACATAAACATTCTTGCCTTTCACCTCAACAAAAGTAGTGCCAGTTGGCAAACGCTACCTTTGAACTTGTTGGATTTGTCATAGTTCTGACTCCTGGTCGTTGGTGTGTGCGACTGACTGTACATGTGCTTGTGTTTGAACACTTGCACTACTCTGCCTCTGATTGGCAAACTATGGAAATGTACTCTATCTAAGCCAATCATCAATTTCTCAGTTACACTACATTCACAAACACACCAATCATCATCACTGGTTGGTTATGTGTCCTGCCCCAGGCCCGAACACACACACACACACACACACACACACCCCAAAGAAAGAGAGGTCCTATGGCTGAAAGAGACGCTGCTCGGATGAAAACCGCTTCAGTGTTCTTAATTATAGTAACACGCATTTTATTGTGAGTAACTGTAACGCTGTTGTAACAGGGGAAAACCAGTAGCTCAATTGATTACTCGTAACTGTAAAAAGCATCGCCGTTAGTAATGCTGTTTATTTATAGCGCCGTTATTTCCATCACGGTTGTTAATAAACTAAAAGTGCTAAAAATATGTTTTGCTGATTTAAATACTGCACAAATAAACAAGTATTAAACTAATATTACTGTAAAAATATGCCAACAAACTGAAATAATTACATTGAGGAAGAAATTGAAGCTAAATCCAAATATTTGCACAAACTAATAAAAACACAAAACCCTATAACAAAATGAAACAAGATATATTATAAAGATTAAAAACAAAACTTATATACAGCCCGACATGAATGAGTAAAACTTATATTTTTATCTATTTCTCAGTTAATAAATATATAATATGAAATATATTTTGGTGCATTTGTACAAAACATATTTATTAAACAGATCTAATGTCAACCTCCTGTCTCGCTACAATCCAACACGATCTTTACGATCTCAAAACTCAGGGCTTCTGGTAGTACCTAGAATATCAAAGTCGAGTAAAGGAGGTCGAGCCTTCTCATTTATGGCCCCTAAACTCTGGAATAGCCTTCCTGATGATGTCCGAGGCTCAGACACACTCTCGCTCTTCAAAACTAGATTAAAGACCTATCTTTTTAGCAAAGCATACACTCAGTGCAGTACATAGCGGTATGACGCATGATGTGTCCCACACATGGTTTTGCTTCTCGTTTATATACACTATGAACAGCAGCTACGCTAATTATTCTCCTTATTCTGTATTTCCACCTGGGGGTACTCATCTTGAGGCCCTCAGACTATGCAGTGCCACTGACGCGATCCGAGACCAGCGACAAGATGATCCCAAGGTTTTCTGGACCAGGCCGTATCCTGAGCAGCTGCTGTGGTGGTCATCGTGGAGTGAGAGCATGAGACTGACTCCTGTGATGCTCCAAGGACAGACGAGTCTTCGCTGAGGTCCAGCTTCCTGCGCCTAGACTGCAGCTCTGCACAAGACGTTTGGCCATAGGGGAAATGGTCGTGCCCAACTGAGCCTGGTTTCTCTCGAGGTTTTTTAAATCTTCGCTTTCGCCAATTGGTGAAGTTTTTTCCTTGCCGCTGTCACCACTGGCTTGCATGGTTCGGGATCTGTAGAGCTGCGCATCGATGGATTTGCTCTTCAGTGTTTGGACTCTCAGTAGTGATTATTAACCCACACTGAACTGAGCTAAACTGAACTGAACTTAATCTCTGAAAACTGAACTGACTTTGTTTCAATTCACTATAATCTTCTATGTGAAGCTGCTTTGACACAATCTACATTGTATAAGCGCTATACAAATAAAGATGAATTGAATTGAATTGAATTGAACAGATATATTTATTAAAATAATATTTTAGTCATCAAAAATCTTTAGAAATAGAAAGATAATACATTTAAATTCATGTAAAATATTGCAAAAAAATACTAAAACTACAAAATTTCAAAAAACAATTCTAGATTTTCTTTAGTTTCTCTTGATTTTTGCTATTTTTTAATTATAAAAAATTTTATCCTAACAATCATTTTTGGACCGTTATTGTCTGTTATTTATTAGATTAGCTCACGATTTGGTTTCAGTACTGACTAATCTTATGTACAGTTGAAGTCAGAATTATTAGCCCCCCTTTGATTTTTTTTTGCTTTTTTAAATATTTCCCAAATGATGTTGAACAGAGCAAGGAAATTTTCACAGTATGTCTGATAATAATTTAAACAATATTTTAATATTTGATAATATTTTTTTACTTTAAAGCAATTTTTTTCGATAGTCTACAGAACAAACCATCATTATACAGTAACTTGCCTAATTACCCTAACCTGCCTAATTAACCTAATTAACCTAGTTAAGCCTTTAAATGTCACTTTAATCTGTATAGAAGTGTCTTGAAAAATATCTAGTCAAATATTATTTACTGTCATCATGGCAAAGATAAAATAAATCAGTTATTAGAGATGAGTTATTAAAACTATTATGTTTAGAAATGTGTTGAGAAAATCTCTCCATTAAACAGAAATTGGGGGAAAAAATAAACAAGGGGGCTAATAATTCTGACTTCAACTGTATATGCACAAATATAATATTGTTATATCGCTTCCTTTAGAAAATATTAATTTAAATGAGAGATTTGTGAAGGCTTTCTTTTTATGACTTCAATAAACTGTCTCTAAGGTGTGCCTTGTGTTCCTTAAAGACTTTATGAAGTTTTATAATAATAATAACAATAATTCCTTACATTTATATAGCGCATTTCTGGACACTCAAAGAGCTTTACACATTGAGGGGAATCTCCTCATCCACCACCAGTTTGCAGCATCCACCTGGATGACATGACGGCAGCCATAATGCGCCAGACCACACACCAGCTGGTTGATGGAGAGGAGACAGAGTGATTAAGCCAATTGTGATAAGGGGATGGTTAGGAGGCCATGATGGACAGAGGCCAGCGGGCAAATTTGGCCAGAGTTAAACCGAAGGACCACAAAGAGTCAGGACCTCGGTTTAACGTCTCATCCGAAAGGTGCTCACTGAGCAGAATAGAGTCGCCATCAATATACTGGGGCGTTAGGACCCACACAGACCGCAGGTTGAGCACCCCCTGCTGGCCTCACTAACACCACTTCCAGCAACAAGCTAGCTTTCCCATGTGGTCTCCCAGGTACTGACCGGGCGCAGCCCTGCTTAGCTTCAGTGGGCGACCATGTGAGAGTTGTAGAGCGCTAGCTGCAGGCTGAATTCTTCATGAAAATGTTATCTTTAAAATGATATGCTAGCTACAGCATTCTCCAAAACAATACCAAAGTTAGCATTTAAAAGATATCACAAGGTTTCCGCTACATTCATTCTTCCGTGGCGGGCCACCACACCAAAATTCATCCCGCCACGGCTACATTACAACTTCGCATTCAAAACATTCAGTCGTGTTTTTTTTTATAGCGGGTTATAATCGCACCAAAACATATTAAAAGGTAAGTGAATTAAACAGCGCAAACTTTTCTGTAATTGTAGTGCTGTGCGCCATTTGTTCAACCCTTTAAGGCAGGGGCGGACGGGCCAATTGGAGCACCGGGATATTTCCCAGTGGCCTGATGGTCAATCACAACCAAAACCCTAGAGCAACAACAGCCCCGCTGCCGAGGCAACCGCAGTCAGTCAGCCAGCTTCGCTCAAGGTTCCACGCGCGTGTCGTGCTGTTGTTTGCGTCCCCGCAGCCGTCTGTCTCACCCGCGCGAGCTGTAAGACGGGAGCGCGACAGAGAGAGAGCAAGCGCGTAGCTTTTAGTTACCATAAGTATACTTTAATGACAAAGGTCAATGGCTCTGCATACAATGACTTTATCTTGCTGGAGTTTATAGCTGTTTCACTTCAGGACGCGTTAATGTCGGAAAACGCACAAAAACGCACTAAATCGCACTTCAGCAGCGGTTATTTTAGAGCGCACATAAATATCTCCACTTGAGCGTGTAAATTTGAGTGCGTGCAAGAAGTTTTGTGCACGAACAGAGGAAATCGGCGCGCAAGCAAAGAGATTCGCATGCTCGTATTACATGAATGTGATCTCGACTTGTAATAACTGCATGTAATATTTGTCATTGAAATCGTTGGCAGATCTGTGTAAAAAAAAAAGCCTGCCGCCACAGCTGGAAAAAATCCTAGAGGAAACACTGTATCACATTTACATTCTCTGACCTCCATTAAAATGGATCAAGGATTTTGATGACATGACTTTGCATCAGATTTTATGACCAATCATATGTTGAAGCATTCTGTGAAATTAAAATAAAAGTTTTTTTTAGATGTTAGCATCAGTATTGCTAGTTTAGGATATCTATAAGGTAGTGCGCACCAAAATAGTGGCATAATTAATGTTTAGAAAATATGGTCCCACTTTATATTAAGTGTCGCTTATACCTGTGAACTTACATGGTAATTAGATGTGTAAGTAGTATGTAACTACAGTGTATGTACACACTGGTACAGAGTATTTACTTGTGTATACTGGTGTAACTACACTCATGTAACAACCAACTGAATAGTATGTGTAAGTACAAATGTGTAACAGGACATTGGTAACAACACTAGGAAAGTACACATCTGTAACAAGAATTATGTAAGTGCATTGTGTAACAACAATATGTACTTGCAGATGTTTTCCCACTTCCACACCTGTTTGCAGATCATGTACTTGTGAACACTGTATGGCTGCATTAGAAGGTTTCACCTTGTGATACACGTGTACTTGCATGGTAAATCCACAGGATCCACTCAATATAAAGTGTAAAATGGTCACAAATTACTGTTCATACATTCATTCATTTTCTTTTCGGCTTAGATGGGTTGCAGCTGGAAGGGCATTCACTGTGTAAAACATATGCTGGATAAGTTGGCGGTTCATTCCGCTGTGGCGACCCCAGATTAATAAAGGGACTAGGCCGAAACGAAAATGAATTTTATTTTAAACTTTATATTGTGGACTGTTCCTGTGGAGTTACCATGTAACTACACTGTTATTAAAGTGTTGCATAGAAGATATTTCTACAAGTTACACAGTCATTTGTGACCATTTTACACTTTATATTAAGTGGACAGTTCCTGTGGAGTTACCATGTAAGTACACTGGTATCACAAGGTGAAACCTTCTAATGCAGCATTAGTTCTGCCATACAGTGTTCACAAGTACATGATCTGCAAACAGGTGTGGAAGTGGGAAAACATCTGCAAGTACATATTGTTGTTACACAATGCACTTACATAATTCTTGTTACAGATGTGTACTTTCCTACTGTTGTTACCAATGTCCTGTTACACATTTGTACTTACACATACTATTCAGTGGGTTGTTACATGAGTGTAGTTACACCAGTAATACAAAAGTAAATACTATGTAAACGTGTGTACAAACACTGTAGTTACGTACTACTTACACATCTAATTACCATGTAAGTTCACAGGTATAAGCGACACTTAATATGAAGTGGGACCGAAAATATAAATCTGATATAAACATGTAAAGCTTGTAGTTTGTTACTTCCACCTAAATAGATCAATGGTTTTATTCACGTCACTTCCAAGGTTATTATAGTTAACGTAAACGAACGATAAAAACATTGTCGTTACTGAAATAAAAATAAAAACGAGAGTTTATTAAAAAACTAGAACTGAAACTGTATGGTGTACATACAAAACTAACTGAAACTAACTAAAATTATAGCAAAAACCTCCTTTCTTTTCGTATTTGTAAATGTATTTAATACATAATCTTACTGTACGCCGTTTAGAAGTAAATCTAATTCGCGCTGCAGGTGTTTGACCCAACGGCACCTCAGAGTCTGTAATCCTGCTGCCATTGGCCAGATCGAGCCGGTTCTCCTCCAGTCAGTCCTTGCTGTTGCTCCCGCGACAAAACAAGTGGACATGACAGCAGCACGGTGACAGCATTACAGGCACTTAAAACTATTACTTCAACACATTTGTGCCCAATAATGGGTTTTATTTCTGTATCGCGATCGCAAACGAATCTTTTTAACCAGATCTTCTAAGTGAACCAGTTGAACTAGTTAACCAAATCGAACTGAATCATTGGAAACGATTCGCGTCTCCAGTAAGCACTTATACACAAACGACTGTACGTTTTAACCAGCCTAATACCAACCTCTGACTCGAAATAATCCAATATATATACTCTCATTCAGTAATTAGAACAGTAACGTTACACTGAGATCAAATTTGAGAAGCGGTGAACCGATAATACTGCGCATGTGTGATTCAGTGAACCAAACACAAACAGCACATGACCAGTGTTGCCAACTTAGCGACTTTGTCGCTAGATTTAGCGACTTTTCAGACCCCCCTAGCGACAATTTTTTAAAAAAGCGACTAGCAACAAATCTAGTGACTTTTTTGTGTGTTACTGGAGATTTTTATAGACTGTCGTTTGTCCATTACTGTACCGTCCCTACTCTTCTCAACGAGCTGCGGGTGATGCCGCCGGCCCCTCCCCCGCCTAAGAGCACTGACAGGCGGCCCAGTTCTCATACAGCAGTCTCTCCCACCTGCAGCCTGACTGCAGATCCCCCCTCTGCGTACCGACGGCAAAGGACTTAGCACCGGCAGTGTGAAGGTATCTCCCTTGTACAGTCAAACCGATCTGCTTCTCCTTTATTTGAACAATTTGATTTGACCGTTTATTCTTTTCTTGTTCACAATCAGAGATGTTTTAAGTGAGAGTTTCAGAACTTGTTTGAGTTTATTATGTCTGAGCGATTACTGCAAATTACTTATCTATAATGATATACTGTATTCAAACAGCAATCAATTTAGTTAAATTTACATGCTTGCATAAAGCGTAGTGCAAATATAAATACCCCATTTATTTACCATAGGCTGTTAAACGGAAATGGTAGAACGTGTTGACGTCAGTAATATGCAAATTAGCGTATGACGTAATCTAGCGACTTTTAGCGACTTTTCGGGCAGAGCTTAGCGCCTTTTTGTTGAAAATAGTTGGCAACAGTGCACATGACAGCCTGCTGTGACTGAACTAAACTTGAACAACAGCACGGCGTGTAAACCGAGGGCTTATATGAGAGGATCTGGTGAAAAAACGTATGTTTATTTCATAACAGAACATCGTATTGGAATTTAAATAAGTGAATCATGCTTCAGTTGGGTTGCAAAACTTTACTGCAAGACATTTTTCAGATCATATAGTGATGTTTTAACTGACTGAAATTACTATTGCTGACTACATAATTTTAGTATGTTGAGTCCAAACATCCGTGTTAAACATCTGAACTTCCCATCACTACTGTGTATCTAACATCAGAAGCAGATATTGCATACATATTGTACTTAAGGCTGCTGTCTTGTGGGCTGTTGTATTTGAATTTGAGGATGGGTACGGTAGTGGTAGATGATAGTGTTCATGTGTCCTCTAAATACAGGTTTCAAAAAATGTATGGCTGAGTTTTTATTATACAATATTTATTCTGTTGATTTTGAATCTTGCACCTAACAAATATCCTTATTTAGAAAAAAAACAAACTAATACTGAAACTAATAAAAACTCAACTAAAACTAAACAATTTCAAAATATAGAAACTAATAAAAACTAGTAAATCCACCTCTAAAAACTAATTAAAACTAACTGAATTTAAAAACAAAAAGTCAAAACGAAATAAAAACTAAAACTAATGAAAAATCCAAAACTATTATAACCTTGGTCACTTTATACTTCAGTTTCTTGTAAAGTCTTCTGACCAGCCCCCTTTCAGGACACTTTTCATTTGATGCACTTGAGCTCAACCTCTCTCACTGGCAGAGCAGTGATAAAACAAAATGCTATTGGCTGTTTTTTTAAAAGGGGGTGGGGCTACGATATGTCCCACCCTCTCTTCATGTTTCGGTTGAGATTACGTCAAACATCCATTAAAAATGCACATTTCAAAGCACTTTTAAAGGGTGGGAGCTCCCAGAGGATCTTTAAATATTTTAAAATATTAACTATAAATCTAAATTACTTCACAATTAAATGATGTGTGATGCAAAATAACTATTTGGTGCATCCTATCAAGAATATAATTGCCATATGTAGAACGCTTATGAAAAAGAAACATCTGAGCCAATGGAGCGTTCCTCAGGGTGTGTTTGAGAGCGACTGAACTTCTTCAACATTAAGACAATAATGGAGAAGCAGAAGTTGTGGTCCTCCATGGGCGCGCGGTGGGCACCAGGCCAAGCAGACCTCAGCAGGAGGAACAGCTTGCCTTAATGACTAATTAAGACATCTTAACGACAATTAACTCCCCGATTAACACATCTCACAATATGGTGTTTACCTTGAAACGTCTTGAGCTGCGTTTCCGTTCGCTCCACCGAGAGCAAACTATCACACGTTCTCCCACTCATAACCATCAGCATATGCTTACAGAGAGTTCACCGCAATAAAAGTCCTGCCGCACATTCAGCAAAACTCACTATTTTTAGGTTGCCATGGTTAACTGGCAGTTTTTAGTGAAATTGTGATATACAGTGGTCCCCTGCTATAACGTGGTTCACCTTTCGCGGACTCACAGTTTTACGGATGTTTTTAGTGCCGTTTGACATGTTTTTTTTTTTGTTTTTTTTTACAGCGCATTATGTTTTGCAATAACCATTGTCAATCAATCTCCTCCATGCCGTGTCTCCTGTACAGTACAGAATGCGTTCAGCTTGCCAAATTTACATAAACCTTTAGTCACTAGCAGTGTGACTCTGAAGTGCTGTACTGTCCCAGCAGGCACAGGACATCAAGATGACGTCAGATTGACGCTGCACCCCAACATCGTGGGACATTGTATTTTGTTTGGGAATGAAAATCGGGTTGACATCAGAACCTAACATCAGGCTGACGGCAATGTCCAACGTCGGACAGAGGTTAGATTTAGGTCACTTTCCAACACAACCTAAAATCAACCAAATATCAATGATGTTGCAGCTTGACGTTGTGTGGACGTTACAATCATACCTGTTGAATAAATATAACGTCAATATGATGTTGGTTTAAGATGTTGGCACGAGGTTTGATTTTGGTCAGTTTCTAACACGACCTAAAAACAACCAAATATGAACAACATTCAACGTCGTTATTGGACATCAAAATAAAGTTGTCCTTAGGTACTGGCAAACTAAATCTAACCTAATGTTAACATCTTTTGACGTTGTGTGTCTGCTGGAGGAAGTTTGCAAGTTTTCTCCCCAACAAATGCCACAATGTCGACGAATTGTTCTGCACCATCAAAGGCACCTGCGGAAGCACCCAGAAGGCAAAGGAAGAGGCTAACCATCGCACAAAAAGTTGGACTTCTGGACATGATAAAGGAAGGTAGAAGTTACGCAGCTGTAGGGCACCATTATGAAATAAATTAATATTCGATTAATTACATAAAGGACTAGAGAAATAGCATAAGGTCGACAGCAGCAATAAAGATGCAAAAAGGGTTGTAACTGTCCAACAAGACCATCGTAACGATGGAGTCTGCTTTAGCTTTATGGATCAGAGACTGCAGGAAAAATGTTAATGCCTGTCTGAGAAAAGTGTATGAAATGTGTAGTGAGGGGTTTTGCAGCCTTAAAACATTTATAATAATTGTAAAAAATAAAGCTGACTGCTTCGCAGACTTCACCTATAGTGGGTTATTTTTTGAACGTAACTCTCGTTTATATTGTATATATTTATTTATCATTTTTTTTTGCACTGTTATTGTTTTATTTTTTTCGAAAATTATAATAAAGTTTTTGCAATATTTATATATATATATATATATATATATATATATATATATATATATATATATATATATATATATATATATATATATATATATACACACACACACACACACACACACACATTTTATATATATTTCCCAAATGATGTTTAACAGAGCAGGGAAATTTTCACAGTATGTTTGATAATATTTTTTCTTCTGGAGAAAGTCTTATTTATTTTATTTCGGCTAGAATAAAAGCAGTTTTAAATTTTTAAAAACACATTTTAAGGTCAATATTATTAGCTCCTTTAAGCTATTTTTTTTTTATCGTCTACAGAACAAACCATCATTATACAATAACTTGCCTAATTACCCTAACCTGCCTAGTTAACCTAATTAACCTAGTTAAGCCTTTAAATGTCACTTTAAGCTGTATAGAAGTGTCTTGAAAAATATCTAGTAAAATATTATTTACTGTCATCATGGCAAAGATAAAATAAATCAGTTATTAGAAATGAGTTATTAAAACTATTATATTTAGAAATGTGTTGAAAAAAATCTTCTCTCCGTTAAGCAAAATATGGGGAAAAAAATAAAGAGGGGGGATAATAATTCAGGAGGCTTATAATTCTGACTTCAACTGTATATATATATATATATATAGTAACTAACGCACAGGGAAATTAAAAACAAGATTAAAAAAGTATCACAAATTAAGGCAAAGTTAGATGGATCCAAATTCCCCCTAAAAAAACAACCATCAGCATATGCTTACAGAGAGTTCACAGCAATAAAAGTCAGCAAAAACTGACTACTTTTAGGTTGCCATGGTTAACTGACAGTTTTGCTTTGCAGTCAAATTGTGAGATTTTATTTTATTTCTATATTATTTTATTGCTCTCTTATCATTTGTTTTTTGTTTTTGTTTTTGTTTTGTTTTTTTTTCAGAAAAGTTTATGAAAAACTTTTTTTTTTTTTTTTTAAGTTAAGCATTTGCACAATCTTTTTATGATTGTGCAAATGCTTAAAATGTTATAAACAATTACATTTTTTGGTTATCTTCTATCTTCTTTGGTTATAACTAATGTGTAGAGAAATTAAAAACCAGATTAGAAAATATCACAAATGAACTCAAAGATGGATCCAAATTTTCAAAAACCATAACCACCAGCATATGCTTACATAAAACTGCAACAAAAGTCCTGTCGCACATTCAGCAAAACAGACTATTTTTAGGTTGCCATGGTTAACTGTCAGAGCACTAAGGTGTTTTTTTGTAAACAGTTAGATAAGGTGGGGTCAGAAAAGTGGGTGTTTGACAGAGTGAACTGTGAGAGATCTATCTTTGTAATATGCTATTGTTAGATTATTGTCAAACTGTGTTAAAATTATATTGTTAACAATTAGCAAAGGGTTATATTAATTATAACAACACTTAAAATGGATATTTAGCTATGGAGTGATACAGTTTTTGTACTTTTAATTTTTAGCTGCCTTTATTCCGGAAGCTAGTACCCATAAAAGTTCTCCAATAGGGATTTTATGGGTACAAATAAACATGTTGTACTTATTAATAAATTTAAAATATGTATGTTTTTATGTATCTTTTTTTATTAATAACATGTAAACAGCTTGTAACAAAATGTAAACAAACGTTTTGGAAAATTTGTAAATTATGCTGCATTGAATTCCCCATACGGTATCTCAAGAGATGAAGCATATAGAGCCCCAAAAATGAAGATACCAAAAAAAAAAGTTTGTTAAGAGTCTTAAAGGGATGGTTGATGAAAATTACCTCATTATTTTAAATTTCCTCAAATAGTTTTACACTATTATGAGTTTCTTCCTTCTGTTGAACGCAAATGAAGATATTTTGAAGAATGCTAGTTTCTTGCACCAATCGACAGGGTGTCCATGGGGTCTTATAAAGTATTATAAGCTGATAAATCTATTTAAAGGAATTTAAAGCCCTTAAACAGTATTAAAAAGTCTATTTTACATGGTATTATTCATTCATTAATTTTCCTTTGGCTTAGTCCCTTATTTTATCAGCGCAATGAACCGACAACTATTTCAGCATGTTTTACACAGTGGATGGCCTTCCAGCCGCAACCCAGCACCCGGAGGAAACCCACACCAACACTGGGAGTACATGCAAACTCCACACAGAAATGCCAACTAGTCCGATTGGGACTCGAACCAGCTACCTTCTCGCTGTGAGGTGACAGTGCTAACCACTGAGCCACCGTGCTGCCCTACAAGGTATTACATTTTGTATAATGTTTGATTGTACAATGTATGGTTGTATGCTAACGTTTAGCTGAATTTAATCTGCGGATATTGGGCTGCATTGTAGTTTATGAGATGGATAAAAACCTGCTAGATTTGACATCGCGCTGCTTTGTTTACTGCTGTAATCAAGGCAACAGTTATTCCTGCTGATCTGTAGGTGCCCCCTGCTGGATTAGCGTTTTTATTCAGTATATGGATAATGTTTTAGTTTAGGATTAGTTTGTTAAATTCAGTACTTAGTAAATATAATCTAAGACTCAATCTCAATTCTATTTTTTTTTGGTACCCCTATCCCTTGGCCCTTGAAACAGAGTGTGAAGGGGAAGGGCTTCAAAATTTACCCCTACAAAATGGGACAGCACTACAACACCTGCGCACGCCATCATACATCTTCGCAAGGTCGTACTTCATATGAGATCGACGATGTCGACTGCTGTAGTTATTCCAGTTGCATTATTTTTTGGTATTAATCTTCAGGAAATCACTGAAGGCAACGATATCACGTTATCTTAATGATATAATGTGGCAATATGTTTGTAACCGAACTGCATTCATCTATGTAAACACAAGAAAACAACATTAACATTCTACCAGACACTATAAAAAGCTCATTCCCAGCCACTTATTATTATGGATTATAGATTTAATTTTTTTTATTGTTTTTTTTTTTTAAACCATGATGGTAATGTTATAAATGTATTAAAACATATGCTTGTTTGTTGGAAAAATTTGTAATAATGACAAAAAAATATTTAAATTTGTGCATCTCTCATCGTGCAGCAATGTTGTCGCTGTAGACGAAAATTTTCGTACACCATGGTTTCTAGTGTGGTCCTGGAAAATCTGTTTCATAGGCTATCTAGCCCTTCCCCTTAGCCTTACGCCTTCAAGCTAAACAATTGGGACACCCTGAACCTTTCACATGAATTCGCAAAACGAGGGGCAGGGGGAAGGGCTAAAGGGTAGAATTGGGATTGGGCCTAAGTTAAAATGTCTCCAATGTTACAGGTTGAAACCTAAAGTGGTTATGAGGTCTTACAATGTATGGAAAGAGTCCTAAAAAAAGGTTGTAAAATGTATTGAATTTCACTCTCTGATTCCCTGACTGAATTCCATTGTAGGGAAACAAAACTACATGGACGACAACCAGAATTTCTCAAAATATCTTCTTTTGTGTTAAACAGAGGAAAGAAACTCAAATAGGTTTTAAACAAGTGAAGTGTGAGTAAATAATAATAGAATTTTTGTTTTTGGGTGAACTATCGCTTTAAGTGTGCAAAAGGATATGGAGATACTGTGACTTTGATATTTTTGGAGTTACAGGTGTGTAAACTTTCCCCGTTTCTGAACACTGGCATGTAATGCAACAAGTATTGCTAAATCAGAGCTTCCAATATTTGTGAGGAAAAAAAAACATAATAATGATTCTGCCATCTTTCTAAAATCATTATCCCTCCCTGCAATTTGGCTTCAAATTATTGTCATTTTGCATCATTGTCATGCTGGGTTCATCTTTATACACCAGGAGGGGAAAATAATAAGCATTTGAGTTAGAAATAAAAAGATTCGACTTTGATTAGAAGCACTTGAAGAGGAAAAGACAAAAGTACATAACTTTGGTGTAAAAACAGACACAATTAAATTAGAAATGTTTCAATAAATGCACACGTCCCCAAATAACAACATCTAACAGCTATAGGTCTATTTTCAACATTTACAGTCGTGAAAAAATCAATTCCCATATGGAGAAAATAAACACGACCCTTGTTTTCAGTAAACTGAAATAATTTCGGCCAAAAGATTACACCAAAGCCGTTTGTTTTGTTTTTTTGCACTGATGATTGGTTTACAATTAGACCAGAAATGTGCATTCAGAAAGTAAATGGCTTATATTTATAGAGTTATTCAAATATATTCAAGTATATTCAAAGACTATATTTAAGAGTTCTTTGACTCTGTTCTCTGATTGTTGGATTGGTGGTGCCCTGAATTTCATAATTAAACAACTATTTACAAAACAAGTTGATATAGAGTGAATTGACTGCTTCGACAAATGCATATGCCACTACAAAAGTCTTGTCGCCTATCCAAGTTTTAAGAACAACAAATAATAACTTGACTTCTAGTTGATCATTTGGTATCTGAAGTGGCTTATATGAAAGGCAAAGGCCTCTAGATTACGCTTATTTTACCAAAATAAAATATGATCATGCCTTGATTTTTAATTATTTCATTAGGACAGTAAGATCTGACTTTGCTTAGACTAAAGTCTTGTCACTTAACAGAAATAATGTCCAGTATAGAATATAAAGTCATGCTGCAGTGGAAAAAGAATGAATATTGTGTCTGACTCCATCATGAGCTTGGAGGACTGCATCCATACATCTCTGCAATGACTCTAATCACTTATTAATAAAGTCATCTGGAATGGCAAAGAAAGCGTTCTTGCAGGACTCCCAGAGTTCATCAAGATTCTTTGGATTCATCTTCAATGCTTCCTCCTTCATCTTACCCCAGACATGCTCAATAATGTTCATGTCTGGTGACTGGGCTGGCCAATCCTGAAGCACCTTGACCTTCTTTGCTTTCAGGAACTTTGATGTGGAGGCTGAAGTATGAGAAGGACCGCTATCCTGCTGAAGAATTGTCCCTCTCCTGTGGTTTGTAATGTAATGGGCAGCACAAATGTCTTGATACCTCAGGCTGTTGATGTTGCCGTCCACTCTGCAGATCTCTCGCACGCCCCCATACTAAATGTA
Organism: Danio kyathit; assembly: GCA_903798195.1. NCBI lineage: Eukaryota > Metazoa > Chordata > Actinopteri > Cypriniformes > Danionidae > Danio > Danio kyathit. The sequence goes on along the minus strand of LR812523.1, from coordinate 8,738,998 downwards.
ACACCAAACCATGATTTTTCCTTCACCAAACTTGACTGATTTCTGTGAGAATCCTGGGTCCATGTGGGTTCCAGTAGGTCTTCTGCAGTATTTGTGATGATTGGGATGAAGTGCAACTTTTCCAAATGATCACCTAAGTCAAGTTATTATTTGTTACTCTCAAAACTGGGATTGACAACAATACTTTTGTCAGGTAGTATACAGTAGATCTATTTTCCCATATAATAAACAAACAGGAATCACTAACCTGAAATATTTTCATCCAAAAGATTACACAAAAGCCTTTTGTTTTTGTTTTTTTTTTGCACTGATGAATGCTTTACAATAAGACCAGGAATGTGCATTGGGAAAGTAAATGGCTTCAATTTTGATTTCGCATTGACTTTTGAAACGCTGTAACATCGGTAAACTCCAACGAGACAAACAGACGCGAGCGCCGAGAGAGAAAGAGAGCCGCCACAGTGATTTATCTGATTCAATTAGCTTGCAAATGTAAAACAAGTCAGTTCAATAAAGAGCTAAAACCTCTCTTTCTTCTGTCGGCTCGGGTCTTCGACGTCTCTCCTCGACCTCCCTCTCTCTGCTGAATAATGAGAGTGTGTAAATGCTTAATTAGATTAAAAGGGTGTGTGTAACGATATGGAGATGCTGTGTGTGTGTGCGTGCGCTCAGATCGCTCTACATTAGCACTGTGTTATTGTGGGCAGGGCTGAGAATTTATGACGCACAAAAACCCTGAAACATCAAACCCATTAAAGAATCCTGATTTATTTGTCGTGAGCACTGGGGAAATATATCACCCATAAAGAGGTGTGTGTGTGTGTGTGACAGGAACTCCTGGGAAGCATGTGTTTAATAGGAGAGGCTTAGCTGAGGTCTTTTTAGAAGTGTGTGACCTGGAAAACAAATTAAAATACAGAAGGAAAAATGTAAGATGATTCGGAAGGGAAAAATATATCACAATTGAATGCAATGCCAGCAAGACAGTTTAAACAATTTAATTATAACACAATTTACAAAACAATTTACAAACTACAAGACTTTTAATATAGTTTTGAATTCCTCTTTTAGCTTTGCATTAGTGATTTAATTATATTATTAATATTATTATTCTACTGCAATATTATTATAATTTTTTTCAAAATGTATATGATATATATGTTTTTTTTGTATTTTTTTGCTAATAATTATAACCCGTATAAAGTACTTTTTTCTTTAAATTATTATTTTATTCTAAAAATTACTATTAATTCTAATATATATAAATACAGGGTGGGCCATTTATATGGATACACCTTAATAAATTACATAGACAATTGCCTTCAGATGACCCCAAAGATAAAAGTCTAAGGGGGTCAGATCGGGAGACCTTGGGGGCCATTCAACTGGCCCACGACGACCAATCCACTTATATATTACATATATTACAACTTACACACAGGGAGTAGGGCTGGGCGATATGGCAAAAAAAAAATCTAGATTTTTTCATAAAGTTTGACCGATTCACGATTTCGATTTTATTGTTTTTTTTACTGTGTAACTACAGTCAACTTAAAACATTACAACAACATGACTGAAGTAACAATCTCTTTATAAGTAACTTGAAAAACCATCTGGTTAAGGAACATGTATTTTTAATAGCCATACATACATAAATTGGTCAACAAGGTGTAGCCTATTACATTCCTATAGACAAATTCCTGCTTGACGTTTTGGAAAATATTTGTGCGTAGCTACACCACCCAGTATTTATTAAAGATCACTGTGAACAACAAAAAACCCCACAGAAACCTGTTACATATCTATCTATATTTAAATGTCTATCTTACATTTAACTGAATCGTATAACAGCCTATAGCTGAAATGTTGGAAATTGCTCAATTTATTTTTATAAAACATTTGTCAAAACGTATTGATATTTTTTTGGTGTAAAAACAATACAGACATTTAAGAATCCATATTTATTTTATTCATTCATTCATTTTACTTGTTTATTGGTGCATATATTGGTTATGATTTAATTCATAGCTACAGTACCTTGGACAGCTACTGTGCCACTCCGTAAAGCTTTCAAGAAAAAGTCCAAATTAAAGAAAGATTTGACTTTCTGCGGTGACAGCCGACATTTATAACACGCCGTAACCAACCTTCAGGTGGTGCGCAGGTATAAAATACAAAACCAGACGTCTGGGCTTTGAATTAGCCTAGGTGCAATTATTTCATCGTTGTTTAAAGAGTCTGCAAGTTTGTGTTCCATGGATATATGTTGTTGTTGATTCGATGCGCAGCAGAAAAAAAAAGGCTTTCAGCAGTGCATGTAGTCGCTGGTAAAGTTCTCACCCAGATCAGAGCGATTTGTGCTACCGAATACAGCGCAGCATGCAATAAACTCGCGCTCAGTCAGGCGAAGTAAAGGTCTCATTGCCTATATGTCAGTCAAATCAATTAAGCTCTAGCCACGAATAAAACTTTTAGCCTATTTTATTATTTTGTGTAATGTATATAGTGTCATCAGGGCCGGAGCAAGCTGAACTGGCGCTCTAGGCGAACAGCAATCACGTCGCCCTCAACCCGAAAGTGAAATAGAAACTTATCGGTTTGCGGATGAAAATGAGGACCGGGAGTGGATGGGTGTCGCGGATGAAAGTGAGGACAGGGGGGTTCTCGCTCACTATTCTGCTGCCCAAGAGTGTAAAGCTGGATTTATACTTTCGCCTGGCACCGCATCACGCGCCTGCGCTGACTGTGCGCGCACCTCGCGACAATGGGCTAGCGCGCTTGCGCTGAGCCAGCTGTGGTAGCTCATCAACAGAGCCGCGACATCAACACACAGAATCTGTCAGCACAATTCAACATGGTTGTCTAACAGTTTAGAACGGTTTGGCACGATAGTGGAAAAGCTGCTTTAATATTTTTATTAAAAAAATCGCGATACCTCGATTTTATAAAAAATTAAATCATCTTAAAACGTGAATTCGAAATAATAAAAAAAATCGCCCAGCCCTAACAGGGAGTGCAGAATTATTAGGCAAGTTGTATTTTTGAGGATTAATTTTATTATTGAACAACAACCATGTTCTCAATGAACCCAAAAAACTCATTAATATCAAAGCTGAATATTTTTGGAAGTAGTTTTTAGTTTGTTTTTAGTTTGAGCTATTTTAGGAGGATATCTGTGTGTGCAGATGACTATTACTGTGCATAATTATTAGGCAACTTAACAAAAAACAAATATATACCCATTTCAATGATTTATTTTCACCAGTGAAACCAATATAACATCTACATTATACATTTCTGACATTCAAAAACAAAACAAAAACAAATCAGTGACCAATATAGCCACCTTTCTTTGCAAGGACTCTCAAAAGTCTGCCATCCATGGATTCTGTCAGTGTTTTGATCTGTTCACCATCAACATTGCGTGCAGCAGCAACCACAGCCTCCCAGACACTGTTCAAAGAGGTGTACTGTTTTCCCTCCTTGTAAATCTCACATTTGATGATGGACCACAGGTTCTCTATGGGGTTCAGTCAGGTGAAGAAGGAGGCCATGTCATTAGTTTTTCTTCTTTTAGACCCTTTCTTGCCAGCCACGCTGTGGAGTACTTGGACGTAGGGCTGGACGATATGGCAAAAAATTATATCACGATATAATTCTTAATTTCGATCGATACGATATAATTCCGATATCGATATGGACAATATTAAAAAGACAGGAAAAAACTGCCAAGAGCGCACACAATGGATGTCTGTACCTACAAATGACTACATCTGAATTTGTAAAGTCTATAATACCTCCAGGCTCTTATAACTTTTTTTTAAAATAAAAACAGTACAAAAAAATAAATTAATGTTCACTTTTTATTTGTATTTAGCCTTTACAAACAATAAATGTGAAATAAACTATCAAATAAATAAAACTCTCAGACTTAGCTTATTTATATATATAGATTGGGCATAAATTAATTTTTTTAATCTAGATTAATCTCGAAATTAATCTAGATTAAATGGCTCATTTGAATTCTGCCGAAAGCAGTCAGAATATGTGTCCTACCAAAATAATAAGTCTTTGAGAACGGATTTCTCAAGCCAGGTGGCGCATTAGACCAGAGGCTCATCTCCTGTTTCCAAACTGCTTGAGAAACTGTTCTACTATGATAATTGGTGATGAAAATAAATGATGTTCAATAAGATGTACTTGTGTTTACTAACTGTTTATTCAGGTAAACAGGAATGTTGAACTGTAGGCCTACATAAGCTCCAAACAGCGATTTTATACTTGCTTTTAATGTATGTACATTTTTTTTTTCTTTCCAGTTGGCGTGCGTTATTAAATTCCATAACACTCTCACCAGTCTTTACTCATTATTTGAGTCTAATACCCCAGTTTGTCATGGCGCATGAAGGAAATGTTGATGAGTTAAAGTGAAACTGCCGAGTCAGGCATCCTGCTGATCTGATTCAGAAGGGCACTCTTTAGACGGCTCACCGGCCAGGTATACATCCGCGCTAAAATACCAAGGTGAAAGTCATCATAGCTTTCATTAGCTTGCGTAGAATAGACCCAGCTCCCAACCCAACTTTGAGAATAGATTAACGGCTTTTTTTATTTTTTATCACGCGATAAATTTGCACAATTTGCAGAGCACCGAAACTATAAGTTTATCGGAACTTAAAAAGCTGAACCACTTCCACCCCACTGCATTAGTCTTTCTTCTCTTATATCAACTACTGTATTTTGTCTGCATTCTTACTTGTGGAAGCTTGTTCATTCACATCTGCATTCAGGGCACTCATTTTGTAGCTAAAACTTTCTGCGACGGTTACGGAGTTTAACCAACTGCTGTGCCATAGACTGTAAAAGACTGTGCTGCTGAGCGCTGGCAGCGTGTCTGTGATGTACGTCATCACGCAGGTGACATCACGCTCTTTCTGACGGCTGAGCACTGAAAGTCATTCAGTGACAAGTGATAAAATGTATAAGATCTTATGTATATAATAAAATATATATATGCAAATTTTTATCGAAATACCGGAAATGGGTTCAAAAATCATATCACAGTTATTGAAAAAAAAACTATTGCGATATACATTGATATCGAATTATTGTCCAGCCCTACTTGGACGCGTGTGATGGAGCATTGTCCTGCATGAAAATCATGTTTTTCTTGAAGGATGCAGACTTCTTCCTGTACCACTGCTTGAAGGTGTCTTCCAGAAACTGGCAGTAGGACTGGGAGTTGAGCTTGACTCCATCCTCAACCCGAAAAGGCCCCACAAGCTCATCTTTGATGATACCAGCCCAAACCAGTACTCTACCTCCACCTTGCTGGCATCTGAGTCAGACTGGAGCTCTCTGCCCTTTACCGATCCAGCCACGGGCCCATCCATCTGGCCCATCAAGACTCACTCTCATTGTCTGCGCCAATAGCCTAGTGGTTAGTGCCTCGACATATAGATGATACCAGCCCAAACCAGTACTCCACCTCCACCTTTCTGGCGTCTGAGTCGGACTGGAGCTCTCTGCCCTTTACCAATCCAGCCACGGGCCCATCAAGACTCACTCTCATATCATCAGTCCATAAAACCTTAGAAAAATCAGTCTTGAGATATTTCTTGGCCCAGTCTTGACGTTTCAGCTTGTGTCTTGTTCAGTGGTGGTCGTTTTTCAGCCTTTCTTACCTTGGCCATGTCTCTGAGTATTGCACACCTTGTGCTTTTGGGCACTCCAGTGATGTTGCAACTCTGAAATATGGCAAAACTGGTGGCAAGTGGCATCTTGGCAGCTGCACGCTTGACTTTTCTCAGTTCATGGGCATTTATTTTGCACCTTGGTTTTTGGTTTGGTTTTTCCACACGCTTCTTGCGACCCTGTTGACTATTTTGAATGAAACGCTTGATTGTTCGATGATCACGCTTCAGAAGCTTGGCAATTTTAAGAGTGCTGCATCCCTCTGCAAGATATCTCACTATTTTTGACTTTTCGGAGCCTGTCAAGTCCTTCTTTTGACCCACTTTGCCAAAGGAAAGGAAGTTGCCTAATAATTATGCACACCTGATATAGGGTGTTGATGTCATTAGACCACACCCCTTCTCATTACAGAGATGCACATCACCTAATATGCTTAATTGGTAGTAGGCTTTTGAGCCTATACAGCTTGGAGTAAGACAACATGCATAAAGAGGATGATGTGGTCAAAATACTCATTTGCCTAATAATTTTGCACTGCCTGTATATCTCAACTGACTCATTCTGAAAACGTACCCATATATACATTTCTAGAGAGCGCGAATTATGTTGCCAGAGGAATCTATGGCTGCATTTCGTCATAAAACGAACACTATGGGGCGATATGACACTGCATACGGCCTCTGTTTGTTTCAACTGACCGCTTACCTACGTGTGGACGGCTTTTCTGCTTTTACCAGTTTGTCCACTAGCTCGCGACGTACATTGGCGGACTTGAGATGCAGAGAGGAGTTGACCACAACAACGGGGTTCGAGTTGGGCGAAGAACGATTCCAGAAAGCGGGTAAGACAAAAACCAAAAGCAAAAAATTAAATAAACAAAATTAATAACAGGGTGAGAACACGGTAAAATCCGAAAACCTGGTAGAAATCAGGCGGCCACGAGGGCTTTACTTTTTCTGGATTGCTTTTGAAAACACTGTTGGTTGGGTTTAGGGAAGGGGGTGTTCGGGTCAATTGGTATTTTTAAAAACACTATTGGTTGGGTTTAGGGAAGGGGGTCGGTCGGTTGATAGCAGCCTCTGGTGGATTTACGTGAGAACAGCAGACACGAATATCACTCGCAAGAGAATTTTAACATCCGAAAAAGCGTACAAAGCGGCCTCTGGTGGATTCGTGAAAACCTGGGTTTATATATATATATATTATTGTTTTTTTTGTTTAGTTTTTTTTACATTTTAGTTTATATTATTTTGCTTTGCAGACAAATTGTGAAATATATATATTTATATATATTTATTTATATATATATATATTTTTTTTATTTTATTATTTTTTTTTTTTTTTCATATATTTTTTATTGTATTATTGTATTTTTTTCAGAAAACTATCAAATATTGTGCAAATGCTTTAAAAAATGTTAGACACTATTACATTTCTGTCTGTCTTTTGTAAATTGAGGTAAGAATGTATGGTAGATATATATTTTTTGCTCAAAAAGTTGAAAATGAAATTGAAAATTGTAACTAATGTGCAGGAAAATGAAATAGAAAAAAAATATCTCTTTTCTATATATCTATTAAATATATATTGAAAGCAAAATAAGATTGATCCAAATGTCCTAAAATTATTTTAGCACCTGCCTTTACAAATGTCATGAATTTCACATAAGTTTTGAACATCTTTTAGTTAATAGTTTTCTTTTTCGTCATTTTAGTTAATATTTTTAGTTAATATTTTTTTGTTTTGCATTTCTGTTATTTTATAGGTTATGTATTTTATTTAGCAGACACACTGAATATGAAAAGATTGTACAAATATGTTGCAATAAAGCACATTAAAACTACAGATCAACCGAGATTATTAATATAACACAGCCTTATTTTTAATAATTAAAACTATTATTTTATTATAATAATTATTATTAATGCATAGACTGCTGCTTTCTTGTTTGCACTGTTATTCTATGATAATTATATTATTTAGCATCATTATTTATGTTTACAAATTTTGACTAGCCAGCAGGAAAAACTGGTTAAAAAATAAGTGAGATTTTAATCTATTTTAACATCTTTTCTAAATAATAAGATGAAATAGAGAGCCAGTTTGCTTAGATCTTTAGCCAGAAAAACATCCAAACATTTGACAAGTAGGTATAACTCAGCAATGCATCGTGTCATGACATCAAAAGATTAAAAGCTATATTTATATTTATCAACATTTTTACTATCAGCATGCATTTTTCAGGACAGAAAAGCTACAGATGCTTATGATTGCAAAGAAAATCAATATGTAAAAATACAAACATTAATAATCATTGTCATTAATAAAACTAACTAGCTTTAACTGACATTTAAAATATATATGTTGCATGTTTTTTTGAGTGTCTTTGGTTTAAGCAGATAAATCAGCCATGCGGAAGAGTGTCTAATCTGATGTGGGGTCACTGACCTTTGATCTTTGACCTGAGTCAAGCACTACTGTGGGCTGTGGGTTTTCTCCAAGACCTGTGTGAAGACAGGGATCTCGTGCTGGACACCAAAGGATTGTGCAGGGTCACGTTAAAGGTGCCTTTCAGAACCGTGTCCATGATGACTGGGCTCAACTATAACACACGCACATGCACAAACACACGCACATTGACATAAATCAATACATATTTATGTTGCATACTTAACCCTGTGTATTTTTATATATTTACTGCATCTTCAAAAGTCACTGTATTGCTTTCTGTTATGTTATCTTATTATATAATTCCCTGTGATTTTAACATTACTAGTTGATAGTATTATTCATTTTTATATCCACTTTTGTGTCTTATATTTCATTCAAATCAAGTTTATTTGTATTGTGCTTTTCACAATAATTATCGTTCCAAAGCAGATTCACAAAAAGTGCACATCTATATATACAGTCTAAAACACACTCTAAAAAAAGGAACATAACCATTTAAAAAAAAATGTCTGATGGTAAATCATACTAAACGTTTACTATTTTAGGTCCGTAAGGATTATTATCATTTACATTTGCTAAATGCCAGAATAATGAGAGAATTTTTTTTTGAGATTTTTTATAATTTCTAGACAGTCAAAAGTTTACACACATTTCCTTGGTATTTTTTTAGCTTTGCTTTTAAACTGTATAACTTTGGTCAAATGTTTTGGGTATCCTTTCACAAGCTTCTCACAATAGTTTGAAGGAATTTTGTCCCATTCCTCCTGACAGAATTGGTGTAACTGAGTCAGATTTGTAGGCTGTCTTGCTCGCACAAGCTTTTTCAACTCTGCCCACAAATTTTCTATAGGATTGAGCTCAGGGCTTTGTGATGGCCACTCCAAAACATTCACTCTGTTGTCCTTAAAGCACATTTTAATTAATTTGGCATTATGCTTAGGGTCATGGTCTGTTTGGAAGACCCATTTGTGGCCAAGTTTAATTTCCTGGCTGATGTCTTGAGATGTTGCTTCAGTATTTCTACATAATGTTCTTTCTTTATGATGCCATATGATGTGAAGTGGACCAGTCCCTCCTGCAGCAAAACAGCCCCACAACATGATGCTGCCGCCCCCATACTTCACAGTTGGGATGGTGTTCCTAGGCTTGTAAGCTTTCCCCTTTGTCCTCCAAATGTAACACTGGTCATTATGGCCAAACAGTTCAATCTTAATTCCATCAGACCACAGGACATGTCTCCAAAAATTAGTCTTTTTCCCAGTGTAATTTAGCAAATTGTAATCTGGCTTTTTTGTTGATTCTGGCTTGTTGATTTTCCCATGTTGTCACACAAGGAAGCAGTGTGTTTGAGGTTTTCCTTAAATACTATTCTACAGTTGTGCCTCCAATTAACTCAAATGTTGTCAATTAGCCAATCAGAAACTTCCAAAACCTTGACACCATCATCTGAGCTTTTTCAGAGGCATAATAATCTTATTGTATGTAAACTTGACTTTCAAGAAAAGTTATAACAATTTCTCCAAAAATCTCTCTCATTATTCTGCTATTAAGCATAACAGAAACAAATTTGATAATCCTAACTTACCTAAAAGAGAAAAAGTTTAGTCACATTAACATCTGACTTTTTTTTTAAATGGTTATGTGCCTTTTTATACAGTATATGTAAACTTCTGGTTTAAACTGTATACATATATAGTTGAAGCCAGAATTATTAGCCCCCTTTGAATTTTTTTTTTTCTTTTTTAAATATTTCCCAAATAATGTTTAACAAAGCAAGAAAATTTTCACAGTATGTCTGATAATGTTTGTTTTATTTCAGCTAGAATAAAAGCAGCTTTAATAATAAAAAAAAACATTTTAGGGACAAAATTATTAGCTCCTTTAAGCAATTTTTTTTTTCGATATTCTACAGAACAAACCATCGTTATACAATAACTTGCTAAGATAAAAGATAAAATAAATCAGTTATTAGAAATTAGTTATTAAAAATATTATGTTTAGAAATATGTTGAATAAATCTTCTCTCCGTTAAACAGAAATTGGGGAAAAAAATAAACAGGGGGGCTAATAATTCAGGGGGGCTAATAATTCTGACTTCAACTGTGTGTATATATATATATATATATATGTGTGTATATATATATATATATATATATATATATATATATATATATTCACACACATATATATGTATGACATATGTGTCGCTGGTTCGAGTCCCGACTGGGTCAGTTGCCATTTCTGTGTGGAGTTTGCATGTTATCCCCGTGTTGGCGTAAGTTTTCTCCAGGTGCTCCGGTTTCCCCCACAGTCCAAAGATATGTGCTAGTGTTAACCACTGAGCCACCATGTCGCATGAATGTATTATTATTATTATTATTATTATTATTATTATTATATTATTATTATTATTATTCCAGTGTATATGCAATAGTATTTACCTCATATGCTGTGGGTCCAGGCACTTTGTCTTTGGGGTTTTTGAAGCGATCTTCTTTTGAGACGGTCAGTGCCAATGTGGGGCTGGATTTAACATCTGGACTGTAATAAGCTGGACCTGAAAACCACAAATAAAACAAGATGAAATATTTGTGCATAGCTCTCGAAAAACACTGCTTACATAAAGCAAACTGCAGCTTGGAGTTCATCAGAAGTTCATGAACAGCAGTACTAACAGCAGAACAACTCAATAATAAAAACACAAGCTTCACATTTCAACTAAATGAAACGATTTCCAGGACAAATAGCTGAAATTAAATGCTAAGGTTGAAGGCATAATTATTAGCCCTCCTATGAGATTTTTATTCTTTTCAAATATTTCCCAAGTGATGTTTAACAGAGCAAAGAAAATGTCCTATTATATATATTTTTCTTTTTGAGAAAGTCTTTTAAGTTGCTGAAATAAAAGCAGTTTTTAATGTTAAAACACATTATACATTTTAAGGTCAATATTTTTAGTCCCATTAAGAATATATATATTTTTGGCTACATACAGTGTGTACAGAAATTATTCAGACCCCCCTTATTTTTTACTCTTTGTTATATTGCAGCCATTTGCTAAAACCATTTGAGTTCATTAAACCCAATTGAGCATCTCTGGAGAGACCTAAACATGGCTGTCCACCAACGTTTACCATCCAACCTGAAAGAACCGAAGAGGATCTGCAAAGATGAATAGCAGAGGATCCCCAAATATAGGTGTGAAAAACTTGTTGCATCTTTCTCAAAACGACTCAAGGCTGTATTAGATCAAAAGGGGGCTTCTGCTAAATACTGAGCAAAGGGTCTGAATACTTACTGAATACTGTGTGGACTTTAATGAGGAAAAAATGAACTGAAATGATTATAGCAAATGGCTGCAATATAACAAAGAGTGAAAAATGTAAGGGGGTCTGAATACTTTCCTTACCCACTGTATATAATTGTCTACAGAACAAACCACTGTTGTCCAATAACTTGCTAAATTAACCTAATTAAACTAGTTAAGCCTTTTTTTTGCAATAACAACAAAGCAGTAATTGATTTGTTGTTGCAATAAAAAAGGCTTAACTAGGTTAATTTGGCAAATGTATATAAAATAGACAAATATACTGAACAAAACCATACAGAGATTACTTTTTTACAATAAGGGAAATATGAATTAAATACAAAATGCAAAAATTATAGTAGTATAACAAGAGTATAGAAGAAAGAAAGAAAGAAAGAAAGAAAGAAAGAAAGAAAGAAAGAAAGAAAGAAAGAAAAGACAGAAAGGAAGGAAAGAAGGAAGGAAAGAAAGAAAAAAGACAAAGGAATGAATGAAAGAAGGAAAGAAAGAAAGAAAGAAAGAAAGAAAGAAAGAAAGAAAGAAAGAAAGAAAGAAAAGACAGAAAGGAAGGAAAGAAGGAAGGAAAGAAAGAAAAAAGACAAAGGAATGAATGAAGGAAGGAAAGAAGGAAAGAAAGAAAGAAAGAAAGAAAGAAGTAATGAATGGAAGGAAGGAAATAAAAAAGACAGAAAGGAAGGAAAGAAGAAAGAAAGAAAGAAAGAAAGAAAGAAAGACAGAAAAAAGAAAGAAAGGATAGAAATAAAGAAAAAAAGAAAGAAAGGAAGGAAGAAAGGAGTAAAGGAAGGAAAAGAAAAAAAGAAAGAAAGAAAGAAAGGAATGAAGAAAGGAAATAAAGAAAGAAAGGAATGAAGAAAGGAAATAAAGAAAGAAAGGGAATGAAAGGAAGAAAAAAGAAAGGAAGGAAGGAAAGAGAAAGAAAGGAAAGAAGGAAAGAGAGAAGAAAGAAAGAAAGAAAGAAAGGAAGAAAAAAAGAAAGAATGGAAAGAAGGAAGGAAAGAAAGGAAGGAAGGAAGGAAGGAAGGAAGGAAGGAAAGGATAGAAATAAAGAAAGGAAGGAAGAAAGGAAGGAAGGACGGACGGAAGAAGGGAGGGAAGGAAGGAAGAAAGGATAGAAATAAAGAAAGAAAGGAAAGAAGAAAGAAAGGAAGGAAGGAAGGAAGGAAGAAGGGAGGGAAGGAAGAAAAAGAAAGGATAGAAATAAAGAAAGAAAGGAAGGAAGGAATGAAGGAAGGAAGGAAGAAAGGAAGGAAGGAAGGAAGGAAGGAAGGAAGGAAGGAGGAAGGAAGGAAGGAAGGAAGGAGAAGGAGAAGGAAGGAAGAAAAGAAAGAAAGAAAGGAAGAAGGAAGGAAGGAAGGAAGGAAGGAAGGAAGAAGGAAGGAAGGAAGGAAGGAAGGAAGGAAAGGAAGGAAGGAAGGAAGGAAAGAAAAAAAGAAAGAAAGGAAGGAAGGAAGGAGTGAAAGAGAAAGAAAGGAAGGAAGGAAAGAAGGAAAGAAAGAAAGGAAGGTAGGAAAGAGTGAAGGAAGGAAAGAAAAAAAGAAAGAAAAAAAAGAAAGGAAGGAAGGAGTGAAGGATAGAAAGAAAAAAAAGAAAGAAAGAAAGAAAGAAAGAAAGAAGGAAGGAAGGAAGAAAGAAAGGATAGAAATAAAGAAAAAAGAAAGAAAGAAAGAAAGAAAGAAAGAAAGAAAGAAAGAAAGAAAGAAAGAAAAGAAAGAAAGAAAGAACTAAAACTGAATGCAGAACATTCATCAAAGCACACTTTTTGGATGTTTTAACTGCACTGAAAATAATCCTTCATTGGATTTACTAAATGTTTTTAAGGTAAGGGGTTGCAAACTATTTATGTGGGCTGAATTTAGACAAATTAAATAAGTTGAATGTTACTAAATTTAATTTGTCTAAATTCAGCTCATATAGTTTTGCAACCCCTTACCTTAAAAACATTTAGTAAATCCAATGAAGGATTATTTTCAGTGTGCTTTCTTATTAATAGAGATTGACATTTTATTTAAGTACAGTTAAGCCTTTAAATGTCACTTTAAGCTGAATATTAGTGTCTTGAAAAATATCTAGTAAATATTATTTACTGTCATCATGGCAAAGATAAAATAAATCAGGTATTAGAAATGAGTTATTAAAACTATTATGTTTAGAAAAAAATCTCTGTTAAAAAGCACTTGTAAAATATGATCCAAATGAACAGGAGAACTTATAATCGTGTCTTTAACTGTGTATCATACATGTATATGCTATCATATATTCACCTGGTGTGTGTGGGTCATGGTGCAGGACATCAGTGTTTCTGGACGCGGCAGACAGAAAGCAGCTCTGTCTCTTTCGTGCGTTCTCGTTGCGTGGCTTGCTGTATTGATGGAGGCATTGAGTCTTCTCAAACGATTGGCTTACATTATATGAGCCTGGCGGAGGCGTATCCTGCCAAGAGAAATCTAATATCTGACCACAGCATCATAAACAGCGTCTGCACAATGCATTTACTGCAGGTACATATGAGACGGGAGGATGTGTGTGTGTGTGTGTGTGTGTGTGTGTGTGTGTGTGTGTGTGTGTGTGTGTGTGTGTGTGTGTGTGTGTGTGTGTGTGTGTGTGTGTGTACTGGTTTTGGCGGTTTACAAGGACAGAAATTTGTATATTGACATTATATGAATTTCCCATTCCTATCATGCAAACCAAGATTTATTATTTCCATCTAGATTTGAGGAATTATATAAAACAACAACAACTACAATAATAATATTTATATTATTATTTTATATTATTATTATTTCATATTATTATTATTATTATTTATAATAATAATAATAATAATAATAATTATTATTATTATTTTTTTTTTTTACTTTATTTTTATACATTAAAACATTTTACAGAACAAAACATTTAGTGACAGCAGCGATTATTAAAAAAAAAAAAAAAGGGACAGAGAAAAAAAAAAAACTAAAAGTAACCCTAGATGTAAATAAAAACTAGTTTCAGTTTCAAAGGAGCTGGAAATACTATGTCCTGTTCAGATATAAAGTAATAGGTGCCCATCTTTGTTTAAAAATATCTAGTTTCAATTGAAGTTGAGCAGTCAAATACTCCATTCTGTATATAGATTCAAGTTTTTCTATCCATTGTACTATATTATTATTATTTATAATTATTATTTTATATTATTTTATATTATTATTATTTATAATTGTTATTGTTATTATTATTATTATTATTAATATTTATGATTATTATTTTATATTGTTTTATATTATTATTATTATTTATAATTATTATTGTTATTATTATTATTAATAATAATAATATTTATAATTATTATTTTATATTATTTTATATTGTTATAATTTATAATTATTATTGTTATTATTATTATTAATATATATAATTATTATACTATTATTATTTATAATTTTTATTGTTATTATTATTATTATATTACTTCAAATGAACAGAAATTAACAAATAGTATTTGACAGTAACAACATTCTCAAAAAGAATAGTAAAAATGTCTGGTTTATGAAGATACATTTTGGTGTACACTACCTGACAAAAGTTTTGTCATCGATCCCAGTTGTAAGAGCAACAAATAATAACCTGACTTCTAGTTGATCATTTGGAAAAGTGTCAGAAGGTCGATTTTTCTGATGAATCATCTGTTGAACTGCATCCCAATCATCACAAATACTCTAGAAGACCTACTGGAACCCACATGGACCCAAGATTCTCAGAGAAATCAGTCAAGTTTGGTGAAGGAAAAATCATGGTTTGGCATTACATTCAGTATGGGGGCGTGTGAGAGATCTGCAGAATGTACGGCAACTTCAACAGCCTGAGGCATCAAGACATTTGTGCTGCCCATTACATTACAAACCACAGGAGAGGGCAAATTCTTCAGCAGGATAGCGCTCCTTCTCATACTTCAGCCTCCACATCAAAGTTCCTGAAAGCAAAGAAGGTCAAGGTGCTCCAGGATTGGCCAGCCCAGTCACCAGACATGAACAATATTGAGCATGTCTGGGGTAAGATTAAGGAGGCATTGAAGATGAATCCAAAGAATCTTGATGAACTCTGGGAGTCCTGCAAGAACGCTTTCTTTGCAATTCCAGATGACTTTATTAATAAGTGATTTGAGTCATTGCAGAGATGTATCAGAATCAGAATCAGAAAGAGCTTTATTGCCAGGTATGTTACAGGGACAGGCTTAAAAAAAACAGATAATAAATAATAATAATAATAAATATATATATATATAATATGCCAGTATGGATGCAGTTCTCCAAGCTTTTAGGAGTCAGACACAATATTCATTCTTTCTCCACTGCAGCATGACTTTATATTCTATACTGGACATTATTTCTGTTAAATGACAAGACTTTTGTCTAAGCAAAGTCAGATCTTACTGTCCTAATGAAATAATTAAAAATCAAGGCATGATCATATTTTATTTTGGTCAAATAAGCGTAATCTAGAGGCCTTTGCCTTTTATATAAGCCACTTCTGATACCAAATGATCAACTAGAAGTCAAGTTATTATTTGTTGTTCCTAAAACGTGGATAGGCGACAAGACTTTTGTCAGGTAGTGTATAATATTGTTATTTATTTTAATCCTAAAACAAATTACACACATAAAATGCAGCTAAAATGCTTCATTTGTCTGAACATAAAATCCAAAACTTGAAAACAACTAAAGCTAAACTTAAAAAAAAATCAATCACAGTGAAAAAAAATCTGAGAGAATTAAAATGAAGAAAATTAAGATTACAGTTTTAGGTCATGTTTAAAGTTTTTCCTTCAAAAATTCTAAAACAAGTTATTATATTACAGTAACAAAACAAATGTTAAAATAATAAATGAATAAAAAAAAATAGTAAAATGACTTGGGGCTCTGTTTTAGCGATCTAGGCGCAAAGTCTAAAGTTCATGGTTCAAAAGCATTAAGGGCATGTCCGAATCCACTTTTGCTATTTTAAGGACAGACAAATACAGTCAGTGCCGCGGCGCATGGTCTAACAGGGTTGTGCTTATTCTCTTAATGAGTTCTGGGTGTGTTTTGAGTATAACGGGCATTAAACCAATCAGAGTCTCATCTCGCATTCCCTTTAAGAGTCAGTTGCATCATGCCATGGCGCATTTGCTATTTACATGGCGACTTTGTAAGTGGAAAAACTGAACACTTCACTAGCGAGAAAACAGTTAAACAGAGCATCTGCAGCGCGAGGATAAAGAACGAACCTCCTCCATTCAGCCTCTTTACTTTCACTCTTTACTCCTTTCTTTAGTGGATAAGGAAACGGTGGAAACTCACTCCACTGAAGATATCCATTAGCCTACATATTTAATTTAGCTTGTTAAGCGCAAAGATTTGTTTCAAAACTATTTCTAAATTCAGTTCTAATTTCCAGCAAATGAATAAATGGTATGACTTTTTGTTACTGTATTGTACTTTTTATAACTGAATTGTAGCTGTTTTTGCATCTGTGCCTTTAAATGCAAATAAGCTGATTTCTCCCCTCCCACTCATATAATAATTATATTTTACTGTATAAAACACATTACACCAATGTAGAGTCCTTGTTAACCACCAATTTCAACATGTACAGTTAAAGTCAGAATTATTAGCCCCCCTGAATTATTGGCCCTCCTATATATTTACTTTCCCCAATTTCTGTTTAACGGAGAGAAGATTTTTTTCAGCATTTTCTAAACATAATAGTTTTATTAACTCAGTTCTAATAATGATCTTTGTCATGATGACAGCACATAATATTTGATATTATTCACGATACTAGTATTCAGCTTAAAGTGACATTTAAAGGCTTAACTAATTAGTCAAGTTAGAGTAATTAGGCAAGTCATTGTATAACGATGGTTTGTTCTGTAGACAATTGAAAACAAATATTGCTTTAGAGGGCTAATAATATTAACCTAAAAATGGTTTTAAAAAATTTAAAACTGCTTTTATTCTAGCCGAAATAAAACAAATAAGACTTTATCCAGAAGAAAAAATATTATAGGAAATACTGTAAAAATTTCCTTGCTCTGTTAAACATCATTTGGGAAATATTTGAAAAAGAAAACAAATTCACAGGAGGGTGAATAATTTTGACTTCAACTGTATGTCTATGTGTGTGTGTTAGAAGTGTACGCTTACGAATTGAATGACAAGCAGAAATGTTTTTAGTTAGTGTTAAATACTGCAAACGTGGTAGATAGGAATTAAATGCAGAATTTTTTGTATATGCATACTAACTGGCCATTTGTATAATTGCATTCGGATCATACTGGCATTTTTCTAATCACATCAGCAAACAGCAATCAGCAGAGCTCTAAATTTAAATATATAGATGTCAGTCAGGAGGGACAGATCTAATGAATAAATATTGCAAAGACACACACACACTCACACGCGCACACACACATATACACATACGCATACACACACATACACATACACGCATCATGTTTATAGCGCTGTGTAAACATCTGCAAGCTGGACAGATGCAGAGAGACAGACAGAAAGAGAAATATCTAGAATCTCACCAAAGCTGTCAGGAACAGGAACAATTGCATTGACAGATTATTGTCAAGACAATTAAACACAAATATTACTATTTCCCATTATTATCATGTAAACAAAAATGTATTTATTAAGATCGGGATTTGATTAATTATATAAAATAACAACAACAGTAATGTTTATTATTATTATTATTATTATTATTATTATTATTATTATTA
The DNA here is from genome assembly GCA_903798195.1 of Danio kyathit. Classification (NCBI taxonomy): domain Eukaryota; kingdom Metazoa; phylum Chordata; class Actinopteri; order Cypriniformes; family Danionidae; genus Danio; species Danio kyathit. Next base: position 8,720,777 of record LR812523.1, on the reverse strand, counting down.
TTATTATATAATTAGCATCATCATCATCATTTATTAGAATTATAATTTTTATTTATTATTATTATAACAATTATTGTTATTGTTATTATTATTTATACTAATACATTTTGTTATATTAATAATAAAAATATTGATGATGATTATTATTATTTATTATTATTTTTTATCATTTATTTATTAGTAGTAGTAGTAGTAGTATTGCTTTTATTATTATTAATAATAATAATATTATATAACACCATCATTTTTATTATTTATTAGAATTATTATTGCCATTACTATTTATTATAACAATTATTTATTATTATTATTATTATTCATTCATTCATTCATTCATTCATTCATTCATTCATTCATTTTCTTTCGGCTTAGACCCTTTATTAATCAGGGGTCGCCACAGCGGAATGCCCTTCCAGCTGCAATCCATCACTGGGGAACATCCATACACACTCAATAACACACATACACTATGGACAATTTTAGTTTACTCAATTTACCTATACCACATGTTTTTGGACTGGGGAAAACCGGAGCACCCGGAGGAAACCCACGCCAACACGGAGAGAACATGCAAACTCCACACATAAACGCCAACTGACCCAGCCGGGGCTTGAACCAGCGACCTTCTTGTTGTGAGGCAATTGTGCTACCCACTGCGCCACCGTGCTGCTCATTATTAATATTATTATTATTAGTAGTAGTAGTAGTATTATTATTATAACACAAATAATTTTTTTTCTTATATTAACAATATTGATAATAATAATAATAATGATGATGATGATGATGATGATGATGATGATTTTTTATTATTTATTATTATTTTTATTATTAATTTGTTATTAGTTGTACTGTTGCTTATTATTATTATTATACAAATAAATTTATTTATTTATTTATTTATTTTTCTTATTATTGTATTATTATTAATAAAAGTAGTATTACTTATTTATTCATTAATTTTCTTTTCGGCTTAGTCTCTTTATTAATCAGGGGTCGCCACAGCGGAATGAACCGCCAACTTATCCAGCATATGTTTTACACAGCGGATGCCCTTCCACCCGCAACCCAACACTGGGAAACACCCATATACTCCTGCATTCACACACATACACTACGGCCAATTTAGCTTAGGCAATTCACCTATAGCGCATGTGTTTGGACTGTGGGGAAAACCGGAGCACCCGGAAGAAACCCACGCCAATACGGGGAGAACATGCAAACTCCACACAGAAATGCCGACTGACCCAGCCGGGACTTCTTGCTGTGAGGCGATCGTGCTACCCACTGCACCACCGCGATGCCTGCTTATTTATTATTATCATTATTATTTAATATTACTATTGTTATTAATTATTATTATTATTCATATTAATGATATTATTATTATTATTAATTATTATTAATTTATTAGTAGTAGTAGTAGTATTGCTTACTATTATTATTATTATTATTATTATTATTATTATACAATTAATTTTATTCAAAGTGCTTCAAATTACCAGTAATTAATTAACAGTATTTAACAGAAACAAAATTATAACAATAGAGTACAGAACAGTAAAAAAATAAGAAACTGAAACATTCACTGTAAAGTCTAATCTGTAAAAGTGTAAAAACTGGTTCATGATAATACATTTTGGTTTATAATAAATTCATTTATTATATTTCTTAGCAGCTAAAATGCTTCATATGTCAGAACATAAAATCTAAAATTAAAAAATAGCTAAAGCGCTAACACTTTACGATAAGGTTGTATTAGCTCATGTTAATTACCTGTAATGCATTTACTAACATGAACAAAAAATGAACAATACATTCATTACAGTATTTGTTCACGTTAGTTCATGTTAGTCAATGAAAATACAGTTATTCATTGTTAGTTAACTCACGGTGCATTAACTAGTGTTAACAAGCATGAATTTGGATGTTAATAATGCATTAGTAAATGTTGAACTATGATTAATAAATGCTGTACAAGTATTGTTCATAATTAGTTCATGTTAGTAAATACATTACTAATGAAACCTTACTGTTAAGTGTGACCACTAAAGCTAAATAATAATAATAATAATCAAATCGCAGCGAATACACTCTCACATTCACACACTCATACACTACAGCCAATTTAGTTCATCCAATTCACCTATAGCGCATGTGTTTGGACTGTGGGGGAAAACGGAGCACCTGGAGGAAACCAACGCTAACATGGGGAGATCATGCAAACTCCACACAGAAATGCCAACTGACCCAGCCGGGACTCGAACCAGTGACCTTCTTGCTGTGAGGCGACAGTGCTAACCATTGAGCCACCGTGCCGCCCAATGATTTTATTATCTAATGATTTTGTAAAAATGTGTCATGGAAAAAGATTGTCACACTACAATGGTGTTAAAATAAAGCCTCTTTTCCACATGCAATGTGAAATAAATGTGAAATGTGATCTGGGTGTGTTTTGGGCAGACTCACGCAGACGCGTGCGTGTGTGTGTGTGTGTGTGTGTCTGAGTGTGTGTGTGTCTAATAAAGGAGAGACACAGACGTGAGGCGAAGCGTTGAGCTCATAATGAAATATTTGCAGCATCTGCATCACAGTCCAACTCTCTCTCGGTTTTATGCAATTTTACACAGTCGGACACTTCTGCATTCTCATATCTAGCCTTGTATAATTACTGATTTCAGATACGGACAGGATTTCATCTCAACTCTCCATGGAGCCAAACAACTAGCAGAGCTTTTCCTATTGAATTTAAACTTGTACAAACAGACGCGTGCAAAAAAATCTGAACTTCTGCTACAGACTGAACACTGAGCTGACACATCAGTTGTGTTTGTTTTGCTGGAGTTTGGCTCTTATACTGCTCACAACATGCAGTTTCAGTGTCACTATGATGGCTTGAGAAAGAAACAACATGCTAATTCATACTAGAAACAGGCTAATATATACTAGTAACATGCTAACAACATGCTAATTCATGCTAACGCATACTATAACTATGCTAGGAACATGCTTATTGATACTACAAAAACATTCTAGCAACATGTAAATCCATAATAGAAACATGCTAGCGACATGCTAATTCATACAAAAAAACATGCTAGCAACATGCTAATTCATACTAGGAACATGCTAACATTTTATTTCATGCTAAAATCAGGCTAACCCATACTACTAATATGCTAACAACATGCTAATTCATACTAGAAAAACATGATAACAGCATGCTAATTCACACTAGAAACATGCTATCAACATTCTTATTTATGCAAAAATCTTGCTAATCCATACTATGAATATGCTAACAACATGCTAATTCATACTAGAAAAAGATGCTAGCAATATGCTAATTTATGCAAGAAACATGCTAACAACATGCTAATTCATGCTAAAATCCTACTAACAACATGCTAACCCATAGTAGAAACATGTTATCAACATGCTAATTCATACTAGAAAAATGCTAATATGTTAATCCATACTAGAAATATGCTAGCAACATGTTATTCCACACTAAATTCATGTTAACAACATGTTAATTCATACTAAAGTCATGACAACATGCTAATCCATACTAGAAACATCTTAACAACATTGTAATCCATACTAAAAATATGCTATCAAAATGCTAATCCATACTAAAATTATGCTAGCAATATGCTAATTCATACTAACAACATGCTAACAAAACACACTAATTCATGCTAAAATCATGCTTATGTACTAATTCAGAAACATGCAAATTCATACTAGGAACATGATAACAACATGCTAATTCATGCTAAAATCATGCTAACCCATACTATGAATATAATGACTAGCTAATTCATACTAGAAACATGCTATCAACAGGCTAATTCTTACTAGAAAAATGTTAGCAACATGTTAATTTATACTAGAAATATGCTAGCTACATGTTAATCCATAGTAAATTCATTTTAACATGATAATTCATGGTAACAACATGTTAATTCATACTAAAGTCATGACAACAACAACCGAATTTATACTAGAAACATGTTAGCAACATACTAATCCATACTACAAATATGCTATCAAAATGCTAATCCATACTTAAATCATGTTAGCGACATGCTAATTCATACTAACAACATGCTAGCAAAACATGCTAATTCATGCTAACATGCTAATTCATACATGAAACATGGTAATTCATACTATAAACATGCTAGCAAAACATACTAATTCATGCTTACATGCTAATTCATACATGAAACATGCTAATTCATACTAACAACATGCTAGCAAAACAGGCTAATTTATGCTAACATGCGAATTTATACATGAAACATGGTAATTCATACTATAAACATGCTAGCAACATGGGAACTTATACTTGAAACATGCTGACATCATGCTAAATCATGCTAAAATGACGCTAACAACATGATAATTAATGTCAAAAATAAAGCTAACAACATGCTAAGTCAAGTCTGTCTATCTATCTATCTATCTATCTATCTATCTATCTATCTATCTATCTATCTATCTATCTATCTATCTATCTATCTATATATACCTTTTCAAACTTTTTCAAACTGTTTTACTCTAAACAAACTACTTCCAACAAGCTTTCACATTGATATCTAGCATCTAGAAACATTCATATCTAGTTTAGAAGTTAACTTTTCATCTGATGTTTCTCTGAAAAACACACACAGTTACTGTAGTTACTGTATAAGCACAGCTAAATCTGAAAAGAAAATGGGGTGCTTGCAAAACGTCCTGCATCAATTTTACAATGATGTGTTTGGGAAAAAAAATATTTAATATGCTTAAATTTGACTTTGGCATCCTAAAATTACTTGATTAAAAGTTATTTTAATTTATTTAGACGATAAAAAATCTAGATTACAGTCCTGTGTAATATCATTGCGCCAGCTACAGCCATGGTACCGCAGCAATGTTCATTGATTATTAAGCCAGAATGGGAGGATAGTTCATAGCCATATCAGAAATAGCAACTTTTCATCTTCATCAGTCTTAGTACACAATATAACTACAGAAATATAAAGATGATCAAAACTCTTGTCATTTTTAGTGAGATGCTAATGGTCTAATCCGATTCAATGATCTATGCTAAGCTAAGCTAAAAGTGCTCCCGCCACACCCAGTTATCAGCTGAATGGATTCATTCATTCATTATCTTTTCGGCTTAGTCACTTTATTAATCTGGGGTCGCCACAGCGGAATGAACGACCAACTTATCCAGCATATGTTTTACACAGCGGATGCTCCACACAGAAATGCCAGCTGACCCAGCCGAGGCTCGAACCAGCGACCTTCTTGCTGTGAGGTGATCATGCTACCCACTGCGCCACCGTGACACCCCCTGAATGGATTTTAAAAAAATATATAAGTCAACTAGTGACTTGTACAGGGTTCATACACATTTTTAGTACAAATATTCCATGACTTTTCCAGGACTTTCAAGTCAATTTTCATGAACTAATGTTTCATGTAATGTCTACATATACGTGGTAAATCAACGTTTACATTTATTACAGCATATCATAAAACAGCCAATTTATTTTTATATCCATATAAAATAGATGATGCTTACACAGCACTAATAGTGTGAGAGCAAGTTTTTGGCCAAGAAAAGAAGTAAAAACAGCTAACCTCCATTCCAATATACAGATATTTGTCAAACTAATTTTAAATAATCTTAATAGTTTGTTAAACTAGTAATAGTAGGTAAATCTACTTCTATTATAAAGCGCGATCACACTGCACTTTTCGCTCCATAGACTTCCATTCATAGGCACGCGAATGCGGCAGACCAGAAACGCAAGCGCGTGTGACAAGTTTCGCTTATCACTGCATTCGAAAGTTCAAGCTTAGTGAATTCTTACCTGCGAAATCACATTAGGTGATTGCGTGAGATCAATAGAAGATAATTTAAAATAATAAATTAATAAAAGTGAGCGATTGCTCCATATTTTAAATGTCTAATCATATTGTTTAACCCCGCCCCTTTTCGCAGCACCGTACAACAGAATTTTGCAAGCACAAGCTCTAGTGTGAATGCAGCTTAAGTCGCTTTGGACAAAAATGTCTGCTAAATGACTAAATGTAAATGTAATTTCTATGACTTTTCCAAAAGATTCTGGGTTTTTCTGTTTTTCCAAAACTTTTCCAGGTTTTCCATGACCGTATGAACCCTGCTTGTAAATGTTTGATTCTGATTGGTCAATCCCACCATTCTGCAGTCAATTGCTCACGTATAATGACTGCTTCTCATCAATGAGCTTTAATGACATTCATTCATTTTCCTTCAGCTTCGTCCCTTAATTCGTAAGGGGTCACCACAGCGGAATGAACCGCCACCTTATCCAGCACTTCCAGCCGCAACCCAACACTGGGAAACACCCATACACACTCATTCACATACATACACTATGGCCAATTTCATTCATTCATTTTCTTTTCGGCTTAGTCCCTTTATTAATCAGGGCTCGCCACAGCGGAATAAACCGCCAACTTATCCAGCATATGTTTTACACAGCGGATGCCCTTCCAGCTGCAACCCATCACTGGGAAACATCCATAAGTAACCCCACCAATCCTACACCACCCAACCCGCTTCGAGCTGGTATCGATCATGCGACCTTCCGCATGGGAGTCAGTTGCTCTACCAAGGAGGCTAAAGACCATGGCCTCTAGTGACTGTCGCTAGAGCACCTATAGAGGTCAGAGGAGTGAGGTTTACCTGCACAGCGTTTACTAACTGGCCTCCGTTACACATACACACTCATTCACACACATACACGATGGCCAATTTAGCTTACCCAATTCACCTATAGCGCATGTCTTTGGACTTGTGGGGGAAACCAGAGCACCCGGAGGAAACCCACGCAAGTACAGGGAGAACATGCAAACTCCACACAGAAACACCAACTGACTCAGCTGTGACTCGAACCAGCTTGCTTGCTGTGAGGTGACAGTGCTAACCACTGAGCCACCGTGTCACCCTCGAGGTTGTTCTTCTTACGTGTAAAATGAAACTATAAATATTTGTGACCTCTTGGTTTTGACTGCAGATCATAACATATTGAGAAATCTCCACTTATATATTACAGGAGACATGTGTAAGTATCTGTGTGTGCTGGGCTTAATTCTCTGTAGAAACACCTGTGAAGCAGGCTCTCCATTTCGTGTCATTGCTGTCTAGGACAAACCATTGAGATATTAAAAAGATGTGATTTGTGATTTTTCTTCCCTGCGAGAGTGTAAAGATGAATTCTGAGTGCTGTATTTGTGTCTTACTTTGGCGAACAGTGAAACCACAAGTCTGTCAGAGGCAGATTTAAAAGCAGCTGTGCTCTGTTTCTTATATAATGCTTCATTTGTCTTCTCCACCTGCAGCACACAAAACAAAGAAAACACACTCGATTACGATCATGACATACCTCTTCAGAACACAGAATACTTGATTCTGATTGGTCAATCATGAGCTCATGAGTAATGAGCTTTTTTTATTTATCAACATGCTAATTCATACTAGAAACATGCTAATTCATACTAGGAACATGCAAATTCATACTAGGAACATGCTTATCCATACTAGAAACATGCTATCAACATGCTAATTAATAATAGAAACATGCTAATTCATACTAGAAACATGCTTATCCATACTAGAAACATGCTATCGTTATGCTAATTCATACTATCAACATGCTAATTCATACTAGAAACATGTTAATTCATACTAGGAACATGCTAATTCATACAAGAAACATGCTTATCCATACTAGAAACATGCTATCGTTATGCTAATTCATACTAGAAACATGCTATTAACATGCTAATTCATACTAGAAACATGTTAATTCATACTAGGAACATGTTAATTCATACTAGAAACATGCTTATCCATACTAGAAACATGCTATCGTTATGCTAATTTATACTAGAAACATGCTATTAACATGCTAATTCATACAAGAAACATGCTTATTCATACTAGGAGCATGCTATCAATATGCTAATTCATACTAGAAACATGCAATCAACATGCTTATTCATACTAGAAACATGCTCATTCATACTAAAAACATGCTTATTCATACTAGAAACATGCTATTAACATGCTAATTCATACTAGAAACATGTTAATTCATACTAGGAACATGTTAATTCATACTAGAAACATGCTTATCCATACTAGAAGCATGCTATTGTTATGCTAATTCATACTAGAAACATGCTATTAACATGCTAATTCATACAAGAAGCATGCTTATTCATACTAGGAGCATGCTATCAATATGCTAATTCATACTAGAAACATGCTAAGAACATGCTTATTCATACTAGAAACATGCTCATTCATACTAAAAACATGCTTATTCATACTAGAAACATGCTATTAACATGCTAATTCATACTAGAAACATGTTAATTCATACTAGGAACATGTTTATTCATACTAGAAACATGCTTATCCATACTAGAAACATGCTATCGTTATGCTAATTCATACTAGAAACATGCTATTAACATGCTAATTCATACAAGAAACATGCTTATTCATACTAGGAGCATGCTATCAATATGCTAATTCATACTAGAAACATGCTATCAACATGCTTATTCATACTAGAAACATGCTCATTCATACTAAAAACATGCTTAGTCATACTAGAAACATGCTATTAACATGCTAATTCATACTAGAAACATGTTAATTCATACTAGGAACATGTTAATTCAAACTAGAAACATGCTTATCCATACTAGAAACATGCTATTAACATGCTAATTCATACAAGAAACATGCTTATTCATACTAGGAGCATGCTATCAATATGCTAATTCATACTAGAAACATGCTATCAACATGCTTATTCATACTAGAAACATGCTAATTCATACTAAAAACATGCTTATTCATACTAGAAACATGCTATCAACATGTTTATTCATACTAGAAACATGCTAATTCATACTAAAAACATGCTTATTCATACTAGAAACATGCTATTAACATGCTAATTCATACTAGAAACATGTTAATTCATACTAGGAACATGTTAATTCATACTAGAAACATGCATATCCATACTAGAAACATGCTATCGTTATGCTAATTCATACTAGCAACATGCTATTAACATGCTAATTCATACAAGAAACATGTTTATTCATACTAGGAGCATGCTATCAATATGCTAATACATACTAGAAACATGCTATCAACATGCTTATTCATACTAGAAATCAATGCTAATTGATAAAAGAAACATGCTAATTCATACTAAGAACATGCTAATTCATACTAGAAACATGCTTATTCATACTAGGAACATGCTATCAATATGCTAATTCATACTAGAAACATCCTATTCATTCTAGAAACATGGCATTAACATGCTAATTCATACTAGAAACATGCTAATTTATACTAATATGAATATGCTAAATTAAAGTAGAAACATGGAAACATTTAACATGGATTTGAATATTGCTAGCATGTTCCTACTAGTCTGAATTAGCATGTTTCTGCATGTTTTAGCATGAATTACCATGTTGCTATCATATTCCTATATGAGTTAGCATGTTTTTATTATGTATTAGAATGTTGATATCATGTTCCTAGTTTGAATTAGCATGATTCTTTTATGAATTAACATGATGATAGGATGTTTCTAGTATAAATAAACATATTTCTAGTTTAAATTTAGCATGTTTCTAGTATGAATTAGCATGTTGATAGCATGTTTCTAGTATGAATAAACATGTTTTTAGTATAATTTAGCATGCTTCTAGTATGAATTGGCATGTTGATAGCATGTTTCTAGTATAATTTATCATGTTTCTAGTATGAATTAAAATGTTGATAGCATGGTTTTAGTATAAATTAGCATATTGAAAGCATAGTTCTAGTTTGAATAAGCATGTTTATTGTATGAATTAGCATGTTTCTTGTATGAATTAGCATGTTTCTTGTATAAATTAACATGTTTCTTGTATGAATTAGCATGTTTCTTGTATAAATTAACATGTTTCTTGTATGAATTAGCATGTTGATGGTATGTTTCTAGTATGAATAAACATGTTTCTAGTATAATTTATCATGTTTCTAGTATGAATTAGCATATTAATAACATGTTCCTAGTATGAATAAGCATGTTTCTTGTATGAATTAGCATGTTTCTAGTATGAATAAGCATGTTTCTTGTATGAATTAGCATGTTTCTAGTATGAATTAGCAAATTTCTTGTATGGATTAGCATGTTGATAGCATGTTTCTAGTATGAATAAACTAGTTTCTAGTATAATTTATCATGTTTTTAGTATGAATTAGCATGTTGATAGGATGTTTCTTGTATGAATAAACATGTTTCTAGTACAAATTAGCATTTTCGTAGTATTAATTAGCATGTTTCTATTTATAATTAGCATGCTAAAAGTCCACAATCAACATGCTAACCTATACTAGAAATATGCTAGCAAACACGCTAATTCATACTAGAAACATGCTAACAACATACTTTAATGACTGAAATATTGATTTGAGCCTTTTCCTCTTGCATTTAGAATATATGTCATATGATTGGTGTTAGAAATTCTGCAAAACATACATTTATTTTTGCGTTCCACATAAGAAAATCAATTATTTGCATTTGGAATGACATGAGAGTAAATAAGTGATGATGATAGATTTTTAATTATTGTGTAAACTATTTATTTTAATTAACAACCTGGTGTAGAGCTTTTGTGGTCTATGTTGACTAAAAAACTCCTCTGAAAAATTTCAGCGTATAATGGAAAATCATAATCTCCACCATCGTAATGCTAGAGATAAGATGCAGCAGGTCCTCATTTCAGACTCAGGTTCTGTTCAGAATGAAATACTAGCTTTATGCGCTATACTGTACACTCTCAGAAATAAAGGTTCAGACTCTGTTACTGGAGTGGCACCTATTCAAATAGTACACTTTTGTACCTCACAGGTGGACATCAGTATTGTACGCTTTTGTACCTTTAATGTTCACTTTGGTGGGCGCCACAATGGCTCAGTGGTTAGCACTGTCGCCTCACAGCAAGAGGGTCGCTGGTTCGAGTCCGGGCTGGGTCAGTTTGCATTTCTGTGTGGAGTTTGCATGTCTTCTTGTGTTGGCGTGGGTTTTCTCCGGGTGCTCCAGTTTCCCCCACAGTCCAAACAGATGTGCTATAGGTGAATTAGATGAACTTAACAGGCCATCGTGTATGAGAGTCTCTGTGAATGTGAGAGTGTATGTGTGTTTCCCAGTACTGGCTTGTGGCTGAAAGGGCATCCGCTGCGTAAACCATTTGCCAGAATAGTTGGCGGTTCATTCCGCTTTGGCGACCTCTGATAAATGAGCCACTAAGCCGAAGGAAAATTAATGAATAAAGGATCACTTTTGTACCTTTAAGGTACTGTGAGGTACACATTTGTACATTTTAGGTATTAACAAAGAGCATAGAATCACTAAGAGGTGACACTCTGTTGCTATTTTGGAAACAGCCACTAGATGCCGCTAGTGTCACGCGGTGGCCATTTTAGAATGAAAATTCCAATAGAACAACAGCACGGATAACTAACATTAGACATAATGAATTAAAATATTGAGTTAAATATGAGTTAGAATATTATATATATATATATATGCTCTCAGCATAAATAAGTACATTCCCTTTGAACGTTTTAAACAATATCTCAATGAAAACAGACAATTTCCAAGCTTGACTAAGCTAAACTTAGCCTTGTTCCATGTTGACAAGACTAAGTTTACTATATCTGGTATCTAAAATATCTTTTCACTTATAACATGAACGTAAGGTTAATAAAATAACTTGTATTACGATTTTATTCTTTAGCTTTACTCAAATTAGAGCGATACAAAAATAAGTAAACCCCACAACAAAAACTACTTTATCTAGAAGTTTGTATGGCCTCCATGATTTTTAATGACAGCATTTAAAAATCATGAATAAAAAATGATGAATTTATGTGTCAGAATTCAATCCCTTTGGACAAAGTGGCTTTTTACATAAAAGCTTTATTAGTCTTTCTTTAACAGACAACACTGGAATATTTTTATACTGTATACTATTATAACATAATACTGCAACAAAAAGTACTGTTAATCTGTTTTCAACAACTTTATAAAGTCATGTTAATTTAATTTCACATGCCAGTATTCATGTATTATGCCAGTGCGTAAACTATTAAATTAAAGTCAATATTTAAAGTAATTTCACCTAAAAGTGAAAGTTTCAAGAAAACAAATATGGTTAAAATATATTAAACAAGTCTGTAAAATTAACTATTAAAAGTGCTGATGATCACCAGTCTTTGGTTGTAAGTGTTGTAATGTCGTCTTTCAGGTTGTATCTCAGCTTTAATGCACTTTTAAAATAAGTGAAGTTTATTTATAAACTAATTTCGAGAGGATCATGTGCTTATGATTGCTTGCAGCCGGCCCCTCATTATTCCATTTATGATTCACCAATCAGACGATTCCTAAGCCACTATAAATACCTTAAGTTCTATATCACAGCCATCTTCATTTTGAAGAATCCCCCCTTCCACCCCTACTCCTCCTCCATCCTAGATGAGTGGCACGGTGGCCCAGTGGTTAGCACTGTTGCCTCACAGCAAGAACGTCACTGGTTCTAGTCCTTACCAAGCCAGCCAACGTTTCTGTGCGGAGTTTACACATTCTCCTCCATGTGGGTTTCCCCCCACCGTCCAAAAACATGCAACTTAAGTGAACTGACTAATCCAAATCAGCACCATAGACATGCTCCTAGTAAGTAGTTATCTCTTAAGAGCAATCACTATCTGTTCATTAGCTACTACAGCAGGGGAGTTCTCGAGATCTACCTGAGCTCAAACTCCCCTCTCGCCTTGCAAACGGGAGGGAGCCCCGGGCTCGAGGATCTTATGAGCTCAGGGCTCTCTCCCGGGACAGCATGCCAAACAAGCTTTATAATCAATCATCAGCTAAGTGTGAACTCTTGAAATAAATAAAACACAAAGCAGCAGCTTGCCATCGCAATAAGATCCAATGGACGGCCGACCGCTTTCACTCCAAAATGGCGGAATCGCGGGGCTGCTGCTGGGGGCTGCTGTTGCAATGGAACGCTCTATGAAGTGTCGCCTCTTGGTGATTGTAAGCTCTTTGGTATTAATATGTTCCTTTAAGGATCTTTAAGGAACAAAAGTGTACCTTTTGAAAAATGCCACCCTATTTCTGAGAGTGTACGCAGCATACCATAGTAGTCAACATTTAAAGTGGATCAAATATGTTTTTTTTTTTTTATTGTCCTAAGACAAGTATGGGTGTCCAATAGTTTTAGGACAACTTTGATGAAATGTTTTGACCCACTACTGTATTTTTAAGAAACTTTGCCTTAATTGAAATCACAGAAGTGGTTATTTTGCCTGTAGTGTCCAATGTTGTGTGAAAATGCCTTAACGTTTTGACAGCCTCATCATATAGAATAACTCATGAAGGATGTTGCTATTACTTTTGGTTAATTTGTCACACTTGCAGAGGAGGCCTAATCAAATGCAGTGCATTGTGGAATACAGTATTCCCCCCAGTTTGCTCTGTTCTGTTTTGGCACCTTTTGACCATAATGCACACTACAAAGTGTACTTCAAATATTTATTCGTTTATATTTTGAATTAATTCAAGAATGTGTTAAATTGATCAAACATTACAGTGAAGACTTTTAGAATGTTACATAAGATTGCTATTTTAAATCTGTATTGTTTTATTTTTAGCTATAAAAAATGCATCATCATGGTTTCCACGAAAACACTGGTGCTGCGTCCCAATCCGCATACTATCCGTCCTAAATAGTATGTGAAAGTAGAATTAGTATGTCCCAAATGGTAGTATGTTGAAAAGAGTATGCCAAAAATTCCAGGATGGTTTACTATTTCCGGTCAAAATTTTAAGTGTAGAAGCGTCCATACTCTAACCGCTGATATTGCCCACAGTACCTTGAGCGTTGGACGTGAATTCGATTAGAACTACAAAACACGGGTGAAAAGTGTAAACAAACTACAAACATGATGGACGCGCGAGACCAAGCGTCAAGCAGAGAGGCTTCGGTACAGATGTTTGTATGACTGTTAATTAATATCTAGCCCACTGGAGAATATTTAAATAGCGTTGTCTGTGTTATATTTCATCTGCAACAACAATACTGAACTTATATAAAGACGTGTTTGAACATTACCGTCTGAATGCAGAATTATCCAAAGACCTGAGGAGATTTCTCTGCATGAAAGACTCGTGAATGGGAGATTATCCTGCTGCTGCTTCTCCAATAAGGTAGGAAATTAAATACGACAGAAATGTGGATGATTGACAGGGCTCTAACTAAGCAACACAACGATCTGTGAAACGAGGAAGTAGTATGTCCCAAAGCTTGCATACTTTTCTGTTACTCACTCAAAAGTATATATTTTTCGTCCACAAAAAAAGTACATACTTTTAGGTCGTAGTATAAGTATGCGAATTGGGACGCAGCACGGGTCTCATTTATCAAGAATGCATTTGAATAAATTTGTGTGAAATCTGCATATAAACATTTTCTAAAACAAATCATGATTTATTTAAATCTATTCTATCTTACAAAACAATATAAGAACAACTGAGTCTACATGAATGCAAAAAGTACACTCTAATCAGTGATAAGAAATTATGGCTTGAAGGAAGAGTTGTGCTGAAAGCCCATATATGGACATGGTTTGGGCGTGTTTTATGCAAATGACCAACTTCGTGAAACCTTAAGAATAAATGAGTCTAACTGTACGTTCACACCGAAAGCGGCGAGAGCGTCAAAGTAGCCGGAAGTCATTCATTTTCAATGGGAGCCGGTGGCGATAAGCGGCGAGGAGCAGCACGGCGCGTCTTCGCCGGTGTGGGTGTCGAGGAGAGTTGAAATCAAGTCAACTTTATGGTAATGAGCTGTGACGCGGTTCGGCGGCAAGCAATCGGAATGTAGAAGTCCACCGCTTGAGAGGAGTCAGAGAACACAGTCACTGTGAACTTTGGTTCCGACCACAGTTGTTCCCAAGGGTTTAATTATTGCGGTCGCAGGATTTTCAATTATTTGCAATGTTTTCTTACTGGAACGTAGATTAAAAAAGTTACTGGCGAGTTACTGATGTGCATCAATGTTATATGTTTTTTTTCTTTAAAAAAAAGCGGGAATTTCATGCGACAATACAAAACAGTATTGCTGCTGCAGAATATTTCAGGCATATGGACACATAGTGGAGCAAAGCCACACAACATGCAACTAGATCTTCCGTATTTAAGTGAATTTGATAATAAGTGTGCAACACCTTCATGCTAGAAAGCATGTTTTATGCGGGAGTGTAACTGATATGATTTGCAGCAACGGCTCCTTTAAATACGAGATCAATGTGTAGTGAATTTTGACGCTCTCGCCGCCGGAGCTCAAGGCAGACAGCGTTGTCGCCAGGGCGGCCAGAGCGACCTTTGACGGTCTCGCTGCTTTCGGTGTGAACGCACAGTAAGAGCACATTTCAGTTTGCAGGCACTTGTGAATTAGACCAAATGTTTTGTGTGAAGTTGAAGTGTGTGCTTAAATAATAAAGCAGAAATTATTAATTAGGATAAAATCAGCATATTAAGGCTCGTACACACCGGGACGCTTTTCGTTTGCGTTTATCGTCAGCGTTTTTAAAGACGTTTTTCCGGATTCAAACCCAAGCGATTTTCACAGGCGTCGAGCAGAAGAGTATGTAAAATCACTCCTTGACGTTAGATGGCGCTACACAACTTTAAGCTTCTGACACCCGCTTGTAACACAGAAGACAAAGTTGACACGTTTGTTGTTACGGATGGTTCAAGTAGCAGCTCCAGCTCTAGCGATGAAGAAATGATTATTGTTCACCAGTGCAATAAGCAGCTCCACGTTCATATCGCCTCTGGGCATCTTCTTCAATATGCGCTCGCATTGACAGTTTTGCGCTTGAGCGCCTCCAAGTGCTGTTTACTGTAACTTCAGCAGCTCTGTGCACGTGAACAAAAGTGCCAATCTGATTGGTGGAGAAGATTTTGACGCGGCGCTTCATAACAAAAAAACGAACTTGAGGCGTTTTTTTTTTAAATGACGCTTTTGCGCCTGCCGTTTTGCTCGTTGGTGTGCACGATCACATTGACGGGTTAAAAGGCGACGGAAAACGCGAGCAAAAAACTAAACACTAAAATCATGATGCTGAAACTTCAGCTTTGAATTACAGTAATAATTAACTTTTTTAAATTGGGTAAATCAGTTAATATTATAATTTGCGATTATGGCTTTTCCTACACAGGGTTCCCACTCTTTCATGGACACCAAAGACTTTCAAGGACTTTTAAAATCACTAATAATTTTATTTATTTAATTATTCACACCCCCAGCATATACAATATAGCAGCATGAAAGTCCTTTCTGTACTTAACATTTCACTTACACTTAATATATACATTAAAATGTCATAATGATAATATTTTGAATGTGTAATTTTCAAAAATGTTGACCATTTTAAAGTCAATTGGTAGAATTCAATCCTGGTAATAATCAAATGAGGTTTCTGAAGTATTGGTAAAATGCATTATTTATGACAGTTCATGTATGAGATTTTAATTATTAATTTTCAAAATTAAGAATTTCCGTGACACGTGGCTCAGTGGTTAGCACTGTCGCCTCACTACAAGAAGGTCGCTGGTTCGAGTCCCAGCTGGCTCAGTTGGCATTTCTGTGTGGAGTTTGCATGTTCTCCCCATGTTGGCATGGGTTTCCTCCGGGTGCTGCGATTTCCCCCACAGTCCAAACACATGCGCTATAGGTGAATTGAATAGGCTAAATTGGCCGTAGTGCATGTGTGTGAATGCAAGAGTGTATGGTTGTTTCCCAGTGCTGGGTTGCGGCTGGAAGGGCATTCACTGCATAAAACATATGTCAGATAAGTAAAAGGACAAAGTGATAAGAAAATGAATGAATGAATGAATGAAGAATTTCCTCATTCAGTTCTTGAGAGCAGCACCGTACAATTGTTAAAATAACACCATAAACTTTAAAGGTCACCTATTTTACCCCTTTTACAAGATGTAATATAAGCCTTTGGTGTCTCCAGAATATGTCTGTAAAATTTCAGCTCAAAATACCCATCAGATTATTTATTATAACCTCCAGAATCTGCCCATTTTGGTGTCTGAGCACTTTGTAGCTGTTTTTGTAGCCTTTGGCTTTAAATGCAAATGAGCTGCTTCTCCTCGCCCACCGTTCCATTGTGCGTGTCTGCTTCTCATCATGCGTTAAATCAGATGAACAGCACAGTGACAGACTCGGATGAAGCTGAAATACATCTCATTAATCAAAAACACCAAGTATGTGTATTTGATGTATTTGTGATGGAGTTTATTCAAGTCTTTCTGAAACGATGAGTCACACACAAATGCCGTTAGCAGTACACACACATATTAGCATTTACTGACACCATGCGGCCGTGGTGATTACAGCGGTTAAGATTTACATAGCGATTTTACTACAAACATGCTGTTTTAAAAACGTTTTAAACATAATAAACTTATAAAAGTTGTAGCAAATATTTGAATCCCAGTTTATTTGCAAAAAATGTTCTGTAGACATGTGTATACATGTTATTATGGAGATATGGCCCCTGTCAATCAATTCGGTGGGCGGGGAAAACCTCACATCTACATCACGTTGCGGTGGGCCTCAAAATCACTGGGATTTGGGTCCTATTTTAACGTCAGGAAATTTAATTAAATGAGACTTGTTGGGTTTATATCACTCCAATATGACAGTGGACACACTATACCTACAGACAGTTCTGTCCAAACAGCTTGATTTTCATCATAGGTGCTTTTTAAATCCAAGCATTTTCAAGGACCTATGTTTGCGTTTAAGTACTTTCCAGGCGTTGAATCCATATATCTTAAATTCAAGTACTTTCAACAAGTGTGGGAACCCTGTCTACCGCAGCAACAATGGCTTCTCCTACCACAGCAAATTCCATTTTTATTTTAGATATTTGGTGCCCATTTATCAGTGACTATGTTGTTCTCATAAGCCCCTTTCACACATTACAAGCAAATTTAAAGTAAAGGATCATGTGTGAACAGGCCGTTCCAGAAAGAGGAGTTGTAACATTCCCGGTAATTTGCAGGAATGCTGCACTGTGTGAATGCAGAAGGAGGATTGCCGGAAAGAGCGCATTCACATTTCGAACGCACTGGTGTGTGACGTCTACTCACACCACATCCATGCTGTTTATGAAAATAAAAGCCTTTGAATGTTTTTTCAGACACATTTAGCTGCTAGATGTTAGTTAGATCACGTTTCTATGTTCATTCCTAATGCCGACTGTGGAAAAAAAATATAGATAAAATGATTATGATAAACCGCTGTTTGTTTACCTTCAAGCTCTCAACCATCAACAAAAGCCTGACCCCTATTATGTTTACATATACAAGCGCAGCCGTTTAGAGGTCATTTCTGGTTAATGATGTCAGAATTTAGCCGTATTTTGGAAAGGATGTGTGAATTCCAGAACGTCCGTGCCTCTCTGAACAGAGCTTTTTTTAAATTTACTGGTTAAGATATTAACCGGTATCACTGCGTGAAAGAGACTATTGACTCATTGGATGGGAACAGTGCTTTATTTGCCTACGCAATATTTCAGTTTTGTGCATAAATCTAACTCGCATCTTTGGATGGAAACATAGCTAATAAAAAGTGTGCAGCGAGAGGCATTTTTGGACTGAACAGTGACAGTGAAAGTCTACAGGGCCTGTAGGACCCATCTCCCGCTCTTATCTATGCAGGCAGGGAGCCTGTATGAGCAACAGAAGGAGAGGAGAGTCCATAAATGACCTCCGCTGGGGTCGCTCTGCTTCAGGAAACAGGCCAACTGGACACTCACACTGGAAATGAGGGAAGCTTCCAATGAAAACAGACGATAAAATCCCAGTGTCCCAAGTTTACTGTGAAACACTTCACAAAGAGGGAGTGATTTGCCTGCCGCAGGACACACTGATATAAATTCAAACTTGTTATTCTTGCAAAAGCCGACCATGGTAACCAGAGTTTGCTAAAAGACCACAGTTACTATAGTTACTGTAACTAACTACCAGAACTAGTTCTGAATAAAATGTGCTGCTTGCAAAACTTTAATGATGCTATTGCCAGGGAGTTCTGGGTGGTTGCTAACATTACTTGCGCAGCTGCTTATTGGATGCTAGGATATTCTAGGTTGCTATGCAGGCCATAGCAATCTATGGCACTGCTATGATGTTCTATATCAGTGATAAAATAGAAGGCTTCAGACAGAAAAATAGAAGATGTTAAACTTTCTGCACAGCCTTATACTTCAAATCCTTTCAAAATTCAAAACATTCCACTGAACCAAAATAACCTACAACGCTTCAAAATCATAGATCTAGATAAGAGCTAGATAAAATTATAAATAGTTCTAAACCAGCTATGTGTATGTTGGACCCAATTCCAACAAAATTACTGAAAATGAAAAATCATACAGAAACCGCATTAGTGAAAATAACCAACGATTTACACTTAGCTGCTGACCAAGGGTGCATCTCACTATTAGTTTTACTCGATCTTAGTGCCACATTTGACACCATCGACCACAATATCCTCATAAATCGCTTAAATTCTACAGGTGTCCAGGGACAGGCTCTTTAATGGATTAAGTCATACTTAGCTGACCGCTACCAGTGTTTGAATATTAATGGACAGCTTTCACAAGTCAGGCCAGTAAAGTACGGGGTCCTTCAAGGATCAGTTTTAGGCCCTTTGCTGTTTACAATATACATGCTACCCCTGGGAGACATTATTAGAAGACACGGGATCAGCTTTCACTGCTATGCATATGATACTCAATTATATATTTTAACTAGACCTGATGAGATGTCTGAACTATCTAAGCTAACTGAGTGTATTAAAGATGTTAAAGACTGGATGACCAACAATTTTCTTTTCTTAAACTAAAGAGAATTTTTACTTATTGGGCCTAAATCCTGTACACAGCAGATCTCACAACTCGACCTGCAATTAGAGGGATACAAAGTTAGCGTTAGCTCTACTCTAAAAGATCTGGGTGTCATATTAGACAGCAATTTAACTTTTGAAAATCATATCTCCCATGTCACAAAAACTGCTTTCTTTCATCTGAGAAATATAGCTAAATTGCGAAGTATGCTATCCATATCAGATGCAGAAAAGCTAGTCCATGCTTTTATGATTTCTAGGCTGGATTACTGTAATGTTCTGTTTGCTGGCTGTCCAGCATCCTCTATTAACAAACTTCAGCTAGTGCAAAATGCAGCTGTCAGAGTTCTTACCAGGTCTAGAAAATATGATCATATCACCCCAATTTTATCCTCTGTACACTGGCTGCCTGTTAAGTTTCGTATTGATTTTAAAATATTGCTTCTTGCCTATAAAGCTTTAAATAATCTAGCTCCTGTTTATCTAACCAACCTCCTGTCTCGCTACAATCCAATCCGCTCTTTAAGATCTCAAAACTCAGGGCTTCTGGTAGTACCTAGAATAGCAAAGTCGAGTAAAGGAGGTCGAGCCTTCTCATTTATGGCTCCTAAACTCTGGAATAGCCTTCCTGATGATGTCCGAGGCTCAGACACACTCACGCAGTTCAAAACTAGATTAAAAACCTATCTTTTTAGCAAAGCATACACTCAGTGCATCACTTAGCAGCATGTTACATGAATGTGCCCCATGCAGGTTTTTGCATCTCGTTTTTATACACTATAAACAGCAGCTACGCTAATTATTCTCTTTATGCTCTATTTCCACCTGGGGATACTTATCCCGAGGCCCTCAGACTATGCAGCGCCACTTATTGGATCCAAGACCAGCGACGAGATGATTCCAAGGTTTTCATAATCTTGGACCAGGCTGTATCCTGAGCAGCTGCTGTGGTGGTCATGGAGGAGTGGAGAGCATGAGACTGATTCCGGTGACGCTCCAGGGACAGACGAGTCTTCTCTGAGGTCCAGCATTCTCCGTCTCCGGCGCCTAGACTGGTTTTTTAAATCTTCACTTTCGTCAATTGGTGAAGTTTTTTCCTCGCCGCTGTTGCCACCGGCTTGCATGGTTCGGGATCTGTAGAGCTGCGCATCAATGGATTTGCTCTTCAGTGTTTGGACTCTCAGTAGTGATTATTAAACCACATTGAACTGAGCTAAACTGAACTTAAACACTGAAAACTGGACTGACACTGTTACAATTTACTATAATATTCTATTTGAAGCTGCTTTGACACAATCTACATTGTAAAAGCGCTATACAAATAAAGGTGAATTTAATTGAATATATCAGGGGTCTCAAACTGCCGGCCTGCGGGCAAGTTTTTCTAATTTCTGGTGATGATTTAAACGTTGAAATATATGTCCGTAAGTGCTCTATTTTTATTACAGCTCTCTCTCTATATATATATATATATTTACATTAGATGTCACCTACGCTATTGTCGTCTATTGAAAGGAATGCGTCAGTAGAGCAGCCATTTTAGTACAAGGTAGCGCTCCTTTGAAATGAATGTGGGACCAAGGTATAGTAGAGGACTGGCAATCCAGAGCCAGAAATATATAGATGCATACAGTTGAAACCAGAAGTTTACATATACTGTATAAAAAGGCACATAACCATTTTTTAAAAAGTCAGATGTTAATGTGACTAAACTTTTTCTCTTTTAGGTAAGTTAGGATTATCAAATTTGTTTCTGTTATGCTTAATAGCAGAATATTGAGAGAGTTATTTTTTGAGAAATTTTTATAACTTTTCTTGAAAGTCAAGTTTACATACAATAAGATTATTATGGCTCTGAAAAAGCTCAGATGATGGTGTCAAGGTTTTGAAAGTTTCTGATTAGCTAATTGACAACATTTGAGTTAATTGGAGGCACAACTGTAGAATAGTATTTAAGGAAAACCTCAAACACACTGCTTCCTTGTGTGACAACATGGGAAAATCAACAAGCCAGAAAAAACAAAAAAGCCAGATTACAATTTGCTAAATTACACTGGGTAAAAGAATAATTTTTGGAGACATGTCCTGTGGTCTGATGGAATTAAGATTGAACTGTTTGGCCATAATGACCAGTGTTACATTTGGAGGACAAAGGGGAAAGCTTACAAGCTTAGGAACACCATCCCAACTTTGAAGTATGGGGGCGGCAGCATCATGTTGTGGGGCTGTTTTGCCGCAGGAGGGACTGGTCCACTTCACAGCATAGATGGCATCATGAAGAAAGAACATTATGTAGAAATACTGAAGCAACATCTCAAGGAAATTAAAACTTGGCCACAAATGGGTCTTCCAAACAGACCATGACCCTAAGCATACTGCCAAATTAGTTAAAATGTGCTTTAAGGACAACAGAGTTAATGTTTTGGAGTGGCCACCACAAAGCCCTGAACTCAATCCTATAGAAAATTTGTGGGCAGAGTTGAAAAAGCTTGTGCGAGCAAGACAGCCTACAAATCTAACTCGGTTACACCAATTCTGTCAGGAGGAATGGGACAAAATTCCTGCAAACTATTGTGAGAAGCTTGTGGAAGGATACCCAAAACATTTGACCAAAGTTATACAGTTTAAAAGCAAAGCTAAAAAAATACCAAGGAAACGTGTGTAAAGTTTTGACTGTCTAGAAATTAATAAAAAAAATTCTTTAAAAAAACAATTATCTATTCTGGCATTTAGCAAATGTAAATGATTTAGGTAATCCTAACGGATCTAAAATAGTAAACGTTTAGTATGATTTACCATCAGACATTTTTTTAAAAATGGTTATGTTCCTTTTTTAGAGTGTATGTAGACTTCTGGTTTCAACTGTATATACATATATGTATGATCGGGAGCTGTCCTGGTGGTCAGTATGCAAATATTTTTTTAAATTACCAAAATTATAACTTTACATCACTTTTCTACATTGATGGACAAGTGACTGCATGAGCATTGCCTACAATGAGCATGTGTTTGTGTGCATGGAAATGTATTATCCTCCTTCCCTGTTAAATTTGATCTAATCCATGTCCTGAAACACACCCTCTCTCCTGCTTTCACTTCTCATTCTAATGGAGGGAGCGATTCGTTTGTGAATGAATCTCTGTTATGAACGACTCGTTCACTAAGCCGACAATAATACAAGTTTCTAGCACTGTAGCATCTTGTTGTCATATTTAATTTACATTGTTTGCTGATTTTATTCAACCAAATTAGCATAAGCCTGGTATTTAGTGCGAATTGGTGCTATTTTCCTTATGATCAGTGCAGTAAGAGACTGCATTATCATCAATACTTGTTTAGCACAAAAGTTCGTAACAAACCAAAACATAAAAAAATGAAATCTTCCCTATGAAATGTTCTGCCTTTATGTTTTGTTTTCTTTGTTTGCTCGTTACTACAACCGTACACAGAGCTAAAAATCCAGCATCTTCAGATTGGCTTTAGTCTTAACTAGTGTGGTTAAATGGCATTTGTGATGGGAGCACTGTACAAATGTGGCGGCGCTATTGACGCATGCACAGGGTTCGTATGCGATATCTAGTGTATATATCTAGGTAGCTCACATAGCAGAAGGGGAGGAGCTACAGTATCAGACGTTGAGGTTGGATTTGTCACGATTCATGGATCTGTGTGTTCCTTCTGTATGTTATGTGTTGCCTTATGTGTTGTCGTGTGCGTGGGTTTGTGCTTGTTTACCTTCTGGGTTAACAGCGTGCTATTGAATCAGCTGACGTATCAGCTGACTAAATCATCCTCCAGCTGATTCCTATTTCACTGGCTATATATTTCAGCCTGTGGTTACTGCTGGTTATCAGTCCGTTGTTTGTTCTTGTCCCTGTCTGTTCGTCTCATAGGATGCTCTGCTGATTGTTCGTCGGATGACGATTTCGATTGGTCTGTTGGAGTTCTTTGTTTTGAACTTTGCTTTTTCTCATGTGCTCTGGCTACAAGTCATTTGGTGTCCTTTGATTCTTATTAAATTTTACTTGCACTTGGATCCTCTCTGTCTGGTGTCGTGACAGGATTACTTTATTTATTTTGAATTGTGCAACAAAAGTTTGCAATGTAAGTGATTATGCCGCCTCACAATGGTGAATAGTTGTACTTACAACAGTTACTAATTGGTAGTTCTGTCATTTATTTCACAAATTTGACAACCATTAAACATCAACTGGAATTTTAATTCGGTTTTAAAAATGTAGTGCTTCATTTGCGGCGACACTAAACTTATACAATACAACAAGGTTGAGTGTATAAGTGCATACTGTATAGCAGCGGTTCACTCTCACGGGGGGATACATTTTTTTTTTTTTCGGATTCATCGGCATACCTGTCAACCCTCCCGTTTTTCCCGGGATTCTCCCGTATTTTACAGTTCTATCCCGCTATCATTCCGTAAAGGTATTTTCCCATATTTCTCCTGTATTTTCAGTCTTTCACTGAAGGGTGGCAAATAAACATTAAAGAGCCGAGCCTCCCTATACTCAACCCATACCGCCGAACCACCAGGGGCCGCCCCTTGCTCTTAAATGTGAGTCTTCAGTGCTTTCGCTTTGTTTAGGCATAAAAACACTTTGAAATAAATATAAAAACGGCGGGATTCCCTTTCCTTTTCATTACAGATGCCATCTCCCCTTCATATGCAACCCTCAAAACAGTCATATAGCGGTGCGGGACTATCAGCTGACGTGCTCCATAGTGATAAATAGATGCTGTTTCCCAAATGGATTCTGTACACGTAATTTGAAGCGGAGGCTGGGTTTTGGGTGCGTGTTAAACAGACATACACATAATTAATAATAATAAGATGATTTTGTCCTAATGAGCATAAAAAGTTAGGAAAGCAATCGAATGCTTTCATTATGACGTTAGATGTGTGCATTTTTAAAGTGACACTGTTATTTAATGTAATCAAACAAAAAAAAAATGTAAATAAGAGATTCATTCGTTGTTCTTTAATCAGAATGTGTCAGTTATACAGTGAGGAAAAGGTTAATGAGATTTGATAACTTGATTCTGTTTCATTATAATAGCTATTAATGTTATTAAGCTGAACTGTTTGCTGATTTATTTGCTGCTAATGTATACTATTTATTTTTTCTTTTGTAAATAATAATAATAAAATATATACTGTTTATTTATATAACATATTACTGACCATTTAACTGATTATTTACAATGAAACAGCTCCAAATGAACATATTTAGTAATCTGGGGATTTTTAAAAGGGGGGTCTGGGTAATCCCTTATTATGGTGGGCATATCCCTTATTTTCACATCCCAATGTTGACAGGTATGGTCATCGGATCTATTTTCGCTGCTAAAATAGACCAAAACAGTTATCATTTTATCAAAAATATAAGTGACTTAATATTATTAACTTGTTTGTTGATATGAAATCAGCGTCACATTTTCAATCGTGAGGTGATGGTAAATTAAGTGATGGTCGATTGTCAGCTCTCTTGATCGTCGGGTCGTGTGATGCATGTTGCTGAAATGTATTCAAATGTTATAAATTAAAAATAACCACATTTTGAAAAGTAATTATGTCGATTTAGTTTATTTGTGTGTGCTGCGCTCATAGACTTTGGAAAACGCCGCTCATTTGTTTGCACTGGGGCCCCAACTGCAATGAACCAGGTTTGGGGGGCCCAGCTTGCAAAAGATTGAGAACCCCTGCTGTATAGGGAGTCATTTGGCACACAACTTGAGCAGTTTTTGAGTATTACAGTGGGAGAAATAAGTATTGAACACGTCATGTTTTTTCCTGGGAATAATATTTCTAAAGCAGCTGTAGACATGGAATAGAATGATTTTGGTAAAAACCCAAACAATACAAACATAAAAATAAAACAAAGCAAAAAAAATCTGAACAATGGGTTATGTGTAATAACCATAGACTGTAAAAGATATGGTCGTAGTATCCGTGACGTCACCCATAGGTTGAAGAACCCAACAGAAGCTACCAGTAGGCGTGGCCAACCATCGCCATTTTGTTCGCGCGTCATCGCACCACCCTGAGAACACCAAACAAGGGCAAAGAGGTGGAGCGTGAGCGGAGCTACAGACACCTGCTAGCATTTTGCTTAATACTTCATTACCTGCGACTCGTTTGTGTACTATATCAATAAAGTGTTTAGACTTTTAGAAACACTGTTGTAATACATTGAGCCACTGAACATTGTTCTTATGACGTTTTTCTACAGGAGGAAAACGTGAATTACTCCCAAACACTTCAAATATACAGTAGTTTGTGATAGAAAATGCAAGGCTATTTATGAAATCCAGGCATAACACTGTATGACAACGTTTTAGATGACTGTTCTATAGCCTACAGCTAATCAATCTGTCAGATTCTGGAGTGAATTACTGGTCTAAAGAAAAATATAAATGATAAATGATCTTAAATAAAACAAATACACTTATAGGTATATGGTTATATGGTATATAAGTATATAATTTCACTCACCTGGGAAATGGAGGCGACGTGAATGGTTTGTGAGCACAATAAAGTGCACACAGCATGCCATATCATCTGATAATTGTGGGAAATAATTCCAAAAAGCAACTGACTGTGTAAAGCCACATAAACAAAACAAAAATACGATGTACATGTCGAGTTCAGCAGCTTTTTAGCCGGAATCAGCTGAGGTGAAATGAGGGCAACCAGCGAGAGCTAGCCGTCACTTAAGTGGCCACGCCCTCATTATGCAAACTTAATATAACCTAATATTAAGGAAACGGATGAGTTATAAATAAATTCACCCCCCTCACAGTTTTCATGAAGGGTAATATTAGCTATATGAACCAAAATCGTTCTTTGTACCAGGCTGTAAACACCTTTTTTTCTGTGTAAAGTTGGCCATTTTAAAAGTAGGGTCAATAGAACTTTGCTCTGTATGGAGCCAGTACTAGCAGAATTTCGATGAATTGCAGTTTCAGTTACTTCAGTTATTAGCTTCACGAGGGAGAGCGGGAGGTGGCCGCTTGCTAATAACAATGAAATGACACAAGGAGAAAGTCCTGAACTACTGAAATGTATTTAATACTATATAAAAGGCTTTTTTGATGATGGCAGCCTCTCATATGGAGAATAAAGTCACATGCGTTGCTCAGGTGTGAGTTTTCCACAGACTTCAACAGAGTGTAAAAATCTTGATGGTTCTGTGGGTCTCATCTATCAAATCTGATCTTTATTTTGTGTTTTTTTATTGGATTTAGGTCAGGTGATTGGCTGGGCCATTCTACAGCTTGATTTTCTTTCTCTGAAAGCATTTGAGAGATTCCTTGGCTGTGTTTTGGATCATTACATTAGCATCCTCCTGCTAATGTAGATGTTGGACTGAAGCAGCTAGTATTAATTTACACTGAGGAAGGCCAGAGGGTTGCTGAAGAACTACTGAGAGATTTCAGCTGCTGTCTGGGCTTTCACTGCCTTTCTACACCTCCCTTTCTTCATGTGTTCAATACTTTCCCTTGTGTCATTTCATTTTATAATACATAACTTAATTTGTAAACTAATTTGTTTTGTTTTCTTTGCATATTTAGATTTCTTTGGATGTTTCCAACATCAGGTGAAAATTTAAAGTCAACAGCACCTTTAGAAATATGCTTTATGAGAAAAATGATGACGTGTTCAATACTTATTTCGCCCACTGTATATGTGGTTGCGATGGCATTGTCAGATTGGTTAGCCTACCGGACTAAATGTTCCTCTGGGTTTACATATGATTTGGATTCATCCCTCAATATAAGTTTGTTTTTGCCTAGTTTTTCATCCAGCGTGCAAAAATCCAATGGATTACTTCAATAAAAGAGCCTCGCCTGAACAAACCAACAAGCAATTAAAGTGTACTACACGTCTGTAGCTTCGATGATGGACACTTCATTCAAACCTCTCACCCAGAGTGTGAGCAAAAGTAATTAATAGTGATATCTGCCATTAAACGCAGCTCCTCCAGTATTTTGGCTGAAACGATGGTTTCCATGGTAAATGTTGAAAAGACGGTAGAGTCTAGGCAAAAACCCCACATTTAGTGAATGCTGAGAAATATTCAGTTCAAGGGGATTTGTGGAAGATTTATTCGACTCATTGGATGAAGCCCTCGGAAAAGTCTGAATAAGCTCCCAAGGGCGCTGGCAGATTAGTGTACAATAGACAATAGACAATGAGTGCACACTTTGAGGGTCGGAGAGCTGCTCACCTTGTACTGAGCCGGCCCCGGGGTGCTCATTTCGTCTTTGCTGGGGAGGAAAATCCGCCGCTGTGCAACCGAGCCGAAGACGGCCTTCCTGGCGCTCTGTAGACTGGCTTTCTTCAAACTCTCCTGAGCCAGGCCATACTCAAACATGTTATAGGCACCTGGACCTATCATGCACAAGATCAACAGTTACTATGGAACGTTTTCACCTTTCTGGGTTTCTCAGAAGAGGAAGTCGTCATAGTTGGTAAACTTAGAGCGCAGTGGATGGGAGAGTACAACAAATAATTTTTTTACAATCCTATTAGCTGAAATAATTAAAAAAGAACTCCATGATGGTGTTATCAAGACTTTCAGAGATAGGAAAAAAATTGTGTGAAACTGATAACAGCAGTCAGAAGAGAGAATAATGTCAAATCTACTGTCCCGCTCCCATAAATGTTGCGTTACAAACACCTCGCATAAGCGGTAATTAGTTTTTTGTAATTTGATGCAAAGATGATATAATACATACATAAATATACACTACCTAATAAAAGTCTTGTCGCTTATACATGTTTTAGGAACAACAAATAATAAGCTGATTTCTAGTTGATCATTTGGCATCAGAAGTGGCTTATATGAAAGGCAAAGGCCTCTAGATTATGCTTATTTTACCAAAATAAAAGATGATCATGCCTTGATTATTAATTATTTCATGAGGACAGTACGGTCTGACTTTGCTTAGACCAGGGGTGCTCAACCCTATTCCTGGAGATCGACCTTCCTGCAGTTTTCAGTTGCAGCCCATATCAAACACACCTGCCTGAGTTCATCAAGATTCTTTTGGATTCATCTTCGATGCCTCATCTTACTTCAGACATGCTCAATAACGTTCATGTCTGGTGACTGGGTTGGCCAATCCTGGAGCACCTTGACCTTCTTTGCTTTCAGGAACTTTGATGTGGAGGCTGAAGTATGAGAAGGAGGGCTATCCTGCTGAAGAATTTGCCCTCTCCTGTGGTTTGTAATGTAATGGGCAGCACAAATGTCTTGATACCTCAGGCTGTTGATGTTGCCATCCACTCTGCAGATCTTTTGCACGCGCTCATACTGAATGTAACCCCAAATTATGATTTTACCCTCACCAAACTTGACTGATGTCTATGAGAATCTTGGGTCCATGCTGGTTCCAGTAGGTCTTCTGCAGTATTTGTGATGATTGGGATGCAGTTCAACAGATGATTCATCAGGAAAATCGACCTTCTGCAACTTTTCCAAATGATCAACTAGAAGTCAAGTTATTATTTCTTGCTCTTACAACTGGAATCAACGACGAGAGTCGTCATGTACTGTATATAAATGTACATACATTTTTTTAATTAAATCAAAGTATTAAAAAAAGAATTAAGATGCTGATGACTGTTAAACACGTCATAACAGTCTTGTGAAAAGGGTCGGTTAGAGAAGTTTGTGCATTATGTTTGGTTTTGTGGTTTGTTTAATTTACATATGCGACAATTCTGTTATTTCAGGTCAGTAAGGTTATCTGTTTTTTGAAAAAAAGTCTTATCCTCATCAAGCTGTCATTCATTTATTACATTAATGTGTTAATAGTCCTGTTGACGGGGCTGCACGGTGGCGCAGTGGGTAGCACGTTCGCCTCACAGCAAGAAGGTCGCTGGTTTGAGCCATGGCTGGATCCGTTGCCGTTTCTGTGTGGAGTTTGCATGTTCTCCCCGTGTTCGCGTGGGTTTCCTCCGGGTGCTCCGGTTTCCACCACAAGTCCAAAAACATGTACTATAGGTGAATTGGGAAGGCTAAATTGTCTGTAGTGTATGTGTGTGAATGAGTGTGTATGGTTTCCCAGTGATGGGTTGCAGCTGGAAGGGCATCCGCTGCGTAAAACATATGCTGAGTAAGTTGGCGATTCATTTCTCTGTGGCGACCCCTGATTAATAAAGGGACTAAGCCGAAAAGAAAATGAGTGAATGAATGAATGAATTTATGTGGATTTAACATAAATTAAGTTGTCCCCCCAAAAAACTCTGAACCATACATTGTCATTGTAGTTTTTGTCATATAGCAGAAAATATCATTAAATGTCATTAAATTTAATTAAATTTAATTTGCACTGCATAAAATAAGTAAAAACCTAAGTAAAAACATAAATAAGTTTAAAAAAGTAAATGTCTGTCAGTGCCTAATTTGTAATTTACGAGGTCCCGGAACAGATCGCGGTAACAAATTCGGCATGTTACCAGAGGAGGAAGAGGTGTTGCGGACGACAGTGAAGAGGGTTGAGGAGTCACGGAAGAAAGTGAAGAGCAGGATGGGGGTGCGTGTGAGAAAGGGGATCGGTAAAATGAGGTGCCGGATCAGATTTCAGAGGTGACTGATCCGGATCTGGCTTGTTCCAGCACAAATTAAGCTCTGGTCTATGTAAACAATTACTTAAAGGTGCAGTATGTAAGTTTGACGCCCAGTGGTTGATCTAGGTATTGCATTCCTAGATCAAAACAAACGCAAGTGCAGGTTGCCAGATTGAGGACCAACATGAGCGAGCCTGACTATCACATCTAAAGGCTGATTTGAATCGTGTTCTACGTATATAAAAGCAACGGCAAGCAATAGAAGGAATATTTTCCATATTAAAGTGAGTTTGTGTGCTAACCAACACCTCAAATTGATATTTTAGAAACGGCTTCCATTTCTTGCAGCTGAACAACAAGATAAACTGACAATGATCACCTCAGGTACACCTCATGTGCTTTATTCAGTGTTAAATGCTAATAATGTGAGTTTAAATGCCATTTTACATATCATTTATTGCCATACTACTGAAAGCAGCAGCAGATAGTTCACGTCAGATCTTGAAAATAAAATAAATCGTCTGAAATTGAACTTTAGAACTAAATATAATAATGCAAGCCAACAAATATCAGTGATTCAGCATCTACATTTAATAACGTTAAAGAGGTTTAATATGTATTAATTAGATTATAATATGCACTATATATAATATAAATATATTATAAATATATTTTATAATAGATATATTATATGCACCATTCTGTGCTTCTGAATGGCTGTATTTAAATTTCTGTCTGTTTCGTCTGGTGCAAACAGCCAAATTGCTTATCACTGCAAATCTCACCACGTAGCCACGGTTACAATCTAACCTGCTTACCTAATGATAATGCTTGTAATATTTATATTATTTGCTCATTAATATTCTCATGTGGAACTGTAATGTAATGTAATGTAATGTGTATTTCTAGCGCATTTATTGTGTATGGCCATACACCCAAAGCGCTTCACAATCATGAGGGGAGTCTCTCCACACCACCACCAGTGTGTAGCATCCACTTGGATGATGCGTCGGCAGCCACAGGACAACGGCGCCAGTGCGCTCACCTGACACCAGCTATTAGTGGAGTGAAGAGACAGTGATAGAGCCAATTCGGTGGATGGGGATGATTAGGAGGCCATGATGGGTAAGGGCCGATTGAGGGACTTTGGCCAAGACACCGGGGTTATACGAGAAGTGTCATGGGATTTTTAATGACCACAGAGAGTCAGGACCTCGGTTTAACATCTCATCCGAAAGACGGCGCTCACTGACAGTGTAGTGTCCCCTTCACTTTTACTGGGGCATTAGGACTCACACAGACCACAGGTTGAGCGCCCCCTGCTGGCCTCTCTAACACTACTTCCTACAGCAACCTAGTTTTCCCATGTGGTCTCCCATCCAGGTACTGACCAGGCTCAGCCCTGCTTAGCTTCAGTGAGTAACCGGCCTTGGGCTGCAGGGTGATATGGCTGTGGCTCATTTCAGAATCTGCTACTGTCCACTGGAGGTCGCATTTCGGTCACAGACGCATGCTTTGAGAGCCTTTCTGAATGAATGAATGAAATACTCAGTTTTACACCAAGGCAACCCGGGGTGCTGAAATATAATTGGCTTATAAACTGGCATTGGGCGGGTTAAATGACCAAAACAATGCACATTTTCAAAGCAGAATATCTGACTTTAACATTGGTTTTCAGATAAGCAAGAATGTTCACTTAGCATGTTTCCTAAATATCTGAAAACATATTATGGTATTTTTATGCTTTAGAAGAGTCAAAAACTTACATACCGCACCTTTAATAAAATTGATCAGGTCAAGTTACAATCACTTATTCAATTTGTCAATTTAACTAAGTTAAATACACTTACTTAGGGCGTACTCACACTATGCTTCAGCAAACCTCCTAATTCCTGCAGCACGAGGACTTTGTGATTGTTTATGAGTGTCAAAAGAGGCTGATCTGTTCGGCGAAATATTTGACTGCATGTCACCGCATCCCAAACGACTAAAACAATATAACAAGAAATCTCCACTGTGCTGAGCGAGAGCGATTCTTACTGAACAGTGCATCATCGATGACGGAAGCATGCTCAGGCACAAATGTAATGTGAGTGCGGGCCGTCGGGGGAGACGAGAGGGGGGACAAGCGTGCTTCGCCCTGGTTAAAGGCAACTGTACATAGTGCCAGTACGCCCTTAATATCCATATGTGTGAAATTTTCGTGCAAAAACGTGCAAAACAATAATTTAGTAAATTATACTTGCCACTATAATTATACTTACTACAACTGAAACGCAATATTGAGTAGGGGGCGGGGCTTTCTTTTGCACATCACTCTCTCATAGACTTGGTTAGCAAAACAACAACAAAAAAAACTTGCAGGGATGAATAGTTTACCTAAAGAATAATAATAATTAGCGCTAGCAAAATCCACATTGTAAATTTAGACTTTAAAGAGCCATATAATCTGATTGGTTGCTTTGAGAGTGGCTTCACATCTAATTGGCTGCTGCTGCTGTCAGGCATTTCTGCAGCAGTATGAAATCCAGTGCTAGCTTCACTAACTTTATGTTTTCTCCTCCGGCAAAGCAGTTGAAATCTGACCCCTGACTGCTCTCCACAGATACAACAAGACATTGTGCATTCAGAACGCAGCGCAGATTCACATTCAGACAAAAAAACACGCAGTCACGAACCCGGCGTATCTTTCGATCTGTTTTCTGGAAGGAATCGCACAGCTGTCTGGCCAAAAGGATTCTTCTTCAGCGCTCTGCCTTTCTTCAGGATCTCCAGAGCACAGCGCGGGTCATCGTACGCACCTACAGGGGGCGTTTCATCCTTGACTGGACTGAACCGCTACGAGAAGCAGAACAATACTGAAATCAATACAAAGTCCACATAAAGCTGAAATCACATGCTGATTCTGAAGCTATTAGACCACTATTATTGTTTTATTCTACAGTTCCCTTTTTATATACAGTTGAAGTCATAATTATTAGCCCTCCTGAATTATTAGCCCCCCTGTATAGTTTTTTCCCAATTTCTGTTTAATGGAGAGAAGATTTTTTTCTAAACATGATAGTTTTAATAACTCATTTCTAATAACTGATTTCTTTTATCTTTGCCATGATGACAGTAAATAATATTTGACTAGATATTTTTCAAGATATTTCTATACAGCTTAAAGTGACATTTAAAGGCTTAACTAGGTTAATTAGGTTAACTAGGCAGGTTAGGGTAATTAGACATTGTAGTAGTCATTGCATTAGTGATGATTCAAAAATAATAATTTCTTAAGGGGGCTAACAATATTAACCTTAAGGCCCATTCACACCGGGACGCTTTTTGCTCACGTTTTTTGTCTATGTTTAACGCCTCATGATCGTGCACACCAACGAGCAAAACGCCAGGCATAAAAAAAACATGCCGCATCAAAAACTTCTCCACCAATCAGGGGTACATTTCTGAAAACCATCGTTAGCCAACTAAGGTCGCAAGTTCTGTCATTACAAATATAGTTCATTGATTTGGCATTGCCTAAATCTATCGTTTCAACGAATATTTGCAAACTGCGTCGCAAACTTGTACGCTTGCAACTACACCTCTGGAGCTGTAGTTAAAAACATAGTTCCTGGCTGTGTCTACTCTCAGTTATCCCCCCTATGCCTTATTCATTTAGAACATTCTAACATTTAAACTTGGAATGATTAAAAATAAAAAAGCATTAAGGTAATCTCTCTTAGGTGTAATTTGCTTTCAAAGTATTTTTACAGTTCAGTTTTAGCGATCTTCATGTTTACAATTGCATTCCCTTCGCAGTGAACTTTGAAAACATTGATGTCATTTTGAACACAGCCGTGGCTCATGACGAAAGCTATAGGTGACCTATTATTTATGTTATGTCTCCAAAGCTTATGAAAACAAAAAACATAGTATACGTTAATGCTTTTAATCTACAGGGAGTGCAGAATTATTAGCCAAGTTGTATTTTTGAGGATTAATTTTATTATTGAACAACAACCATGTTCTCAATGAACCCAAAAAACTCATTAATATCAAAGCTGAATATTTTTGGAAGTAGTTTTTAGTTTGTTTTTAGTTTTAGCTATTTTAGGAGGATATCTGTGTGTGCAGGTGACTATTACTGTGCATAATTATTAGGCAACTTAACAAAAAACAAATATATACCCATTTCAATGATTTATTTTCACCAGTGAAACCAACATAACATCTCAACATTCACAAATATACATTTCTGACATTCAAAAACAAAACAAAAACAAATCAGTGACCAATATAGCCACCTTTCTTTGCAAGGACACTCAAAAGCCTGCCATCCATGGTGAAGGGATCAAAACACTGACAGAATCCATCAACATTGCGTGCAGCAGCAACCAGACAGAGAGGTGTACTGTTTTCCCTCCTTGTAAATCTCACATTTGATGATGGACCACAGGTTCTCTATGGGGTTCAGTTCAGGTGAACAAGGATGCCATGTCAATTGTTTTTCTTCTTTTAGACCCTTTCTTGCCAGCCAAGCTGTGGAGTACTTGGACGCGTGTGATGGAGCATTGTCCTGCATTAAATCATGTTTTTCTTGAAGGATGCAGACTTCTTCCTGTACCACTGCTTGAAGGTGTCTTCCAGAAACTGGCAGTAGGACTGGGAGTTGAGCTTGACTTCATCCTCAACCCGAAAAGGCCCCACAAGCTCATCTTTGATGATACCAGCCCAAACCAGTACTCCACCTCCACCTTGCTGGCGTCTGAGTCGAACTGGAGCTCTCGGCCCTTTACCGATCCAGCCACGGGCCCATCAAGACTCACTCTCATTTCATCAGTCCATAAAACCTTAGAAAAATGAGTCTTGAGATATTTCTTGGCCCAGTCTTGACGTTTCAGCTTGTGTGTCTTGTTCAGTGGTGGTCGTTTTTCAGCCTTTCTTACATTGGCCATGTCTCTGAGTATTGCAGACCTTGTGCTTTTGGGCACTCCAGTGATGTTGCAGCTCTGAAATATGGCAAAACTGGTGGCAAGTGGCATCTTGACATCTTGGCAGCTGCACGCTTGACTTTTCTCAGTTCAAGGGCAGTTTTTTTTTTGCGCCTTGGTTTTTCCAGACGCTTCTTGCGACCCTGTTGACTATTTTGAATGAAACGCTTGATTGTTGGATGATCACGCTTCAGAAGCTTGGCAATTTTAAGAGTGCTGCATCCCTCTGCAAGATATCTCACTATTTTTGACTTTTCGGAGCCTGTCAAGTCCTTCTTTTGACCCATTTTGCCAAAGGAAAGGAAGTTGCCTAATAATTCTGCACACCTGATATAGGGTGTTGATGTCATTAGACCACACCCCTTCTCATTACAGAGATGCACATCACCTAATATGCTTAATTGGTAGTAGGCTTTCGAGTCTATACAGCTTGGAGTAAGACAACATGCATAAAGAGGATGATTTGGTCAAAATACTCATTTGCCTAATAATTCTGCACTGCCTGTATAGTAGGTTATTTATTAAGTATCTGTACTGTAGATGACATGGGCCTGTTGGTTAGAAGATTTCTGCTGTGGTTTGCATGTCAATTTGTAAAAGTAGACTTTTCAAAAAATAAAAAATAAATAAACAATATCCTACTTAATAATAATAATAAATCATCATCACCATTAATATTTTTAATATTATTATTAAAGTAGAGTTTTTTCATTCACTAATAAATAATAAATATTACTTTTTTTGATTTCTTAATAAATAGCCTCATTATTTATTAATTCATATGATTTATATATGAGATTTGAATAAGTGTTAGCTTTTGTAAGTGATTTTATGTTTTAGAATATGTAATGTTCTCAATAATATTTGTACAGGAAACATAGACCCTATTTGTGCCATTTATCTATATTTCAATTAATATGGAAAATGAGTGCATGTTTTTACCAAAACTAATATTGTATTTTTTTTTAAATGCGTGTGCATGTAAAACAATGTAATTTGCACAAAGAAATTATGAGGTTCTTCTCTAAATAAGTTGTTACTCCACCCCGTTTAGAGCATCATTAAATGTTTTACGTAATAACTAACGTGGTTTAAATGATGGATCTGCGTCAGAGAAAGTACAAGTTTTGGGAAACACTCATCACTACATCGTTCTTTTTTCCAAACGATGCATCTTACTATGATAGTTCAGCCGCGAGTTACGTCATTGTTTGGGAAACGCACCCCAGATTGGCACTTTTGTTCAAGTGCCCGGAGCTGCTGAAGTTACAGTAAAAACCACTTGAAGGCACTCAAGTGCAAAACATCCCAGATTCCCTTTCATTCAATGAAGATGATGATGCACTGAGGCGAGATGAATGTGAAGTTATTTTTCATTGATGTCTGAATACAAAGAGCTGTATGATAAATGCAACAGCAGCTACAATAATGTCAGAAGGAGCAGAGAATAGCTTATAGGATTTGATGATAAATTTCATTTCACTTTTCTTTCCTGACTTGCAAGTTAATTAAGCAGCATCTAATGTCAGGGGGTAATTTTGCACGTCACTCTGCTCAACACTGATGAAAATCGCCTGGGTTTGAATGCAGAAAATGTCTTGAAAAATGCTGATGCAAAAATGTGAGCAAAAAGTGTCCCAGTGTGTACGAGCCTTTTAAATGTTTTTTCTTATGAAAATTTTATTCTATAGCAGAAGTAAAACAAGCAAGACTTTCTCCAGAAGAAAAAATATAATAGGAAATACTGTGGAAAAATTCCTTGCTCTGTTAAACATCATTTAAGAAATACTTCTAAAATGAAAAAATACAAATAAAAATCACAGAGGGGCTAATGATTTCAACTTCAACTGTATATGGATGGATCTCAGGCTTTAAATAGTTATAAATCTAAACTTTTCAATAAATGAAGAATAACAAAATTCACTGAATTTTACTTATTCATTACATTTAACTAATAGACCTTTTTTCTATTGTAAATACTGTGAATCACAATTAAGTGAAGACCAGAAACTTTTATTATAAGAGTGCACTGCTGGTCAAAACGTTCCCACCATGGCTGTATTTATTATGTTGTTTAGAAATACAGTAATACTGTGAAACATTATCATCACTTAAAATAACACGTTTTATTCAAATATAATTTAAAATGTAATTTAGTCGGGGCGGCGCATGGAGCAGTGAGTGGCGCTGTCTCCTCACAGCATGAAGGTCGCTGTTTCGAGCCTCAGCTGGGTCAGTTGGCATTTCTGTGTGCATGTTCTGCCCATGTTGGTGTGGGTTTCCACCGGTTGCTCCAGTTTCCCCCACAGTCCAAACACATGCGCTATAGGTGAACTGGTGTGAATGAGTGTGTATGGGTGTTTCCCAGTGATGGGTTGCAGTTGGAAGGGCATCTGCTGTGTAAAACATATGCTGAATAAGTTGGTGGTTCATTCCGCTGTGTAAGCAGAAAAGAAAATGAACAAATGAATGAATGTAATTTAGTCTTGCATTTTCAGCATCATTACTCCAGTCTTCAGAGTCACATGATCATTCAGAAATCATTCTAATTTGCTGCTAAATTATTACTGGGACACAATCATTAATACGGTTTTATATTATTAAAATGTTCATCAAAGTGTGTAAATGTGTACTATGAATGTCTTTACTGTCGCTTTGATCAATTTAAAGCATCTTTGCTAAATAAAATATGCATTTTGATTTGTTTTTAGTAACGCATCACCGTTTCCTCTAAACAATAAGCAGCACAACTGTTTTTAACATTGACATTAATAATAAATGTTTCTTGATCATCAAATCATTCATTCATTCATTTTCCTTTGGCTTAGTCTCTGATTTATCAGAGGTCGCCACAGCGGAATGAACCACCAACTATTCCAGCATATGTTTCATGCAGCGGATGCCCTACCAGATACAACCCAGTACTGACAAACACCCATACACACTCTCACATACACTACGGTCAATTTTAGTTCATCCAATTCACCTATAGCGCTTGTTTTTGGACTGTAAGGGAAACCGGAGCACCTGGAGGAAACCCACGCCAACACGGGAAGAACATGCAAACTCCACACAGAAATGCTAACTGACCCAGCCGGGACACAAACCTACAACCTTCTTGCTGTAAGGCGACAGTGCTAACCACTGAGCCACCATGCCACCCATAAAAGAAACATTTTGTCTGATACAATGTATTTTTTCCTAGTGCCAACAATATATTCATGTAACATAAGGCACAAATGTCTTAAAAATAAAGCAGATTGTTATTGCCTGAGCTTGAGACAGGAAGGGTGGGCTCTGTGCAGGTCTGTGTGTGTTACTGGATGTCTCAAATTGACTCTTTATGTAGTACTGCCCTGGACCTGGAACACCCTACAAACACAGACAAAAAAGATGCACACTCTGCACATGTAATGAAAAACAAACCTGATTCAGAACAGAATAGAAAAGCATCCATGCTGAAATACTGTAGACCTAACCTCGAGTCTTGTCACAATAGTGCCCTCTACAGACAACACAAACTTCTACAGTTGAAGTCAGAATTATTAGCTCTCATGCATATATTTTCCCCCCAATTTCTATTTAACAGAGAAACGATTATTTCAACACATTTCTAAACATAATAGTTTTAAGAACTCATCTCTAATAACTGATTTATTTTATCTTTGCCATGATGACAGTACATAATATTTGACTAGATATTTTTCAAGACTCTTCTATACAGCTTAAAGTGACATTTAAAGGCTTAACTAGGTTACAGGGTATATGCAGGAATCCTAAAGATAATTTCAATACCTTTTTAAGACTTTTTAAAGACCTTCTCAGAATATTTTAAGACCTCGTCGCCACTTCAAGTTCTAATGAGTATCAAACCTTTAACTTAATAAACAGTTGCTAATAAACAGTTGTAGTTAAATAAATGAATAAAGCACAACCGTGCAACAGAACTCAGATAAGCTCGGAAGAAACAAAGCTTGAAAGAATAAATTACGCGGTTGTTTTCAGCGACAGGCTTCAGCCACTGTTTAAACTCGTCTTTCTCCAACCAGGAGTACGCAAACTTACATTTGCACATTTTGCCATCTGTTTCGCTCTATGGTTTCGCTAATCGCTACATATGGAGAGCGTCACATCACCTTCTCGCATTTGTCGCAAATGACATGACATCCCCCAGACGGAAGAGCTTGGCCTGACGTGCCCCGCCCTGAACCAATCGCCGTTGTTAATATTAGGAAGAAAATAAATATATTTGTGCTTTTTTGCAGTCGGCGACGCAGTGGTAGGTAGCCTAGTGCTGTCGCCTCACAGCAAGAAGGTCGCTGGTTTGAGCCTCGGCTGGGTCAGTTGGCGTTTCTGTGTGGACTTTGCATGTTCTCCCTGCGTTCGCATGCGGTACAAGTGAATTGTGTAGGCTGAAATTGTCCGTAGTGTGTGATTGTGTATGGATGTTTCCCAGAGATGGGTTGTGGCTGGAAGGGCATCCGCTACGTAAAACATGTGCTGGATAAGTTGGTGGTTCATTCCTCTGTGGCGACCCCGGATTAAAAAAAGGGACTAAGCAGAAAAGAAAATGAATGAATGAATGAATGAATGAATGCTTTTTTGGAGTCAAACACTTTGTACAACGCTAGAACAAAACTTAAGACCTCATAAAAATGTGATTAAGGCTTTTTAAAACCTTTTAAGGGCTTTAATTTTACTTACTTTTAATACTTTTCAGGATACCACGGACACCCTGGGTTAATTAGGTTAACTAGGCAAATCTTTGTACAAAAGTGGTTTGTTCTGTAGACAATCGAATATATCGAAGATATTTTTCAAGACACTTCTATACAGCTTTAAGTGACATTTAAAGGCTTAACGAGGTTAATTAGGTTAACTAGGCAGGTTAGGGTAATTAGGCAAGTTATTGTATAACGATGGTTTGTTCTGTCTATCGAAAAAAATATATAGCTTAAAGGGGCTAATAATATTGACCTTAAAAGGGGTTTAAAAAATTAAAAACTGCTTTTATTCTAGCCAAAATAAAACAAATCAGACTTTCTGCAGAAGAAAAAATATTATAGGAAATACTGTGAAAAATGTCTTGCTCTGTTAAACTTCATTTGGTAAATATTTGAAAAAGACAAAGAAAAATATACAGGAAGGCTAATAATTTTGACTTCAGCTGTACATGCATGTTTAAAGCTTGTTTGAAAGACATGGTTGTAAATTATTTGTGCATTTCCACTTGGTGGCTCAGAGATGGGACACTTGTGGCAACAACTGTCTTTGTGGAAAGAAAAACAAATGTCCAGATCCCTGTGATGGTCACACATATGAACCACAGACTAAGATAATGTAAAAAGTAGACCTTCTTCTCCTCCTGCAGAGGCACCAGTTCATGGTATCGAGGGATGCTGAGCTCTGAACGGCTTCTCTGCTCTCGCTTCAGATTCACATTCTCATATTGGACAGTCTGATCCCTGAAACAAACACGTATAGAAATGAACAAGTTTTTGACACACCATACCCTGTAAAAAATTATATGACAAAAAGTAATGGCAACAAATATTTTTATGTTACTTTAACTTATTTAAATAAGCCAATAAGGTTTCAACTATTTAAGTAATTTCTTTTATGTTTTTATTTATATTTTTAAGGATGCACAACATATCAGTGGCCATATGGATATCAGTCGATAAATGTTATATTTAATGTTATCATCATCAGCCCGCTAAAAGATTTTTTTTTTAATCAGGCGACATCTTTAAGCTGATATAACGTGAATTATTTTCGCTGGTTCAACCAATTCACATGCTTGCTGTGTGCGCCCCTTTTTTATTAATTTACTAATAATTTGGCTTAATGATCAGTGCTATTGTAGCTTTATTTATAGATTTGTCAGGCAATCAATTTTATTTATATAAAAGAAAGTTGGCTGTACAAAAGAACAGCTCGGAGATCAGTTCAAACTTTTTAAAATAAAATAATTTGTTCACTGTATGGGTTTGCAATCAACCAAAGAAAGTCAAAAAATATATATTTACATTTATCGGCTAATATACTGGCTATCAGCCTTTAAAGATAAATGGTATCGGTCAAAAATTCCATATCAGTACATCCCTAAAATGTTTAGTCAGTTTGACTGATGTAAGTTGAGATGACTAGAAATGTTCATTTGATTTAACTAAAAAAAAGATCGAGTAGGAGGCAGGGCTAACTATTTGGTCAGACTTTGAAGATTATCAAAACAGATTCATTTTCACCTAAAGAATGATCATGTGAGCCAGCAAAACAAACATTGTACATTTTGATTCCACACTGTAAAAAAAAAAAAAGTTGACTCAACTTAAAATTGTAAGGCAACTTGCTGCAGAGCTTTTTTGAGTTTACTTTAACTTTCAAACTAAGCACTGCCAAAGTCCCTTTAAGGCAAGTCATTTCACTCGGCGGCCATCTTTGAAATGCCTCTCAGGCATTCTGTTTGAATGGGAAAACATGAAATTCTCTAAAATTGCTTACCAAGCTCACGATTAAATTTCATATTAGGAATCACCGATAAAATTAAACGACATCTGTCCCTTTAGTTTCATTTCTAAACGCTAAAATCACACAAAATCTGCAGAAACTCACATCTGGTCCAAGCCCCTCACCCAGAGTATCATCAGTCTATAGCGATCGATGATTGGCTCCTGTACTAGAAGGCAGGCTTTTTTCACCATATAGCGATTGATGATTGGCTCCTGTTCTAGTAGGCGGGGCTTAATTCACCATATTGACGGTTACACTTTTCCCCATTCAAAAAGATACGAGTGACATGTCTTGTGTATTCTATAGTCTTTGGTACTGCACTTGACTCAATTTAAGTTGAGTAAACTCAAAAATGTCCTGAAGCTGCTTGCTTTAAAATTTTAAGTATTTTTTTTTTACAGTGCACACAGACTTTAGCTGTTTTTTACATGCATGTTTTGTTTCTCTTTGCTATTTGTGCTTATTGGAACCTAATAAGTATCATCTTTTGATATGATGTAGTTTTAGAGAAAAATTATCTACATATATGTGGACTTGTGGACTGAATTTCCATAAAACACAATAAAGTCCCCTTTGTGTAATATAGTATGAAAAACTCTTTATTTCTGCCCTGAACACAGCAGTTTTTTAATGCATTAATAACACACACACACACACACATATTTTTTGAACATGTTTTGACTATCAGAGAGTAAAAAAATTTGCCCATTTTGGACAGTTAAAATAGTGTTTGGGACATTTCATATGCTGCAAAACAGTTGCAGGACGTCACTGTATGTCTGTAACAAAATATAAAACATAAGACATAAGAGCTAAAATGTCCCTAGGACAGGGGTCACCAATCTCGTTCCTGGAGGTCCGGTGCCCTGCAGGGATTAGCTCCAACTTGCCTCAACACACCTGCCTGGGTGTTTCAAGTATACCTAGTAAGACCTTGATTAGCTTGTTCAGGTGTGTTTGAATAGGGTTGGAGCTAAAATCTGCAGGACACCGGACCTCCGGGAACAAGTTTGGTGATCCCTGCCCTAGGAGGTTAAAGGCCCCGTGAAGTGCTTTGAAATGTGCATTTGTATACAATGTTTGAAGTAATTTACACTGAAACAAAGACAGGACGAGGCATAAATTAGCTCCTGCCCTTTAAAAAAACAGCCAATAGTGTTTCGTTTATATCACAGCTGTGACAGTGAGAGTTTTTGAGAAGCGTATTAAAGGGGGCAGGGAATGCCAGATACAAAAGAGCATGTGATTGGTCAGAAGATTTGATAAGAAACTGAAGTATGGGGAGACATCAAAAAAATCATTGCATCATTTAGTCGGAAGAGACAAAATGTTTAGATGTTTATATCTTGAGGCAACATGATGGCGCAGTGGGTAGCACAATCGCCTCACAGCAAGAAGGTCGCTGGTTTGAGTCTCGGCTTGGCATTCAGTTGGCATTTCTGTGTGGAGTTTGCATGTTCTCCCCGTGTTTGTGTGGGTTTCCTCCGGGTGCTCCGGTTTCCTCCACAGTCCAAAGACATGTGCTGTAGGTGAATTGGGTAAGCTAAATTGGCTGTAGTGTATGTGTGTAATTGAGTGTGTACGGGTGTTTCCCAGTGTTGGGTTGCAGCTGAAAGGGCATCTGCTGTGTAAAACATATGCTGGATAAGTTGGCGGTTCATTCTGCTGTGACGACCCCAGATTAACAAGAGACTAGGCCGAAAAGAAAATGAATGAATGAATGAATGTTTATATCTTCTAACCATGAATTTGTCACTGTTTTGGAGCACATTAGCTTATAGATATCCTTAACATACTGATACTAACATCTAAAAAACCTTATTTTGATTGACTTTAAATCAACCCTGTACATTACAAGTAAGTGTGACACTCCCATAATTAGAAGAAAAGTCAGTCAATCAGATTAGATTTTAATAGTCAAAGAAGTGCTTTTGTGTTCTGCATGCAGTACAGTGTGCATCAGACGTGTAAAATGAATTCTGAAGCTTCTGCATATGGCACAACAGGCCCAGATGTTTCAGAATTAATTTTTCAAGACAATGCAAATGACGCTGTGCTGAAAACACGCTTCAATCAAACTCACTCTTGTAGCTCATAGTGTCCTGGTCCGGGTTCATCTCCACCCTTCAGCTGCTCTCTCCTGCCTGACATCTTCCCAAACTGCACACCTTTATACTTCTGAGAGGACCACAGCTCCTCCTGCAAACGGGTTTAACAGCAATATAAATCTTATCTCCTGGGGCCAAATATGAATTCTCACATCAGCACTTTCACTGAACTTAATAATGCACACGTATGTTTTATAGTGCTAAGATCAAATATCCTCTAACATTCAAAGACCAATAAAACCATTTATTTGAATGGAATAAAATATATATTCAGAAAATGTCATTGTTATGCTCAAAAC
Organism: Danio kyathit; assembly: GCA_903798195.1. Classification (NCBI taxonomy): domain Eukaryota; kingdom Metazoa; phylum Chordata; class Actinopteri; order Cypriniformes; family Danionidae; genus Danio; species Danio kyathit. The sequence goes on along the minus strand of LR812523.1, from coordinate 8,676,238 downwards.
TGTCTGTACATTACAATCATAATTTATACCTGTTAAATTAATATTTGCAAATGATATTTTTTTTTTTTTGGATTTCAACACACTAAATAAGTTAAGTTTAAAACGTTTTTACAAAAAACATAACATGCCAGCAATACACTTTTCACTGTGATAATGATCCAATCCAATTATTTAATTTAAATTTGTGACTTGTATATATAAAATAAATACCGTTTCTTATTATTAAAATGTTCATCAAAGTGGGTAAATGTGCAAATTGAAAGTCTTTACTGTCGCTTTGACCAATTTAAAGCATCTTTGCTGAATAAGGTATACATTTTGAATAGTTTTTAGTACAATTCCTCAAAAATATAAGCAGCACAACTGTTTTCAACATTGATATTAATAACAAATCATCAAATCACTTTATAAAAATGATTTCTGAAAGATCGTGTGGACTGGAGTAACGATGCTGAAAAAAATAAATATATAGAGAGAGAGATATACAGTATAGGGCTTGACATTAACACCCGCCAACCCATCAAATGCGTGTAGATTTCAGCTGTGGCGGGTTAGACAACCACTCCCACTAGCCACTTTGGCTGGTCGAAAATAATTTTTGAATTGTAGTTTTCTTAAAAGCAGGGTTCGACAATAGGGATGGCCCAATATGCGTGCAAATGCGATCTTAGGATCGAAAAGCAGCACGACTGACAAAAAAAAAATGTTTTTCGCACGAGCAAAAGAAAGTAGGTGAATACCGAATGAGAGGATGATGATTCGTGTGCAGAGGTGATGTGATGCGCGCTCTCGTTTCCTTGCGTGAAGCAACCATGCCTGAAAACGCCACTGGTATGACTGGCTCTTTCTAAAATAGACTAGACAAAAAAATATTCTCATGCACTCACAGTCCTGCTGCTCTCAATTTTTTTTTTTTTTTTTGTCTTTTGGTAAGCAGCAGCAGCGGTCGCTGCTTTCGCTTTAACCATTCTTTGAACAGATTATTAATGGGCCTAACGTAACATTAACTAGCTTGTTTTTCGCCTGCTTTCTTTTGCGTACAGTTATTTTTTGTTAATATGGTTTAATTATCATTTCTTACAATAACATTGCTTTAATAAGAGATTAAATCCCCATTTATGTGTAGTTATGATGATCTGAGACCTTTAGCCAGACATACATTTTTTAAATGTCAATTGTTTTGTTTTTTTAATAAAAAGTACATGTATACAGTTATATATATATATCTGAACCCCATAGAGAACCTGTGGTCCATCATCAAATGTGAGATTTACAAGGAGGGAAAACAGTACACCTCTCTGAACAGTGTCTGGGAGGCTGTGGTTGCTGCTGCACGCAATGTTGATGGTGAACAGATCAAAACACTGACAGAATCCATGGATGGCAGGCTTTTGAGTGTCCTTGCAAAGAAAGGTGGCTATATTGGTCACTGATTTGTTTTTGTTTTGTTTTTGAATGTCAGAAATGTATATTTGTGAATGTTGAGATGTTATATTGGTTTCACTGGTGAAAATAAATAATTGAAATGGGTATATATTTGTTTTTTGTTAAGTTGCCTAATAATTATGCACAGTAATAGTCACATGCACACACAGATATCCTCCTAAAATAGCTCAAACTAAAAACAAAACTAAAAACTACTTCCAAAAATATTCAGCTTAGATATTAATGAGTTTTTTTTGGGTTCATTGAGAACATGGTTGTTGTTCAATAATAAAATTAATCCTCAAAAATACAACTTGCCTAATAATTCTGCACTCCCTGTATATATATATATATATATATATATATATATATATATATATATATATATATATATATATATATATATATATATATATATATATACATACAAGGTTTCCGCTACATTCATTCATTCGTGGCGGGCCGGCATGCCAAAATCCATCCCGCCACGGCTACATTACAGCTTCTTATTTAAAACATTTAGTCGTGTTTTTTATAGCGGATTATAATCGCACCAAAACATATTAGAGGTAAACAGCGCAAACTTTTCTGTAACCGTAGTAGTGCTGTGCGCTATTTGTTCAAGGTGACATGCTGACTGACTCTCTGACAGACTGACTGACAGGTGCGTGAGTCTAGCAAACACCGCGTAGCTTTCAGTTAAGATGAACACGGTTTCCATAAGTATACTTTATTTATAAAGGTCAATGGCTCTGCATACAATGACTTTATCTTGCTGGAGTTTATAGCCGTTTCACTTTACTTCAGGACGCGTTAATGTCGGAAAACGCACAAAAACACACTAAATCGCGCTTCAGCAGCGCTTACTGGAAAGCGCACAAGAAGATCTGCACTTGAACGTGTAAATTTGAGTGCGTGCAAGAAGTTCTGTGCTCGAACAGAGGAAATCGGCGCGCAAGCAAAGAGATTCGCATGCTCGTATTACATGAATGCTATCTCGACTTGTTATACTGCGTGTAATATTTGACTTTGAAATAGTTGGCAGATCTGTGTAAAAAAAAAGTCCTGCCGCCACTGCTGGAAAAAATCCTAGAGGAAACACTGTATATATATATATATATATATATATATATATATATATATATATATATATATATATATATATATATATATATATATTAGGGCTTGCATAGACTAGTTAAGCGATCGACTACTTCAACCACTAGTCGGCGCTGTCAGACACAATCAACTACTCGAGCGTGCATTTACCATAAATGACATAAAGAAGACAAACGTCTCCAACAAACAACACGATCCACGGTTAAAAGCAGCCAACTACAATTGAGGATTAAATTAATATTATTTTAGATGCCTGACAATAACACCATGGGGAATCCTCTTTAATGGTCATGTAATGAACATCGGTTTCCTCTACTATCCAAGCAAGCAAAATCCTTTCTTGCTGTCGCTGTCACTAGCACACGAAGTGAAATAATTTTTCTTTGACCGGCAACACCGTAACAAGGCAAAAAGCAAGCCTGCACCCCTTTCACGTAGATGCGCTTCCACAAGCTCGACCAAAGACGGTCTGTGGCTAGAGGATGATAACGGGAATGACTCTTTATAAAATCAGATGAAGTAAGATTCTATTCCTTATTTCTGTCGAAATCAGGGTAAATGATTACATTGCAAGATGCGCTTTTTATTCATAATTGCGTTGCGTTTTTTTTCTACGACATTCTGCATGTCTGCATGTTAAAATATCATGTAATCATTTGTTTGTTTACTATGTCTACGTATATGTTATGTTTTATTTGAATAATTATTTTATTTATTTAAATAATTTATTCATAAATAGTTTACTTATTATTTATTTTTCACTTGTTGAACTATTTCTTTTCTGAAGCAAAATAATTTTCATTCTTATCACTGCTTGAAACCTAAATGTTAAAGTTATTTTTTTATTAGGCTACTTGTATAACAGATTATTACTTGCATGGTTGTTTGCATAATCTTTAGGCCGGTTGAACACTAATATATTCGTTCATTTTGTTATTTTATTAACTGTTAAAAACGTAGCAGAAATCAAATGATTCAATGAGATTTAGCCTACTTCAGAATAATTTTATTCATGTTTTAATTACTTTTATAAATACTGCGTTATGAATATGAGTTTTCAATACACATTTTAGGTTTCGGGTGTAGCTGACTACTTTTACTTTCTATAGCCTACAATAAATGTAGAATTAAAAGGTAATAATTAGCCTAAAGCTTTTTTCTTTAGTATTTTATTATTTTTTTATGCATTTTTAATTTTAACTATTTCTTTATGAATTATTTATTTATTTAGGCTATTTATTTTTTGCAGGTGAGCTATGTTGTTGACGAGAACTATTCTTCTTTCCGAACTAGTTTAAGTAAGTTTCACTTATTAGTTCTTATTATTGCTGAAAACTTGTTAAATATTAAAGTTACTTTAATAAATTATTAAAGTATTACAGGATGAACACGACTTCGCTTTGCATATACAGGAAGCCTATGACGCAGATGTTAAGATTACAATGTTGTGTGCAGCTTTTTATTTTTATATTACTCTGTAACTTTATAAAAAATTATGTAATATCAATGTTTTGACAATTTATGTTAGGCCTATAAAACTGTTGCATTCGGCTATGATTTAAAAAAACGTGTATTGAGAAGGATTTCTTTTTAACTGGTAGCTCGAAACAAGGGTAGTCGAGTAATTCGAGTCTTGTTTTGAAAAGAAATCGAATAGCAGAAACCAGTAGTCGTGCAAGTATAGTTAAAGTCAGAATTATTAGCCCCTTTTTCACAGTATGTCTGAGGTTTTTTCTTCTGAAGAAAGTCTTATTTGTTTTATTTCGGCTAGAATAGAAGCAGTTTTTAATTTTTTCAAAGCCATTTTAAGGACAAAATTATTAGCCCCTTTAAGCTATATTTATTTTTCAATAGTCTACAGAACGAACCATTGTTACACAATAACTTGCCTAATTACCCTAACCTGCCTAGTTAACCTAATTAACCTAGTTAAGCCTTTAAATGTCACTTTAAGCTGTACAGAAGTGTCTTGAAAAATATGTAGTAAAATATTATCTACTGTCATCATGGCAAAGATAAAATAAATCAGTTATTAGAAATGAGTTATTAAAACTATTATGATTAGAAATGTGCTGAAAAAATCTGCTCTCTGTTAAACAGAAATTGGGGGAAAAATAAACAGGGGGGCTAATAAATCTGACTTCAACTGTATATATAATTAATTAATTTATTTATTTATTTATTTATTTATTTATTTATTTTATTATAAATTTGGTAAATCCTTAATTTTGAGCCCTGAAGAGTGATGTGAAATAAAAACTAACTGTAGTGAAACACTATGAAACCACAACCCATTTGCTCATGCACCTTAAGCAAGCTCATACACAACACACAAAAAAGTGAAATGAACGAGGAGGCATGTGGACATAACACAAAATCTAAATCAAGTCATTTAAGCAAGTCAAAGTCAAATTTGTGCATATAAAATATATTTTCCCAACAACAAAACTGTGGCTAGTGAAAATGGTGAGTGGCTAGTAACGTTCGACAACTACTAGCCACAGTTAATGTCTAGCCCTGTTAATACAGTTGAAGTCAGAATTATTAGCCCCCTTTGAATTTTGTTTTCTTTTTTAAATATTTCCCAAATGATGTTTAACAGAGCAAGGAAATGTTCACAGTATGTCTGATAATATTTTTTCTTCTGGAGAAAGTCTTATTTGTTTTATTTCAGCTAGAATAAAAGCAGTTTTTAATTTTTTAGGTCAAAATTAATAGCCCCTTTAAGCAATATTTTTTTTGAGAACAAACCATCATTATACAATAACTTGCCTAATTACCCTAACCTGCCTAGTTAACCTAATTAACCTAGTTAAGCCATTAAATTGCACTTTAAGCTGTATAGAAGTGTCTTGAAAAATATTTAATCGTATCCAAAAAAATTACAAATATACAAAAATACTAAATTATATACAAATTACATATAGATATATGTACATGTGTTTCTGTATATTTGTATATACATATTAAATGGACACTGTAACTACAAACTTTTCTTTTTAATGTGATTAATTATGAAAAACCATTTGACAGCACTATATCATACTATATATAACATTTATATATGATGTATTTATAGATTAAGTTTTTAGTTTTTTTCTGTCAAAATATTTTGAGAAAATGTGCTTAATTGATGTGAAAATTAAAGCAACAAATTATTATCTTCTTATTATCTAAGTCTTGTGACTGTGTAGATATTTTTAGTTTCTTTTATTCTTCACAGCTTATTTTTATTTCATTTTCCACAAACTTTTGGGTTGATTCAAAATAAAATAAAATACAAACAACATATTTGGTAATAAATAAAAAGATTAACATACATTTCATACATTTTTTAGAATCTGTTCTTGTTGTTATTTAAAATGTTATATAAAAATGTTATTTGTGCATTTATTTTTAAACAAAAGTATACTGATTAATAAAAATCTGTATAATAATACTAAAAAAATTCAATTTCCAATATCAGTGCACTGCTACTTTCACCAGGCCTTCAGTTAAACAAAAGGCAACAAAACTATATAATATGACCACTCTCATATGTGTACAATCGACCAGCAGAAGCCGAGATGCGCATGACGGATGAGTCTGCGCTCTGATAAAGAGTTCTTCTCTCTCTGGAGAAAGTTGGCAACTCAATGGCGAATGAAAGATGATTTGATTAAAGCTGAGTCCGGCATCTGCTGCATTATTGTAAGTGAATATTGAAATATAACGTAAAGAATAATTACCTTGGGTTTTCGGCCCTGACAGTAAAATGGATGAGTGCTGCGCTTTGTGACTTTTTAAAATAATGCAGCGATCATTAGTAATGGAAATAGCCTCACGACTAATGATGCAGAGCGGAGGGGCATTAGACGCTCTTCTGTTAATGGACACATCTGACCTCACACACACACATACACACACACACACTCAAAACGCTCCATTAGACATGTATCTTTTTCACTAAAAGCACATCCATTTGCGCGCACACACACACACATATACACACACACACACACACACTAACACCTTGACCTACAAAGGCAAAAGACCTTAAGTCGAGTGAGGAACTGAGAAAAATGACTTTCAACATTGTAAGTCATCTAGCCAAATGAATTATAGGCAGGACACTGAAAATCTGCCAATTATATATTTTAATAATTCAATTTATTTACAAAAAAAATGCTGAGCTCAAACTTGACTTTTGACCCCTTATTTTGATGTCACTGTACTCTGTGGCATACTCATTCATTCATTCATTCATTTTCTTTTCGGCTTAGTCACTTTATTAATTAGTGGTCACCACAGCGGAATGAACCGCCAACTTATCCAGCATAATAAGCCGAAACCCAACACTGGGAAACACCCATACACATACTTTCACACACATACACTACGGACAATTTAGTTTATTCAATTCACCTATAGCGCATGTTTTTAGACTGTGGGGGAAACCGGAGCACCCGGAGGAAACCCACACCAACACTGGGAGAACATGCAAACTCCACACAGAAATGCCAACTGGCCTTGCCAAGGCTCGAACCAGCGACCTTCTTGCTGTGAGGCGCTCGTGCTACCCACTGCACCACCATGACGCCCTCTGTGGCATACTATTTAGTACAAAATAAACATTTTATAGATTAATTATCTGAGCATGTCATTAATAAAAAAATTGTTTGCTCTTGAACTCTCTAATTGAAATCTGGAAATGCACTTCCTGTTTGTTTTCAGTTAAATTCTCAGATTAGGGGCCCTATCATACACTTGGCGCAATAAGGTGCAAGATGTGTTTGGCACGATTTGTTGCTATTTTCAGACCAGTGCAACAGTAATTTTCACGTTTTGCTCCACATTGTTTAAATAGAAAATCCATTTGCGCCACTTTGTGGACTCATGGGTGTGCTGGTCTAAAATAGAGGTGTGTTAAGGCGCATTGTTGATGCGTTGCTATTTTGAGGAACTGAAATAGACCATCCAATTGACCAACTAAAAACTGGTCTAAAGTCCAGCGCAAAGCGCGTTAGTTATGTGCCTATGCAGATTCAAACGCTTACACATTGCTTAATACACACAGGGTGTACAGCAATACACAAAAATCTTTACATATGAAATAAAAACCACTGCCTCCATGCCTTCTTCACCTCGGGGGGCTTTTTTCAGTTTATTCATGACAATTTGCGTTTATATAATGTTATTATTATTAGTAGTAGTATTATTTATTATATGCATATTTATATGTTTTAATAAAAACAAGTTTAGATTTGTCCACCTGTCGAGTTTTTGAGACGTCTGCATCCCCATATGGAGCATAAGAACAGGACGTGTGTTTGAATATAACTATGTTTTTTGACCACACTTCGTTATTATTGTTCATTTATTCGTTTGCTGGAAATTAGAACTGAATTTAGAAATAGTTTTGAAACAAATCTTTGCGCCTAAACTAAATTAAATCTGTAGGCTAATGGATGTCTTCAGTGGAGTGAGTTTCCACAGTTTCCTTACTCCACGAAAGTAAAGGAGTAAAGTAAAGAGACAGTAAAGATGCTGAATGGAGGAGGCTCATTCTTTATCCTCGCGCTGCTTTGCCCTGTTTAACTCACTCTTGTTATTGAAGTGTTCAGTTTTTCCACTTACAAAGTCAGCATGTAAATAGCAAATGCGCCATGGCGCAACACAACTGACTCTTAAAGGGAATGTGAGATGAGACTCTGATTGGTTTAATGCACGTTATACTCAAAACACACCCAGAACTCATTAAGAGAATAAGCACAACCCTGTTAGACCATGCGCCGCAGCACTGAGCGTATGTTTCCGTCCTTAAAACAACAAAAGTGGATTCGGACGTGCCATTAATGCTTTTGCACCATGCGCTATAGACTTTGCGCCATGTTAAAATAGAGACCTAGGTCTGTCTAAAGTATTGGGTGTGTCTAACAGACTTAACCATGCCCCTCCATCTGTCAGTTTTGACAACAAACAGAAATGTTGAGCAGGAGGAGTTTGTTAGGTTGTAATAACTCTCCCCAAACCCTTGTCCCCATCTTTCTGAATAAAAATGTTTCATAGATGGCCGCCGAGTGAAATGACTTGCCTTAAAAGGACTTTACCAAAAGACTATAGAATACACAAGACATGTCACCCGTATACTTTTGAATGGGGAAAAGTGTAACTGTCAATATGGCGAATGAAGCCCCGCCTTCTAGTACAGGAGTCAATCAGCGATCACTATATGATGAATAAAGCCCGCCTTCTAGTACAGGAGCCAATCAGCGATCGCTATAGAATGACAATTCTCTGGGGGAGGGGCTTGGACCAGACGTGAGTTTCTGCAGATTTTGTCTGATACAAACGTTTAAAAATGAAAACTAAAGGAACAGTTCTTGTTTAATTTTATTGCTTATTCATCATATGTAATGCAATCGTAATCTTGTCAAGCAGTTTTGGAGAATTTGATGTTTCCCCTTTCAAACAGAATGCCCGAGCGTACTGCCCGAGAGGCGTTTCAAAGATGTCCGCCGAGTGAAATGACTTGCCTTAAAGGGACTTTGTTAGTACCTATATTCTACATATTCGGCATGATGTTATTCTACATCCCTAACTCAATACCTACTAATTACTTCATTTTATTTGATTTATAAGCATGTTTACCCACAGTGATCTTAATTTAGGTATCCATGGTGATGCAAGTCCCCATAAGTCTGTGTGCCTTTAGGTTAAAGTCCCCATTAGGATATAAAAACAAGACTACACACAGACACAAACACACACACACACACACACACACACACACACACACACACACACACACACACACACACACACACACTCTGTCTGACCGGTGCGGGGCTGTAAAAGGCTGGGCCGAGGCTGTGGTCTTTGCTGGGCACTTTGTGTTTATGCAGGACACCTTGAGCATCTTCTTCATACCCGAACGCCTGTCCTGGAGACGGGATGGAGGGAGCAGCAGTACTCAACGATGGCCTAACAGGTTTAGAAGTGATCTGCAGACAACAGAATGGGGTATAATCACATAAACATACGCTGTAAGATCATGGGTAGAGAGAAATCCATCAGAGCTAAAGAGGAAAAATTAGTATGTAAACCTTCTGAATTTTTCTGGATATCTGTGTTTATTGCTAATAAAATAAAGCTTGTGTTTGTATTGAATACAAACAATATCTATATAAGTATTATATACACTTGAAGTCAGAATTATTGACAGACTGATTTATTTTATCTTTGGCATGATGGCAGAACATAATATTTTACTGGATATTTTTCAAGATACTAGTATTCAGCTTAAAGTGACATTTAAAGGTTTAAATGTATATATATATATATATACACTAATTATGTAACTAATTATATTAACTAAAACATTATGGCCCAGTTTCACAAACAGGGATTAGCTTAAGCCAGGATTAGACCTTAGTTAAATTAGGCTATTTAAGCCACATTTATAAAAACAGCCTTAGAAAAATACATTACTGGTGTGCACCTGGAGACAAAAAATGTCACTGACATGTTTTAAGACATCTCACTGCAAGTTATTTTCAGTTGAGACAGCTCAAACATGCAATTTAATCCATGACTAGCCTTAAACCTTGTTTGTGAAACCGAGGGTATGTATATTACTGTATGTATATACAAATATATTAATAAATTTATATTTAAACAGCATTTAATTTGACGTATCACTATACACATAAAAAGATATATACACATACCTAATACATAAAATAATATATTAGTATATTATAATATAATAGCTATATTTAGTAAATTCTGTTTTATATTTATACATTTTATTTGTGATACATTGCAATTTAGTATTATCAAATTATATTTTTAAATTTGATATGTATCTTGGGGCGACACGGTGGCGCAGTGGGTAGCGATGTCGCCTTATAGAAAGAAGGTTGCTGGTTCGAGCCCCAGCTGGGTCATTTGGCATTTCTGTTTGGAGTTTGCATGTTCTCCCTGTGTTCACATGGGTTTCCTCCGGTTTCCCCTACAGTCCAAAGACATGTGGTATAGGTGAATTGAATAAGCTAAAATTGGCAGTAGTGTGTGTGTGTGTGTGTGTGTGTGTGTGTGTGTGTGTGTGTGTGTGTGTGTGTGTGTGTGTGTGTGTGTGTGTGTGTGTGTGTGTGTGTGTGTGTGTGTGTGTGTGTATGTGAATGAGAGAGTGTATGGATGTTTCCCAGTGATGGGTTGCGGCTGGAAGGGCCTCTGCTGTGTAAAAAATATAATAAGTTGTCGATTCATTCCGCTGTGGCGACCCCTGATTAATAATGGGACTAAGCCGAAAAGAAAATGTATGAATGAATATGTATCTTTATATTTATAAATTATATCTTTATCTTTATACTATTTATACTAACAAACTACAATAAAGACAAATAAATATATATATATATTTTTTTTTTTATTTTTTTTATGTACATGTGCTCTATTTATTATATATTATAAATATATATATATATATATATATATATATATATATATATATATATATATATATATATATATATATATATATATATATATATATTATTTTATAACTTACCAAATAGAAATATATTTTAAGATATTTATAAACAAATAGAAATATATTTTAATAACAAGCACAATTTGTAATATAAACTTTTATGTTGCGTATATTGCACATATACAGTAGGTATCTTTATAACAATTAAGAACCTTAACATAATCCAAATATCATCTCACCTTTGGGCTTTTGGCTGTTATTTTCCTTGCAGGTGAAACATCACTCGTAACATTGTACGCTTCTGGACCAGGCGCATCCGACAGCACGTCATCAAACCTCTTGGAGCGATTCTGAAGGCTGTTTCCTCCCAAAACATGATTCTGCAATATTACACTCATGAGTTTGCACTTGCCTCTGACATGTTAACAGATTGCACACTGATGTTAAAGCCTGGTAACATACCCTGGTAATGTCAGAGTCATACTGTCCTGGTCCAGGAGAGTGGAGAGCACTGGCTGACCCCAGAAACCCAGAATCTCTGACGGACAGAGAGAGGAATGGAGCATATGAACCTAAAAAAAAAATAAAAAATAAAAAGATATCAATTAATCATATTTTTTAAAGCTTAGATTCTAATATTTAATAAAAAAAGAAAACATAATTCTGACCCTGACTTTGTTCAATGTTCAGACTATTGTGATAGAAATGTTTGCAAAATGAGCTATAACATTCAATTAAAAGATGCCTCATTGCCTCGTTTAAATATAAACATGTGTGCAAACGTGCATCTCAATCTACTGAGCAAATACAATGACGTTGATTTGCTTTACCCTATTTGACCAGTGTCTTAATTATGCAGGTTAAACAAGTACATTATCTCCTGAGGGCAAATTTATTTGGAATTCTCTAACAGGCCATTTTGAGGAATGTAAACAATAACAATGGTCCTAATGTATTTCCTGTTTTACATTTTAGCTTCTGAGAATCCAAAAATTTCCACATATTGATAAATAACATTATGATAGCTGTTATAACATCAACATATGATTGAATTGCCTCTTGTTACTGATATAAAATAGTTTGACAACAAGCAGGAAATGTTCATGGGCCAATGACATCAGCACATTGAAATGGTTGATTAATTCATTTTCCTTCGGCTTAGTCTCTGATTTATCAGAGGTCGCCACAGTGGAATGAACCGCCAACTAATCCTAATATGTTTTACGCACCGGATGCCCTTCCAGCACGGGGAAACTCCCATACACACTCATTCATAATTACACTAATACACCACGGCCAATTTAGCTCATCCAATTCACCTACAGCGCATGTGTTTGCACTGTAGGGGAAACCGGAGCACCCGGAGGAAACCCATGCCAACATGGGGAGAACATGCAAACTTCAGACAGAAATGCCAACTGACCCAGTCAGAACTCGAAACAGTGACATTCTTGCTGTGAGGTGACAGTGCTAACCATTGAGTCATCGTGCTGCCCCAACCTTGCAAATTCTGTGTCCCCAAAAAAGAATTACACTTACACAATATAACTATTAATATTATACAAGTATAGTATTAATGATTAAGAATGTAAACTTTTGGATTTCATACAGCTGTCCCCCATTTTTAAAATGTCCACTACGCCCCTGTTAATGAGTAAATATTATATTCACTAATGTAAATTTTCTTAATTGTTACAGAATTTATTTATTTGAATGGGTAATTAATATATTCACTAATGCAAATTTTCCTCATTACCAAATTTACTGAATTTTCTTTCATTACAAAATGTTTAGAATAAAAAGGTTTAAAAATTCTGAAAGTTTGGACTTTGTAAATATTATAAAATCTGATAATTTTGTCTCTGTAAGTTATCTATTTTCCGTCACACTGGCGCAGTGAGTAGCACGTTCGCATCACAGCAAGAAGGTCGCTGGTTTGAGCCTCAGCTGGGTCAGTTGGCATTTCTGTGGAGTTTGCATGTTCTCCCTGTGTTGGTGTGTGGGTTTCCTCCGGGTGCTCCGGTTTCCCCAACAAGTCCAAACACGTGGAATATTAGGTTAATTGGGTAGGCTAAATTGTCCATAGTGTGTGTGTGTGTGTGTGTGTGTGAATGAGTGTGTATGGATGTTTCCTACACTATCAGAAAAACAGGTACACGGTGGTACAAATAATGTTCTTTAAGGAACAGTTTTGTACTTTTGTAAAAGTTGTACCTTATATGGTACAGAAAAGTCCTCTTACGATACTGTTCTGTGCCTTTTATGGTACAATTGAAATGAAAATACACAATTGTTGTTATAAAAAAGGTACATAAGTGTTGGACAACTCCTTTATTACAATATTTATGAAAATAAATATTACAGGAAAGGCAAAGTGATTTATGAATAATTTCCATGTTAAAACATGAGTCATCATCAGAAACTCATAAACATTAATTATTTAATTCTACAAACAAAACAACTGGTAAAACAAAACTATAGGTATTGTAAACTAGACATTTTTAATAAACATTTTGTAAGCATTTTCTGATAAATACATTTTCATTATGGATATCTGCACCTTTTGGCGTTTGCTTTCCACTACACACGTGAGCAGGCAAAAGTCCTGCATATGCAAAGTGTTCATGCAGACATTGTAGTATTGTAATACTAATCAGACATTGTGCATATCTCGTCACAATACATTTGCATAATACTATTCCTATTTTAAAATTAAGTAATTAACTTTTTTAATAATATTTTTTTAATAATATTAAGTTTTCTTAACTTTTTAATGATTTCAAAGGTATTGTGTGAAAATTGGAGAAAAAATGTTATATTGTACATGGGAGAATGTTTCTGTAACATTTTTGTGAAAGGTGTTGTGAAATGTTTAGCAAAAAATAGATCTTTTTTTATGTTTAAGTATTTTTTATTCTTTATTGTAATTGCAAAAGGTGCATTTACACAAAAAGAAACTTTTTTAAAAACATTGTTTAAAAATGTTTTTGATGTTTTATATTTACTGAAAATAAATTGACGCATTTTGGATACCGCAAAATGACTTTAAATAGTTCTTGAAGGAAAACATTTGACACTGTTAAAGTACAAAGTGTCTTGTCACTGTAGTGGTACCTTTATGGGTCAGATTTGTACCTTTGATGAAGGTACAATATTGTATCTGCAGGTTTTAAAATGAAAGGTACATTTTGGTTTCACATGGTACAAATCATGTCCTTAAAGATACAAAGTGCTATGGTACAAATTTGTTTCTTAGTTTGTATTCTATAGAATTTACTTTAAAATTCAAGCAAAAGATTTTTTGCGATCTTAGCTTCTTAGCTTATCACTCCAGCTGTGTCTACATTTTTCCAGTTACATTTGGATTGATTTCTGTTATTTATTTAGAATAATAATTGTACAATAATAATAATAATAATAATAATTTTATTTCTAAGTACATTTCTAAAAGCAGGTGGTTCGCCCAGGGTGCCATTCAAACCGCCACTGACGTGAAGTATGTAGGTTTTCTACATGAGGCATTGTAAATAAAATTAATCATAAAGCCTAGAGACACAATATGAAAATATTATATTACAAATTGTGTTTATCTACACAAAATGCATGTTTACAAGCTTAAACTACATGCCGAAAGTGGATGCGGTTCTCCCGTTGCAGGGCGCTTTAAAACAACGGCAACTGAAGCCGCGCAGAAAAAAGAAACCAAAGTTATTTTACAGTATTATCCCCTTCAATATGTGTCTTATTATTACTATAAATATTTTGCATCCGTTTTTAAAACTATAATCTACCTTTTCTATATTGTTGACAACAACAATAAAAACACACATGATACTCTGCATTTCAATTATTTTTTTTCAACTGACATTTTTACCAAAACAATATTTTACTTCAGCAGCATCACAACAGATGTGGATCAAAAAGGGTTTTTTTTTTTTTGTAAAAGGTTTGCAAAAATAAAGTTTCACCAAAACTTAACCAAACGGCTGTTAAGCAGCACAGTGATGCGCGGAGGGCGGTATAGGCTATCCGCGGGCGCTGCAGATAATCCGCGGGTCGGGTAATAAAAAAATACATTATGATTAATTGCGGGTGGGTCATAGCAGTTGACCAGCAAAAAACAGAGAGTGGACTTCGCAGAATGTGAAGATGAGACGCCCAAGCACAGTGCAAAGAAAAAGACCAAGTAAACATAACATAGCCTATAAACATAACATAACATAGCTGCTGTTAAGCTGAAGTGACACCGCTTTTGTTATCTTTTTCCATATGTAAAAGCTGAATCTGCTGTTAATAACGAACGATCCACAGTAACCTATCATCATGCTTAAAACAAAGAATTAGAATTATTAAAGTGTCGATCGGGTGCGGGCTCGGGAGTGGATATATATATCCAAATATAAAATAAAATAAAATAAAATGTGTGGGCGGGTGGCAAGCGGATGATTAGAATGAAGGAGCAGATTCGGGTGACATTTCAGCTGATCCGCGCATCTCTAGCACATAGCCTAACTAAAATTAGAAGCTAGCATAATTTGGCTGCGTAAACTTAAAATAAAATAGCCTGAATATTTTTTACCACATCTATAAAACTTAAAGATTAGGTAAAGTAACATTTCTTTCAAATTGACCAGTCAGTGGAGGTAAATAAAATAAAGCCGGACTAATTTAACTATGCTGCTTAAACTTGAAACAAAAAGAGCCTGAATATTTTATCATGCATGGCTAATAAAACTTAACACAAGGAAGGACTACATGTTTTTTTCAAAAAGATCAGTCGGTCTACATGCTCCGATAAAGCCAAGTGCGAAGTTTATTTTCAATTAGACGGCGGTGGAAAAAAGGCGCTCAGAAGGCAGAGAAGTTGCAGGAACAGCCAGGTACCACTGGGCAAGGGTGCTTAGCCTTGCAGATCGAGTCTCATTTACTTGCACCACAATAAAGGATCCGGGTTTAGAGAGATGCATGGCACCATGAAGTAGCTTTCGATTTTGGTGTCATCCGGTGAAACATCATCACTCGTGCCATAGGCTAGTCCTCGCCGAAAAGATTGTCTGACATGGCGCGCACATGACAGCTGAAAGCATCACACACCAGACGCGCACATTCGCATGGTATTTAAAATGAAACTATTCAGATGGCGCTCTGTGGCGCGGCAGAAATATGAAATGTCCTGAGTCGTGGCTGGGCACCGCTGTGTACCCTGAAACCTACGTTTAGAATTCTGAAATGCGCTGCGTGGCGCGGCGCTTCTGGTTTGTGACCCCCTATACTCCATCTGCGCTCAGGTCTCTCTGGACCGCAACTCCCTGCAGCCATAACCAATCAATATCAAACTACCGCCCAAATACCAGCATGACCAATCAGAAAGATTTAAAGTAATTTAATTTTAGAGCCAATCGATCATCGTTTTCATGCTCGATCGTCGCTGATGCGTTCGATTAATCGATTAATCGAATGATCGTGCACATCCCTAGTTTCTTTGTCTTAAGGTACAATTCTGTTCCATAAAAAGGTACTGCCCCAGTGACAAGGGTTTGTATCTTCTTTGGTACAACATTGTACCATTTTTTCTGAGAGTGCAGTGATGGGTTGCAGCTGGAAGGGCATCCGCTGCGTAAAACATGTGCTGGATAAGTTGGTGGTTGATTCTGCTGTGGCGACCCCAGATTAATAAAAAGACTAAGCCGAAAAGATAATGAATGAATGAAGTTATCTATTTTTTAAATATAATTTTTTTAGTTTCCGTTTTACTATTGTACTCATTGTCATACAATTTCTTGTTTATTGTTATGATTGTACTGTTTAAACGCATAATAAAAAATGAGTAGACCTACATAAAGTTCTTATAAATGTTAAAATAGCCATTCACTATATTATCAAAAGGATTTATACCATTTATTATTGCTATATGAACTGCTTTACTCTCTATCTCCAAATAAAAAAAAATCACACATTACAGTAGTCAACATTTGAAGTGAATCAAAGGTTTTTAAAAACTAAGATAAGAAGGGGTGTTGCTAAATAGTTTTAGGACAACATTGATAAAATGTTTTGATCCACTTCAAATGTTGACTACTGTCAAAGACTATAGAAAGGGCCTTTGCGACTGTATACTGAACCTCTTTTCTAACAAGAACTGGGGTACATCCTGGTTGTTGATTAGAAAAGCAAAGGATGAAACCCCCCTTAATGCGTGATATTTATGCTTCTTGGTGAGGTTTAAAACTAGCCTCAGTTTTAAAAAATGACTTTTTAATGTAAACATTTCGAAACTTACCCCTGTCACCGCCGAGAGATCTGTTGATATTATACGTTCCTGGTCCAATTTCAGACGCAGTGCTGCTTAGTGCCAGTTGTGTGAACCTCGGAGCTCGATCATACATGTTTATATTAATTATTTATAATGCTAAAACTGCTTTAATTAACTAATGTATCATCGTAAGAGCAGTGAAGCGGCAATTTTGTTCACTTCACAAACTCCAGTATCTGAAGCGCGTCGCCGCGTTGCCTGGACGCCAATTACGAGTGGTGCTCATGAATATTAATTAGGTAATGTAGACGTTGCTTCCTACACATGCCTATCCTTTTTTTAACCTACCGAATATTCATGAGTTAACTCGTTGCCTGGAAACCATTGGCTGGAAACACTACTGACAAAACTCTGTGTGTGTGCGTGCGTGTGCGTGTGTGTGTGTGTGTGTGTGTAAACTAAATTACAGTTGTATTTTTAGATTTATATTAGTAGTCTATGGTAAAAACACGAATGTAAAAAGAAAGGTTTTAAAGTTAATTCTCAATATCCAACTTCACTCAACAAATCAACAGACGTTTGTTCTTTTTAAACAACGCTCAATTACCAATAACAACAGCAGCAACATTGTTTTTTGTTAAAATATTGAAAATAATAATAATAAAGTAGCCTATTATTAATATTATTCTTATGTTTTAAGTGAACAAGAGAGAAAAAACAGACAAAACTCAAACTGAAAAAAATTGCTTAGTTAAAATTATGGTAAACAAAACAATCAAATCAAATCATTGATATACTGCAAGTGACAAGTATTATTACTTTTTTTTATTTTATAGTCTTAGTAATTGTGCAATTTAAATTATGACAATTTTTCTGTTGTTAATAAAAACTATAGATATATACTCACCGGCCACTTTATTAGGTACACCTCACTAGTGGACCTCCTTTTGCCTTCAGAACTGCCTTAATCCTTCATGACATAGATTCAACAAGACACTGGAAATCTTCCCCAGAGATTGTAGTCCATATTGACATGATAGCATCACACAGTTGCAGCAGATTTGTCAGCTGCACATCCATGATGCGAATCTCCTGTTCCACCACATCCCAAAGGTGCTCTATTGGATTGAGCTCTGGTGACTGTGGAGGCCATTTGAGTACAGTTAACTCATTGTCATGTTTAAGAAGCCAGTCTAAGATGATTCACGCTTTATGACATGGCCATCAGAAGATGGTACACTGTGGTCATAAAGGGATGGACATGGTCAGCAACAATACTCAGGTAGGCTGTGGCATTGACATGATGCTCAATTGGTACTGATGGGCCCAAAGTGTGCCAAGAAAATACTCCCCACACCATTACACCACCACCAACAGTCTGAATTGTTGATAGAAGGCAAGATGGATTCATGCTTTCATGTTCTTAACGCCAAATTCTGACCCTACCATCCGAATGTCGCAGCAGAAATCGAGAATCATCAGACCAGGCAACGTTTTTCCAATCTTCTATTGTCCAATTTTGGTGAGCCTGTGTGAATTGTAGCCTCAGTTTCCTGTTCTTAGCTGACAGGAGTGGCACCCAGTGTGGTCTTCTGCTGCTGTAGCCCATCTGCCTCAAGGTTGGACGTGTTGTGTGTTCAGAGATGCTCTTCTGCACACCTCGGTTTGTAACAAGTGGTTATTTGAGTTACTGTTGCCTTTCCATCAGCTGGAACCAGTCTGGCCATTCTCTCCTGACATCAACAAGGCATTTGCGCCCAGAGAACTGCCGCTCACTGGATATTTTCTTTTTCGGACCATTCTCTGTAAACCCTAGAGATGGTTGTGTGTGAAAACCCCAGATGATCAGCAGTTTCTGAAATACTCAGACCAGCCCGTCTGGCACCAACAACCATGCCACGTTCACTTAAATCCCCTTTCTTCCCCATTCTGATGCTCAGTTTGAACTGCAGCAGATCGTCTTGACCATGTCAACATGCCTAAATGCATCGAGTGTTTGCCATGTGATTAACGAGAAGTTAAACAGCTGTACCTAATAAAGTGGCCGGTGAGAGTAATTAATGATTTAGTTGTCAGTAGCACATTTAACCACCACGCAATTTAATTTAATTAAAACAAACAACAGAAAAACTAACAAAACACTACACGCTGTATTTCTAGTTACGTTGCATTTATTTGTCCTGTTAATAGTTATTTGATTCCTTCTGAAGAAAATAAGCTTTATGCATTTGTGTCATATATTTCCCACCAAGCAGTTTTGTGTTTAATAGACGTCTAAACATAGACGGCATGATTAAAACAAGGCTACATTTAGTTTGTCTGAAAATCTAATAGATGTCTATGAAGAGCCCAGAATTAGACAAGTTAGCAAATAAACAAATTAGACAGTTACACAATTAGAGTTCTCATGTGTATTTCTAGTCTTGGGCTATTCTTATCTATTAGATTTTCATATTTAACCTTGTTTTAGCTAAGCAGTCTTAGTTTACATGTCTTTTAGACTTTTTTTCCAGTACTGAAAGAGTATTGAAAAATCATATTTAAGTAAAAGTACCATTACTTGTCTAAAAATGTAGTGCGAGAGTAAAAGTATCTGTTGTAAATATTACTCAAAGTAATAAGTAGACCTTTCAAAAGTACTCAAGAGTAGTGAGTATTACGTTGTATATAGCTGATGCATTTACATCTAGTTTGTGGATGTGTGTAAACGTAACATTCTGTAGTGCATTTAGTTATTGCCCAGCAGGCACACAACGTCATAAGACGCTAATATTGGGTTAGATTTAGGTTTTGATGTCAGGTGACCAAAATTTAATGTCTAGCCAGCATCTGAGGACAACGATATTTTGATGTCCAATAACGACTTCAGATGACGTTGATATTTGGTTGATTTTAGGTTGTGTTAGAAACTGACCAAAATCTAACATCTTAAATCAACATCATATTGACGTCAAATACTGACATTTATTCGTCAGGTATGGCAACCTAAATCCAACATCTGATAGATGTCATAGTTTTTTATATCTTTATCTTTATACTATTTATACTAACAAACTACAATAAAGACAAATAAATATATATATATATTTTTTTTTTTATTTTTTTTATGTACATGTGCTCTATTTATTATATATTATAAATATATATATATATATATATATATATATATATATATATATATATATATATATATATATATATATATATATATATTATTTTATAACTTACCAAATAGAAATATATTTTAAGATATTTATAAACAAATAGAAATATATTTTAATAACAAGCACAATTTGTAATATAAACTTTTATGTTGCGTATATTGCACATATACAGTAGGTATCTTTATAACAATTAAGAACCTTAACATAATCCAAATATCATCTCACCTTTGGGCTTTTGGCTGTTATTTTCCTTGCAGGTGAAACATCACTCGTAACATTGTACGCTTCTGGACCAGGCGCATCCGACAGCACGTCATCAAACCTCTTGGAGCGATTCTGAAGGCTGTTTCCTCCCAAAACATGATTCTGCAATATTACACTCATGAGTTTGCACTTGCCTCTGACATGTTAACAGATTGCACACTGATGTTAAAGCCTGGTAACATACCCTGGTAATGTCAGAGTCATACTGTCCTGGTCCAGGAGAGTGGAGAGCACTGGCTGACCCCAGAAACCCAGAATCTCTGACGGACAGAGAGAGGAATGGAGCATATGAACCTAAAAAAAAAAATAAAAAATAAAAAGATATCAATTAATCATATTTTTTAAAGCTTAGATTCTAATATTTAATAAAAAAAGAAAACATAATTCTGACCCTGACTTTGTTCAATGTTCAGACTATTGTGATAGAAATGTTTGCAAAATGAGCTATAACATTCAATTAAAAGATGCCTCATTGCCTCGTTTAAATATAAACATGTGTGCAAACGTGCATCTCAATCTACTGAGCAAATACAATGACGTTGATTGCTTTACCCTATTTGACCAGTGTCTTAATTATGCAGGTTAAACAAGTACATTATCTCCTGAGGGCAAATTTATTTGGAATTCTCTAACAGGCCATTTTGAGGAATGTAAACAATAACAATGGTCCTAATGTATTTCCTGTTTTACATTTTAGCTTCTGAGAATCCAAAAATTTCCACATATTGATAAATAACATTATGATAGCTGTTATAACATCAACATATGATTGAATTGCCTCTTGTTACTGATATAAAATAGTTTGACAACAAGCAGGAAATGTTCATGGGCCAATGACATCAGCACATTGAAATGGTTGATTAATTCATTTTCCTTCGGCTTAGTCTCTGATTTATCAGAGGTCGCCACAGTGGAATGAACCGCCAACTAATCCTAATATGTTTTACGCACCGGATGCCCTTCCAGCACGGGGAAACTCCCATACACACTCATTCATAATTACACTAATACACCACGGCCAATTTAGCTCATCCAATTCACCTACAGCGCATGTGTTTGCACTGTAGGGGAAACCGGAGCACCCGGAGGAAACCCATGCCAACATGGGGAGAACATGCAAACTTCAGACAGAAATGCCAACTGACCCAGTCAGAACTCGAAACAGTGACATTCTTGCTGTGAGGTGACAGTGCTAACCATTGAGTCATCGTGCTGCCCCAACCTTGCAAATTCTGTGTCCCCAAAAAAGAATTACACTTACACAATATAACTATTAATATTATACAAGTATAGTATTAATGATTAAGAATGTAAACTTTTGGATTTCATACAGCTGTCCCCCATTTTTAAAATGTCCACTACGCCCCTGTTAATGAGTAAATATTATATTCACTAATGTAAATTTTCTTAATTGTTACAGAATTTATTTATTTGAATGGGTAATTAATATATTCACTAATGCAAATTTTCCTCATTACCAAATTTACTGAATTTTCTTTCATTACAAAATGTTTAGAATAAAAAGGTTTAAAAATTCTGAAAGTTTGGACTTTGTAAATATTATAAAATCTGATAATTTTGTCTCTGTAAGTTATCTATTTTCCGTCACACTGGCGCAGTGAGTAGCACGTTCGCATCACAGCAAGAAGGTCGCTGGTTTGAGCCTCAGCTGGGTCAGTTGGCATTTCTGTGGAGTTTGCATGTTCTCCCTGTGTTGGTGTGTGGGTTTCCTCCGGGTGCTCCGGTTTCCCCAACAAGTCCAAACACGTGGAATATTAGGTTAATTGGGTAGGCTAAATTGTCCATAGTGTGTGTGTGTGTGTGTGTGTGTGAATGAGTGTGTATGGATGTTTCCTACACTATCAGAAAAACAGGTACACGGTGGTACAAATAATGTTCTTTAAGGAACAGTTTTGTACTTTTGTAAAAGTTGTACCTTATATGGTACAGAAAAGTCCTCTTACGATACTGTTCTGTGCCTTTTATGGTACAATTGAAATGAAAATACACAATTGTTGTTATAAAAAAGGTACATAAGTGTTGGACAACTCCTTTATTACAATATTTATGAAAATAAATATTACAGGAAAGGCAAAGTGATTTTATGAATAATTTCCATGTTAAAACATGAGTCATCATCAGAAACTCATAAACATTAATTATTTAATTCTACAAAACAAAACAACTGGTAAAACAAAACTATAGGTATTGTAAACTAGACATTTTTAATAAACATTTTGTAAGCATTTTCTGATAAATACATTTTCATTATTGATATCTGCACCTTTTGGCGTTTGCTTTCCACTACACACGTGAGCTGGCAAAAGTCCTGCATATGCAAAGTGTTCATGCAGACATTTTACTATTGTAAAACTAATCAAACATTGTGCATATCTCGTCACAATACATTTGCATAATACTATTCCTATTTTAAAATTAAGTAATTAACTTTTTTAATAATATTTTTTTAATAATATTAAGTTTTCTTAACTTTTTAATGATTTCAAAGGTATTGTGTGAAAATTGGAGAAAAAAATGTTATATTGTACATGGGAGAATGTTTCTGTAACATTTTTGTGAAAGGTGTTGTGAAATGTTTAGCAAAAAATAGATCTTTTTTTATGTTTAAGTATTTTTTATTCTTTATTGTAATTGCAAAAGGTGCATTTACACAAAAAGAAACTTTTTTAAAAACATTGTTTAAAAATGTTTTTGATGTTTTATATTTACTGAAAATAAATTGACGCATTTTGGATACCGCAAAATGACTTTAAATAGTTCTTGAAGGAAAACATTTGACACTGTTAAAGTACAAAGTGTCTTGTCACTGTAGTGGTACCTTTATGGGTCAGATTTGTACCTTTGATGAAGGTACAATATTGTATCTGCAGGTTTTAAAAATGAAAGGTACATTTTGGTTTCACATGGTACAAATCATGTCCTTAAAGATACAAAGTGCTATGGTACAAATTTGTTTCTTAGTTTGTATTCTATAGAATTTACTTTAAAATTCAAGCAAAAGATTTTTTGCGATCTTAGCTTCTTAGCTTATCACTCCAGCTGTGTCTACATTTTTCCAGTTACATTTTGGATTGATTTCTGTTATTTATTTAGAATAATAATTGTACAATAATAATAATAATAATAATAATTTTATTTCTAAGTACATTTCTAAAAGCAGGTGGTTCGCCCAGGGTGCCATTCAAACCGCCACTGACGTGAAGTATGTAGGTTTTCTACATGAGGCATTGTAAATAAAATTAATCATAAAGCCTAGAGACACAATATGAAAATATTATATTACAAATTGTGTTTATCTACACAAAATGCATGTTTACAAGCTTAAACTACATGCCGAAAGTGGATGCGGTTCTCCCGTTGCAGGGCGCTTTAAAACAACGGCAACTGAAGCCGCGCAGAAAAAAGAAACCAAAGTTATTTTACAGTATTATCCCCTTCAATATGTGTCTTATTATTACTATAAATATTTTGCATCCGTTTTTAAAACTATAATCTACCTTTTCTATATTGTTGACAACAACAATAAAAACACACATGATACTCTGCATTTCAATTATTTTTTTTCAACTGACATTTTTACCAAAACAATATTTTACTTCAGCAGCATCACAACAGATGTGGATCAAAAAGGGTTTTTTTTTTTTTGTAAAAGGTTTGCAAAAATAAAGTTTCACCAAAACTTAACCAAACGGCTGTTAAGCAGCACAGTGATGCGCGGAGGGCGGTATAGGCTATCCGCGGGCGCTGCAGATAATCCGCGGGTCGGGTAATAAAAAAATACATTATGATTAATTGCGGGTGGGTCATAGCAGTTGACCAGCAAAAAACAGAGAGTGGACTTCGCAGAATGTGAAGATGAGACGCCCAAGCACAGTGCAAAGAAAAAGACCAAGTAAACATAACATAGCCTATAAACATAACATAACATAGCTGCTGTTTAAGCTGAAGTGACACCGCTTTTGTTATCTTTTTCCATATGTAAAAGCTGAATCTGCTGTTAATAACGAACGATCCACAGTAACCTATCATCATGCTTAAAACAAAGAATTAGAATTATTAAAGTGTCGATCGGGTGCGGGCTCGGGAGTGGATATATATATCCAAATATAAAATAAAATAAAATAAAATGTGTGGGCGGGTGGCAAGCGGATGATTAGAATGAAGGAGCAGATTCGGGTGACATTTCAGCTGATCCGCGCATCTCTAGCACATAGCCTAACTAAAATTAGAAGCTAGCATAATTTGGCTGCGTAAACTTAAAATAAAAATAGCCTGAATATTTTTTACCACATCTATAAAACTTAAAGATTAGGTAAAGTAACATTTCTTTCAAATTGACCAGTCAGTGGAGGTAAATAAAATAAAGCCGGACTAATTTAACTATGCTGCTTAAACTTGAAACAAAAAGAGCCTGAATATTTTATCATGCATGGCTAATAAAACTTAACACAAGGAAGGACTACATGTTTTTTTCAAAAAGATCAGTCGGTCTACATGCTCCGATAAAAGCCAAGTGCGAAGTTTATTTTCAATTAGACGGCGGTGGAAAAAAGGCGCTCAGAAGGCAGAGAAGTTGCAGGAACAGCCAGGTACCACTGGGCAAGGGTGCTTAGCCTTGCAGATCGAGTCTCATTTACTTGCACCACAATAAAGGATCCGGGTTTAGAGAGATGCATGGCACCATGAAGTAGCTTTCGATTTTGGTGTCATCCGGTGAAACATCATCACTCGTGCCATAGGCTAGTCCTCGCCGAAAAGATTGTCTGACATGGCGCGCACATGACAGCTGAAAGCATCACACACCAGACGCGCACATTCGCATGGTATTTAAAATGAAACTATTCAGATGGCGCTCTGTGGCGCGGCAGAAATATGAAATGTCCTGAGTCGTGGCTGGGCACCGCTGTGTACCCTGAAACCTACGTTTAGAATTCTGAAATGCGCTGCGTGGCGCGGCGCTTCTGGTTTGTGACCCCCTATACTCCATCTGCGCTCAGGTCTCTCTGGACCGCAACTCCCTGCAGCCATAACCAATCAAATATCAAACTACCGCCCAAATACCAGCATGACCAATCAGAAAGATTTAAAGTAATTTAATTTTAGAGCCAATCGATCATCGTTTTCATGCTCGATCGTCGCTGATGCGTTCGATTAATCGATTAATCGAATGATCGTGCACATCCCTAGTTTCTTTGTCTTAAGGTACAATTCTGTTCCATAAAAAGGTACTGCCCCAGTGACAAGGGTTTGTATCTTCTTTGGTACAACATTGTACCATTTTTTCTGAGAGTGCAGTGATGGGTTGCAGCTGGAAGGGCATCCGCTGCGTAAAACATGTGCTGGATAAGTTGGTGGTTGATTCTGCTGTGGCGACCCCAGATTAATAAAAAGACTAAGCCGAAAAGATAATGAATGAATGAAGTTATCTATTTTTTAAATATAATTTTTTTAGTTTCCGTTTTACTATTGTACTCATTGTCATACAATTTCTTGTTTATTGTTATGATTGTACTGTTTAAACGCATAATAAAAAAATGAGTAGACCTACATAAAGTTCTTATAAATGTTAAAAATAGCCATTCACTATATTATCAAAAGGATTTATACCATTTATTATTGCTATATGAACTGCTTTACTCTCTATCTCCAAATAAAAAAAAATCACACATTTACAGTAGTCAACATTTGAAGTGAATCAAAGGTTTTTAAAAACTAAGATAAGAAGGGGTGTTGCTAAATAGTTTTAGGACAACATTGATAAAATGTTTTGATCCACTTCAAATGTTGACTACTGTCAAAGACTATAGAAAGGGCCTTTGCGACTGTATACTGAACCTCTTTTCTAACAAGAACTGGGGTACATCCTGGTTGTTGATTAGAAAAGCAAAGGATGAAACCCCCCTTAATGCGTGATATTTATGCTTCTTGGTGAGGTTTAAAACTAGCCTCAGTTTTAAAAAATGACTTTTAATGTAAACATTTCGAAACTTACCCCTGTCACCGCCGAGAGATCTGTTGATATTATACGTTCCTGGTCCAATTTCAGACGCAGTGCTGCTTAGTGCCAGTTGTGTGAACCTCGGAGCTCGATCATACATGTTTATATTAATTATTTATAATGCTAAAACTGCTTTAATTAACTAATGTATCATCGTAAGAGCAGTGAAGCGGCAATTTTGTTCACTTCACAAACTCCAGTATCTGAAGCGCGTCGCCGCGTTGCCTGGACGCCAATTACGAGTGGTGCTCATGAATATTAATTAGGTAATGTAGACGTTGCTTCCTACACATGCCTATCCTTTTTTTAACCTACCGAATATTCATGAGTTAACTCGTTGCCTGGAAACCATTGGCTGGAAACACTACTGACAAAACTCTGTGTGTGTGCGTGCGTGTGCGTGTGTGTGTGTGTGTGTGTGTAAACTAAATTACAGTTGTATTTTTAGATTTATATTAGTAGTCTATGGTAAAAACACGAATGTAAAAAGAAAGGTTTTAAAGTTAATTCTCAATATCCAACTTCACTCAACAAATCAACAGACGTTTGTTCTTTTTAAACAACGCTCAATTACCAATAACAACAGCAGCAACATTGTTTTTTGTTAAAATATTGAAAATAATAATAATAAAGTAGCCTATTATTAATATTATTCTTATGTTTTAAGTGAACAAGAGAGAAAAAACAGACAAAACTCAAACTGAAAAAAATTGCTTAGTTAAAATTATGGTAAACAAAACAATCAAATCAAATCATTGATATACTGCAAGTGACAAGTATTATTACTTTTTTTTATTTTATAGTCTTAGTAATTGTGCAATTTAAATTATGACAATTTTTCTGTTGTTAATAAAAACTATAGATATATACTCACCGGCCACTTTATTAGGTACACCTCACTAGTGGACCTCCTTTTGCCTTCAGAACTGCCTTAATCCTTCATGACATAGATTCAACAAGACACTGGAAATCTTCCCCAGAGATTGTAGTCCATATTGACATGATAGCATCACACAGTTGCAGCAGATTTGTCAGCTGCACATCCATGATGCGAATCTCCTGTTCCACCACATCCCAAAGGTGCTCTATTGGATTGAGCTCTGGTGACTGTGGAGGCCATTTGAGTACAGTTAACTCATTGTCATGTTTAAGAAGCCAGTCTAAGATGATTCACGCTTTATGACATGGCCATCAGAAGATGGTACACTGTGGTCATAAAGGGATGGACATGGTCAGCAACAATACTCAGGTAGGCTGTGGCATTGACATGATGCTCAATTGGTACTGATGGGCCCAAAGTGTGCCAAGAAAATACTCCCCACACCATTACACCACCACCAACAGTCTGAATTGTTGATAGAAGGCAAGATGGATTCATGCTTTCATGTTCTTAACGCCAAATTCTGACCCTACCATCCGAATGTCGCAGCAGAAATCGAGAATCATCAGACCAGGCAACGTTTTTCCAATCTTCTATTGTCCAATTTTGGTGAGCCTGTGTGAATTGTAGCCTCAGTTTCCTGTTCTTAGCTGACAGGAGTGGCACCCAGTGTGGTCTTCTGCTGCTGTAGCCCATCTGCCTCAAGGTTGGACGTGTTGTGTGTTCAGAGATGCTCTTCTGCACACCTCGGTTGTAACAAGTGGTTATTTGAGTTACTGTTGCCTTTCCATCAGCTGGAACCAGTCTGGCCATTCTCTCCTGACATCAACAAGGCATTTGCGCCCAGAGAACTGCCGCTCACTGGATATTTTCTTTTTCGGACCATTCTCTGTAAACCCTAGAGATGGTTGTGTGTGAAAACCCCAGATGATCAGCAGTTTCTGAAATACTCAGACCAGCCCGTCTGGCACCAACAACCATGCCACGTTCACTTAAATCCCCTTTCTTCCCCATTCTGATGCTCAGTTTGAACTGCAGCAGATCGTCTTGACCATGTCAACATGCCTAAATGCATCGAGTGTTTGCCATGTGATTAACGAGAAGTTAAACAGCTGTACCTAATAAAGTGGCCGGTGAGAGTAATTAATGATTTAGTTGTCAGTAGCACATTTAACCACCACGCAATTTAATTTAATTAAAACAAACAACAGAAAAACTAAACAAAACACTACACGCTGTATTTCTAGTTACGTTGCATTTATTTGTCCTGTTAATAGTTATTTGATTCCTTCTGAAGAAAATAAGCTTTATGCATTTGTGTCATATATTTCCCACCAAGCAGTTTTGTGTTTAATAGACGTCTAAACATAGACGGCATGATTAAAACAAGGCTACATTTAGTTTGTCTGAAAATCTAATAGATGTCTATGAAGAGCCCAGAATTAGACAAGTTAGCAAATAAACAAATTAGACAGTTACACAATTAGAGTTCTCATGTGTATTTCTAGTCTTGGGCTATTCTTATCTATTAGATTTTCATATTTAACCTTGTTTTAGCTAAGCAGTCTTAGTTTACATGTCTTTTAGACTTTTTTTCCAGTACTGAAAGAGTATTGAAAAATCATATTTAAGTAAAAGTACCATTACTTGTCTAAAAATGTAGTGCGAGAGTAAAAGTATCTGTTGTAAATATTACTCAAAGTAATAAGTAGACCTTTCAAAAGTACTCAAGAGTAGTGAGTATTACGTTGTATATAGCTGATGCATTTACATCTAGTTTGTGGATGTGTGTAAACGTAACATTCTGTAGTGCATTTAGTTATTGCCCAGCAGGCACACAACGTCATAAGACGCTAATATTGGGTTAGATTTAGGTTTTGATGTCAGGTGACCAAAATTTAATGTCTAGCCAGCATCTGAGGACAACGATATTTTGATGTCCAATAACGACTTCAGATGACGTTGATATTTGGTTGATTTTAGGTTGTGTTAGAAACTGACCAAAATCTAACATCTTAAATCAACATCATATTGACGTCAAATACTGACATTTATTCGTCAGGTATGGCAACCTAAATCCAACATCTGATAGATGTCATAGTGGTAACGACCACACAACGTCAACCTGTAACATCATTAGACGTTGATATTTGGTTAATTTTAGGTTGGGCGTTAAACACTGAAGTCGGGCCTAATGTTGCGTTCTGACGTCAATGTTCATTTCCAAAAAAAATGCTATGTCCTCACGATATTGGGGTACAAAGTCAATCTGATGTCATGTGGACATCTTGTGCCTGCTTGGCCTTTAAGGCCATTTCGGTCATCACACAGTAAACATCCGTCATCTTCTCATCAGTGACATATATCTAAGCAGTCTCTGGGTCAATGTATGCAAAGATTTTGGACATCTTCTTGAACACTTTTAATGCTTCTAAACAGTTTGCTGCATTTATAAATCGCCCATGTCTTGAGGTAGTTCATTATGATGCGATTATAAAATAGTGACTGCAGGTTAAAGGAAAGTAGTGGAGTAAAAGTACCGATACTGCACTGAAAATGTACTCAAGGTAAAGTAAAAGTACACATTTATAAAACTACTCAGTAAATCAGAATTCCTGAGAAAAACTACTCAATTACAGTCATTTGAGTATTTGTAATTTGTTACTTTACAGCACTGCTTATTTTAAACACACACACACACACAAAATGCTTGCTGGGTTGTGTCATAGTATCTAACATATGGTATTCATTCATTTTCTTTTCGGCTTAGTTCCTTTATTAATCTGGGGTCACCACAGCGGAATGAACCGCCAACTTATCCAGCATATGTTTTACGCAGCGGATGCCCTTCCAGCTGCAACCTATCACTGGGAAACACCCATACATTCTCATTCACACACATATGCTATGGACAATTTATCTTATAAAATTCACCTATACCGCATGTCTTTGGACTTGCGGGGGAAACCGGAGCACCCTGAGGAAACCCACGTGAACGCGGGGAGAACATGCAAACTCCACACAGAAATGCCAACTGACCCAGCCAGGGCTCGAACCAGCGACCTTCTTGCTTTGAGGTGAGAGCGCTACCCACTGCGCCACCACACATATACTGTAGTATTCTAATGTTAAAAATTCTGTAAATGTGACGCTGGACCACAAAGTAAGTGTAACTGTTTGAAAATGTATATTTATGTATCATTTGAAAGCAGAATTAATTAGCATTGATGTATGGTTTGGTTTGGTTAAAAAGCTGAGATAAACCTCTTGAAAATCTAGAACCTGAGCATTCAGAAAAATCTCAATATTGAGAAAGTCATCATTAAAATGTGCAAATTAAGTTCTTAGCAATGCCTGTTACTAATAAAAAAAAAATCAAGTTTTAATACATTCATTCATTTTCCTTCAGCTTAGTTTCTATTTCAGAGGTCACCACAGTGGAACGAACCGCCAACTTATATGTTTTACACAGCGGATGCTCTTCCAGCCACAACTCACACATTCACACTCTACAGCCAATTTAGTTTATTCAATTCACCTATAGTGCATGTGTTTGGTCTTGTGGGGGAAACCGGAGCACCCGGAGGAAACCCACTGGACCCACTGCACCAAAGTGACGCCCACTCTAGTTATTATGACAGAGAATTTTGACTCAACATAAGACAAAATCAGTCATCAAGAAGGGACTGACTGATGACAAGGCATCAACGAACAAAACTAATTAGTTTACAAATAAAGTTATGCATAATAAAATGAAATAATGCAGGGAAAAAGTATTGAACACATTAAGAAAGGGAGGTGTAGAAAGGCAGTAAAAGCCCAGACAGCAGCTGAAATCTCTCAGTAGTTCTTCAGCAACCCTCTGCCCTTCATCACTGTAAATGAATAGCTGCTTCAGTCCAACATCTACATGAAGATGAAACCAGGGTGGACATTTCAGCAAGACAAGGATCCAAAACACAGCCAAGGAAACTCTTAAATGCTTTCAGAGAAAGAAAATCAAGCTGTAGAATGGCCCAGCCAATCACAGGATCTGAATCCAATAGAAAACACAAAATAAAGATCAGATTTGATAGACGAGACCCACAGAACCATCAAGATTATTACACTCTGTTGAAGTCTGTGGAAAACTGAACAATTATTCATGTGACTTTATTCTCCATATGAGGCGCTAAAATACATTTCAGTAGTTCAGTACTTTCTCCTTGTGTCATTTCATTATTACACATAATCATTTTTCAAATTTTTATGTGTGTATTGTTTGGGTTTTTACCAAAACCTGGTTCAATTCCATGTCAACAGCTCCTTGTGAAATCAAAGGAAAAACATGACGTGTTCAATACTTATTTCCCCTGCTGTACATACAGTAGCTTGTACAGTACACAATGGCTAAACCGCAGTTCATCCGCGCCTCAGTGTGGCGCTACCCTCACAGATCAGCTGTTCACCAACCAGCGCGAGAATACCCGAAGAACCGTAAACAAAGAGATCCAGCAGAACAGGGTCACGGAACCACAGCTGCCTCTGCTCAAAAACTATCAGCTGTAAGTCCAAATACATTTCTCCGAGTTTACGAATCGCATATTCGCTATATTTACACTTAAATACAGAACCATCGCAACTCGTTAACTGACTGCGTGTCACTTTTGTTGGTCTGTGTGTGTCCCGCAGTGAAAGCAGGACACGTTGTTGGTCGAGCATGCCCAGTAACACAGCTCAGCTCCTGGAGTCAGACGACACCGAGCCGGACCTCCCGGTACCGGTACACACCCTGAGCGGCTTACATCTGCGGGACGACGAGACTTTATCTGAATCATCCCATCTGGGGGTTCTGGGCGCGGTGCTGGAGCTCCAGCCTCTGTCCCAAAGTGGATCAGATGAAGAAAACAGCATCAATAACAACAGCAACACTATTATCTTTAGACATGATTCTGATCTGGAGCAGCTGAGGGCCCGGGCCCTTGCAAGAATGGAGGCCCCGGGGCCCAATGGGCTCTTCCAGGATGGACTGGGCGAGTCTCAGGGCACCGAGGTAAAGTTGGTTTTATATTCTCACATTTGTTTATTTTTTTTAACAGTGACAAATTGTTCTTTATATTGTTTACCAGTACTTATTCAGTCTGAAATCGCATGAACAGTTTAAGTCAGGAAAATCACAATAAAACGATTTGTGCATTTCAACCTCAAAATAATATCTTTAAAATAAAGAATATTAATGCACACAGTTAAGCATCTGTAATACTTTCACATAGAATCTGGAATATCACTTTGGTGTATATCGCTTACCCTCTACTTCTATAATTACAGGGAAAATACTGAATTTGAAAATCCATGACTGAAAGTTATCCACATACTGCAATGTGATTTTAAATGCCTTTAAACAGTGGCCATTAAAATTTATACTACTTATTTTATTCAGCAATAATGCATTAAATTGATCAAAAGTGACAGCAATGACATTGATAAAAATATGTATATAAAGTTGAGTCAGAATTATTAGCCCTCCTGAATATTTTTTCCCTAATTTCTGTTTAACAGAGAGATTTTTTTCAACACATTTTAAACATAATAGTTTTAATAACTCATTTCTAATAACTGATTTATTTTACCTTTGCCATGATGACTACATCATATTAGATATTTTTTAAGACACCAGTATTCAGCTTAAAGTGACATTTAAAGGCTTAATTGGGCAGGTTAGGGTAATTAGGCAAATCATTGTATATAAAGATGGTTTGTTCTATAGACAATCAAAAAAATATTGCTTAAGGGGGCTAATAATACT
The DNA here is from genome assembly GCA_903798195.1 of Danio kyathit. Lineage (NCBI taxonomy): Eukaryota > Metazoa > Chordata > Actinopteri > Cypriniformes > Danionidae > Danio > Danio kyathit. Next base: position 8,642,856 of record LR812523.1, on the reverse strand, counting down.
GACTAGGGTGACTTTAACTGCAGTTCGGCAGTTTCACTTTCACTCACGAACATTTCATTCATGCCCCTGTGAAAAACTGGGGTATTAGACGCAAATAAGGAGTAAGGACTGGTGAGAGTGTTATGGAATTTAATAACGCACGCCAAATGGAAAGAAAAAACTTCCGCATTTCGCGATGTGTTTACAGCTGCGTGTTTGGATCTTGTCGGAAAAAATGGCGAAAAGTTCTACATGATGGTAATAGTTTGATTGCGGTGTTTACTTCAATAATGCCACTAATATATGTATACTCCACGTCTTAATTCCATTTCTGTTTAGGTCAGTTATGACTTTAGTCGGAATAAGGTAATAAAAAAATAAAAATAAAAAAAAAAATCGCTGTTTGGAGCTTATGTAGGCCTACAGTCCAAAATTCATGTTTAACTGAATAAACAGTTAGTAAACACAAGTACATCTTATTGAACATCATTTATTTTCATCACCAATTATCATAGTAGAACAGTTTCTCAAGCAGTTTGTGATGCATTTTGGAAACAGGAGATGAGCCCCTGGTCTAATGCGCCACCTGGCTTCAGAAACCCGTTCTCAAAGACTTACTTTTAGTCATTTTTTGGGCAGCACACATATTCTGAATGCCTTCGGCAGAATTCAAAGAAGCCATTTTTATCTAGATTAATTCCAAGATTACAGTGAGATTAAACTAGATAAAAAAAAATTATCTATGACCAATATATAATCTTGCAAAAATTATAAATAGAGTAACTAAATACAAATCGGTAGCTCCTGGTCAACTATAATTCAGACTCAACATTGCATATCTTGTGATTTGACTATCGCACATTGCAATATTGATGCTGAAACGATATACTGTGCATCCCTAATATTGACCTTAAAATGGTTTTAAAAAATTCAAAACTGCTTTTTTTCTAGCAGAAATAAAACAAATAAGACTTTCTCCAAAGAAAAAATATTATGGGAAATACTGTGAAAATTTCCTTGCTCTGTTAAACATAATTTGGGAAATATTTGAAAAAGAAAACAAAAATTCACAGAGGAGGCCGAATAATTTTGACTTAAACTGTAAGCATGACTTCAAAACAACATTAGCTCTATTCAATTGACTGTAAACAATGTTGTACTTTGATAGTCATTGGCTGATAATATATATTCCCTACTTATAATTTGCAGAAAAAAATGTTATAATATTAATGAGAAGGAATCTGAATGTGTGAATATAAAAGCAACTTTACCTCAATTCTCAGGGCTACCAGGGGAGGATGATGATGGCCATGATGATGATGCAGGAGGAAGAGAGGTGCGCGCTCAATACCAGGAGGAAGAGTGTGAACACTACTGAGTGTGTGATGGTGCCCACATCGGAGCACGTGGCGGAAATAGTTGGCAGGCAGGGTGGGTTTGTTTGATCATTAATGTGTCATGTTTGATATTTTCATATTGTGACTAATCTCGTCTTACCTTTCAGACACGGAAGGACTTGACAATTAGTTTGTTTTTCTGCTGGGTCAGCTGGATTAGTGATTCATGTTTGTTCCAGCCCTGCTGTTATATGGGTTATATTTTATTGCATTGTAGTATATTTCTTTACTTTCTTTTTTAGGTGAGGCCCATGAAAATGTCAACAGGACTAGTACAAATATGCATATTATTGTTAAACATATTTATATAAAATAACATTTTAATGTATACTATATGTGTGCACAATGAATAAATTAAATTGTGTTTTTTTTTTTTTTTTTAAGAGTAGGGCGATAAAATATAATTAAGGAATGTACAAATATACATATATATACTCACCAGCCACTTTATTAGATGCACCTTCTAGTACCGGATTGGACCCTCTTTTGCCTTCAGAACTGCCTTAATCCTTCATTACATAGATTCAACGAGCAACTGGAAATATTCCCCAGAGATTTTAGTCCATATTGACATGATAGCATCACGCAGTTGCTGCAGATTTGTCAGCTGCACATCCATGATGCCAATCTCCTGTTCCACCACATCCCAAAGGTGCTCTATTGGATTGAGCTCTATTGACTGTGGAGGCCATTTGAGTACAGTGAACTCATTGTCATGTTCAAGTAACCAGACTGAGATGATTCGCGCTTTATGACATGGTGTGTTATCAATACTGGAAGTAGCCATCAGAAGATGGGTACACTGCTAGTCATAAAGGGATGGACATGGTTGGCAACAACACTTAGGTAGGCTGTGGTGTTGACACGATGCTTAATTGGTACTAATGGGCCCAAAGTGTGCAAAGAATATATCCCCCACACCATTACACCATCACCAGCAGCCTGAACCATTGATTCAAGGCAGGATGGATCCATGCTCTCATGTTGTTGATGCCAAATTCTGACCTGACCATCTGAATGTCGCAGCAGAAATCGAGACTCATCAGACCAGGCAATGTTTTTGCCAATCTTCTATTGTCAAATTTTGGTGAGCCTGTGTGAATTGTAGTCTCAGTTTCCGGTTCTTAGCTGGCAGGTGTGGCACCCTGTGTGGTCTTCTGCTGCTGTAGCCCATCTGCCTCAAGGTTGGTCGTGTTGTGCGTTCAGAGAGGTTGTAATGAGTGGTTATTTCAGTTACTGTTGCCTTTCTATCAGTCTGACCATTCACCTCTGACATCAACAAGGCATTTGCGCTCACAGTACTGCCTCACACTGGATATTTTCTCTTTTTCGGACCATTCTCTGTAAACCCTAGAGATGGTTGTGTGTGAAAATCCCAGTAGATCAGCAGTTTCTGAAATACTCAGACCAGCCCGTCTGGCACCAACAACCATGCCACGTTCAAAGTCACTTAAATCACCTTTCTTCCCCATTCTGATGCTCAGTTTGAACTGCAGCAGATCGTCTTGACCATGTCTACATGCCTAAATGCATTGAGTTGCTGTTGCTGCCATGTGATTGGCTGATTAGATTTTTGTGTTAACGAGCAGTTGGACAAGTGTACCTAATAAAGTGGCCGGTGAGTGTATATTGATCATAATATTGTTAAACGTATTGAAATTAATACTATGTTTTATTAATAATCAGTTATAGGATGTTAAACGAAGCATATTATTAATATTATTGTTAAATATATAATTTATATAAATAAGATTTGAATGTTAACTATATGTGTGCACAATACAATTTTATAAACGTGTTATATTTAATTTTTTTCTTTTAGGGTGGTGCTAAAAAATATCAACAGGGCGAGTGCAAATATACATATTTATTGATTATATTATTGTTAAATGTATTGAAATTATTACAATATTAATGTGTTTTCAAGAGTTCACACTTAGCTGATGATTGATAATAAAGCTTGTTTGACATGCTGTCCCATGAGGGAGCCCTAAGCTTAGGAGATCCTCTAGCCCTGGGCTCCCTCACGTTTGCAGGGCGAGAGGGGAGTTTGAGCTCAGGTAGATCTTGATGAACTCCCCCCGACTTATTTCTGGCTAATGACAGATATAGGATGGCTAAGGAGAGATGTACGACTTGCTAAGTGCTTGGCTATGGTATCAATTTGGTATGTTCAGTTTACTTAGGTTGTGTGTTTTTTTTTGGACTGTGGGAGGAAACCGGAGAACCCAGGGAAAACCCACGCGAGCATGGGGAGAACGAGCAAACTCCGCACAGAAATGTCAACTGGTTTAGTAGGGACTTTAACCAGAGACATTCTTGCAGGGCTTGACGCTAACTTTTTTCAGGAGTAGCACATGCGCTCCTAAGTTGAAAAATTTAGGAGCACATTAAAGAATTTTAGGAGCGCAGTGAAAATATATAAAATAAATAGTGTTTTTGCCTAATTAATGTGCGCGAGGAGATCTTTAGAAGCAAAGCAGTGTCACTCATTTGAATACAATAAGTCCAATATAGGTTTTATTTTACTGTAACAACAGCTTAAATAGTGTTTAATAATTATTTATAAATTAAGCTGTATGGAGTTTAGCTAGCGGTCCACAGCAGGACTGGGATCAAATTGCTCTAATGAAGGCCTCTTTAGGCGATGCGGTGGCACAGTAGGTAGTGCTGTTGCCTCACAGCAAGAAGGTCGCTGGTTCAAACCTCGGCTGGGCCAGTTGGCATTTCTGTGTGGAGTTTGCATGTTCTCTCAGTGTTCGCGTGGGTTTCCTCCGGGTGCTCCAGTTTCCCCCACAGTGCAAACACATGCGCTATAGGGGAATTGGGTAAGCTAAATTGTCCATAGTGCATGTCTGTGAATGAGTGTGTATGGTTGCTTTCCAGTGATGGGTTGCAGTTAGAAGGGCATCCGCTGCGTAAAGCATATGCTGGATAAGTTGGCGGTTCATTCCGCTGTGGCGATTCCACATTAATAAAGGGACTAAGCAGAAAAGAAAATGAATGAATGATTGAAGGCCTCTCTAAAGTGATCTGAATCAAGTCTTCAGTGGTAGACATGCCTACAGTAGGCAGCTTTTTGTTCAATTTTTGATCCAGTTTCGAGCTGAAAAATCTCTTTCACACTGGGCAGCAGAAATAGAGAATTATTAATAAGTTATTAAGTTAATAAAAATGTGCAGTATGGTTAGTGCATACATTCACATGACCAGAGCTATTTAATCTGTGTTTGTATCATAAGAAAATTATGGCTGTATCAATGCTCCCAAACAAAACATTATTAATTTTATAATAATATATATATTGTACATATTAACTTAAATATAAATATACTTGCAGTAGCTATATTGAAACACATTTTCTCCACAGCACATAAAATATTGTGACTTTTGAGAATAATTTTATCAAAATTTATATTATTTGCATAATATATTCCACCGATTCCACCCTATACTTCCCACATGGGAAAAATAAGACAATGTAAAGAAAGACACAAATACAACCTCATGTGCAAAGCTGACACTGTTTATCTGATCACTTTATCTTTCTGGGCTTTTTAAAGAAGAGCGTAGGCCTAATATAGGAATGCCTCTATGAATTAAATTTTCCTTCTGCCCCAAAGTAATATCATCCTTTCTATTAAACTTTAATAACCTTCAGCAACAGAATGATTTCTTATTCCTATTTAACAGACAATTAAAAACTAAAATGTTAAGCATTTAACACCTTTTGCATGACACTCTTACTATCCATGTCCACCACTGACAGGTCAAATCTGCTCTCTCTCTGCTGCTGAGAGATTGATACGCAACGGGCCAAAGTGTGCATATAAAGTAATGCAAAACGCAGCTATAGAAAGCGAAAGCAGATTCCGGGACATTTATGGCGATTTAGAAATCCCGACCGAATGCATTTTTAAGTATCAAAAAGAGGACATGTTCGGGAAAAAGAGGATGTATAGCTGGGTACGTCTATTTAGTAAAAGGCTTTTCTTTTCAAGTCCTCGCGCTATTCTTAAAGGTACTACCAAACTCAGAAGAGGTAGTTTTGTGTCCAGCGCGTCTCCGTGAGTCTGCAGCAGCAGAGCATGCGAGTCTGTGGCGGAGTATTTTCAGTTTCTCGCGAACACAGAACCGGGCCGCCCAGGTAAAGTCCTATGTGTGGAAGCGCTGGTGTTGAATTGGGTCTTACACTAAATAAACCACGATATGCCATGACCGAATTGTAAACGTTTTCTATGAGCCTCGCACGATGTGCGGCACCGCCACCATACGGTGCCTGGCGTTGCTCAGCAACGTATTCAAAACAATATAAAGACCGTAAATAAACCAGTGACGTTAGAGATGTGCTGTTGTTGATCGCGCCTGTGTGTGCTACAGTCACGATAGATTTCTAACATAATGCACCATAACTTAGTGTGAAGAGCATGTTGTTTCACCGTGGCTGAGTGAATTAGGTCCTCATTCAAGCTTATTAAAAAAAAAAGTCGCACATGTGCGACTAAATAAATTTTCCAGTTCGCACACATCTATTTTTAGTCGCAAATGCGAGCGAAATGGTCGCACTGTCGAGCCCTGTCTTGCTGTGAGGCAACAGTGCTAATCACTGGGCCGCTGTGTTGCCCGTCTGGAAAGGAGGGGGAGTAGGGGTGGTTAGGTGGGGATTCTTCAAGACGAAGATACTTTTTTTACTATTTGATACTATTTATAGTGAGTTAGGAATCATCTGATTGGTAAATCAATCGTGAGCTGATGCGGGACCAGCCGTTAACAATCATAAGCACGTGATCCTCTTGAAATTAGTTTGTAAATAAACTTAACTTATTAATGATCAGCTATTTTTAGAACATAATTTAGAGAATGTTAAAGCATATTATTAGTATTAATGTAAAATAAATCATTTATATAAGATTTGAATGTAAACTATGTGTGCACAATAACATTTTATAAACATGTTATATTTAATTATTTGTCTTTTTTTAGGGCTGGGCTATAAAAATATCAACAGGGCGAGTACAAATGTACATATTTATTAATTAAATTAAACGTATTGAAATTAATACAATAATAATTTTTTATTAATAATCAGCTATTTTTAGAATGTAACTATATATAGATGCTAAATAAAAGAATAGTATTCATATAAAATATATCATTTATATAAAATAACATTTAAATGTGTGCACAATATTTTATATGCACATTCACTCATTCATTCATGTTCTTTTCGTCTTAGTCCCTTTATTAATCAGGGGTCGCCACAGCGGATTGAACCGCCAACTTATCCAGCATATGTTTTACGCAGCGGATGCCCTTCCAGCCGCAACCCATCTCTGGGAAACATCCATACACTCTCATCCACACACATACACCCAGCTCACCCAAATCACCTATACTGCATGTCTTTGGACTTGAGGGGGAAACCGGAGCACCCGGAGGAAACCCACGCGAACGCAGGGAGAACATGCAAACTTCACACAAAAATGCCAACTGATCCAGCCGAGGCTCGAACCAGCGACCTTCTTGCTGTGAGGCGATTGTGCTACCCACTGCGCCACCGTGACGCCCATTTTATATGCACATAAATGAAAAAATATATATAAATGTAAAATTTATTCTAAAAATTATGATTAAAATGTTTTAATCTGTTAGATTTCTGAGGCAAAACAATACTTTTTTTATTTTTTTTAGAATGTTGTGGTACCTGATTTAACTTTGAACTGTGTGTGCGCACTGTGCAATTATAAGACTTGTAGACTTTAAGTAAAAATAAAAAACAGTAGTAATTTTCCTGTATCAATCATATAAGTCTGGTGACTGCTGATAACAAATAGTAATTACATTGAGCTAGATTTTCAAAATAAGCAAATCTTCTGTTTTACAGCATACGCTCTCGTCGACCTCATTGAATTGCATTTGTTATGTACACTATAGATTACAGCTGCCCTGCTTATATCAGTAATGACGTCATGTCTCTTCACTGCTTTGTATGACTACATCTTGTGTAATGCTAATAATAATACACCCCCGAGACCTTCGTTCATCTTCAGAACACAAATGAGGATATCTGAGAGCTCTCTGATCCTCCATAGACAAAAGTCCCAAAAAGGAACTAAAAACATTGTCAAAACCTTTAATGTGACTTCAGTGGTTGGACAGTAATCATGTGAAGCTCCAAGAACACTTTTGTGCACCAAAAAACCTGTAAAAACAACGTTTTTCCATTTTATACGCTTCCTTTTACAGCATCGATGTTGTAATGTAGATAAAATACAATCAGTTAAATAGACTTTGGCATTAATTTAGTTGCTCAAGCGTAAAACGAGACAAAAAGCCGTTTACTCGCACGTGCCCTTCAGAATCGGCAGGCTAGCGCAGAAGCTCCATTGAATATACTGGGGTAAAATAAAAGTTCATAGTCTAAAGACATGGCGGGGGAAAATGTAATTTAATGCAGTGCTTATTGTACAATCTGAGACCCACTTTATATCAGATATCACTGATTTCTAAAGAAAATCAAACGCCCTGATTTTGTAATGGCATACAGTTCACCGGAAGAGCTTAACCCAGGTTACTGGCAAATTAAAAGTCCTTTAGCATACTTCCGCATATACCCTATATGACACTTGTGTGTTGCACTGCTGACTCTAAAGGCTGATTTCTACTTTTGCCTGACTCTGCAGCGCGAGCCTCCGCTGAGTGTGTGCGAAGGCTTTCATACTTGACGCGCTCGCCGTTGTACTATTATTTGTAACAACAGGGGCAACTCAAAGTAACTGTCATGATAAAACCGTAGTAAAGCAGTCTGCCAGTGGAGTTGCTAAATGAATGGATTAAAGTATATATAAAACGAATAAGTTGTGGAAAATTTTTGGAGGACACTCGTGGAAAAATGTTTGCTTTTCAGTAGTTTAGGAAATGGGTCATTTAGGCTACGTTTTATATAACCATGCTAACTGCGTACTTAATGCAAAAGCTTTTATACAATAAAAAATAATAATAATTTACTTAAAAAGCCTTGGACAACCTTTGACCACAATATACATGCCTCGTTTTCCTCAAAGCTTCAAAGAAACCCCAAGGACTTCCCATCAGGTGGTTGTTTTAGATTTGAAAGGTGTTGTACGTGCAAATTCCCCCAGTTCGGCCAGACTCGGCTCCACATCATTCCTCTTTGGATGCGGAGTGGCTCTCAAAGTTACAAAAAAAAAAAGTGCGCTCTACCAGCCGAAATGATGTCACGCGCCTTCAAAGCGAACATCCACCAACACCGCGATTATGTCTTATTCGCAGTGCACACCCAATCTATCTTGTGGACACGTTGAGTAGAGCTATGCGCTGAATCGATAAGTTAATCGCAAGAGGCTGCGATATGAAATTTATATGTATTATTTAATTTCCCCCGCCCAAAGCAAATGGCACTGGTGAATACTAAGGCAAATCAGCTGTGTTTAAGAACGCGCTCAGCGGCGCTTAAATGTTAGCGGGAAATGGATGTTTTTAAAACTTCAGTATGGGGACAACACTGTTACAGACAACACAAGGATGTGCTACAGAGGACTGCATCGTTTTATCGCTCACCTGGTTACATAGGCTGAGGCAAGCAGGGAAGCCCCCACTGTGTTTACCTGCTGCCATGAATTGAAGCCTAGGAGGACACTTAAGCGTGTTACTCTTAAAGAGATTGTGATGTTGTTTGATGCCTAATATGCTTTTAATTGTTTAAATAAACTTCACTGAATGATAGTAAAGTGACGTTTACATCATATCTGCTTTTTGAAATCGCGGCAACAGCTGGAGGTTTATAGTCCACAGCATGCTGTTGCAATGTTTACAGTGCTGATCCTACATTTCTGGGTTTCTTCCCACCGCAGCCTCGCTTTTGTGTTTTAAAATGGCGGCCGCGTAAAATAAGGGTATAGAGAATAAGAGAGCGTGCTCTCAGATATCTTAAAGGGATAGTTCACCTAAAAATTGAAATTTACTCACTATTTACTGACCCTCAGGTGCTTCCAAACTTTTACCAGTTTCAAAAGTAGATATTTTAAATTAGGGCTGGGCGATATGGCAAAAATGCAATCTCAATAATTATTTTCCATATTGAACGATAACGATATACATTTCAATCATCATTGTTATTGAAATAAATTTTATCGTGATTCGATATAATATCATTTTTCGGCCCAGCCCTGTTTTGAATAAAGCTGAAAACCTGTAAGCACTGACGTTCATAGTAGGAAAAACAAAAACTTATAAAGGTTTGGAACCACCTGAGGGTGACTACATATTCATTTGTGGGGCAACTATCGCTTTAATTTGTGTTCAGAAGATGAATGAAGGTCTCAAAGGCGTGAACCAACATGAAGATGACTAATTAATAACAGAATTGTTCATTTTTAGGTGAACTAACCCTTTAAGACAGCAATGTCTTGACTTTTTTTTTTTGTATTTCTACTCTTGTCAGGTTGCAAAATCAAGGCTCTGAGAGCAAAGACCAACACTTACATTAAAACACCCGTGAGAGGAGAAGAACCAGTGTTTGTGGTGACCGGACGCAAGGAGGACGTGGTCATGGCCAAGCGTGAGATTCTGTCCGCGGCTGAGCATTTTTCCCTCATCCGGGCGACTCGGAACAAAGCGGCGCCGAACGTGGCTCACAATAGCGTCCCTTGCCATCCAGGACAGACCACCATCCAGGTCCGGGTGCCGTATCGAATGGTCGGCCTCGTGGTTGGACCCAAAGGAGCGACTATCAAGAGGATCCAGCAGCAAACCCACACCTACATTGTGACGCCGAGCCGCGATAAGGAGCCAGTGTTCGAGGTGACCGGGATGCCTGAGAATGTGGATCGAGCTCGGGAGGAAATCGAAGCTCATATTGCCATGCGCACCGCCGGGAGCGTGGAAACCAATGTAGACGATGACGACTTCCACTATAACGGCACCGACGTCGGATTCGAGTCAGGAAGCAGTGCCGCTTGGCTTTTCTCTGGAGGCGTTTCTAAATTCGCCAACGGGAGCTTCAATAGCAATGCTGCAGGCTATCGAAACGATAGCTCCAGCTCACTCGGAAGCAACTCCAGCGAGTCCTACTTTAGCGGGAAGGGCAGCGGGGTGGCGGATCTCAGTCCTGGAAGCACCGGTGGTACTTTCTGGTTTGGGGATACCCAGCTCCCGTTGGGATCTGAAGATTCTGTGGGATACGATGGGTTGATGATGACCGCTCCGTCCACCAATGCACAGCCAGCATTGTGGAGCACCTTTGAGCGAGGAGGTGCGAGTTTGCCAACTACGCCCAGGCTTTCTCCATCCCGTCTGTCGCCGTCTTTTCCTGAGGCACTGGATCATCCGCTGGTTCAGCTAGTGCAGGAGAATTCCCAGAGCCTCCCGGCGTTTGGTCCTGCCTTTTCCCCATCGAGCGCAGACAGCACAGGCTCCAGCTCTCCGCCCGATGTGCACAACTACACCAAACACAGCCAAATACCTGGATGCTTACGCTGCGGAGAAAAAATGTCGGCTCTCATTTTGGGAGGGCAAAACCGCATCTGTTTGGAGTGTTCCAACTCCATCCTGCAAAGCGAGTAGAGAAGCAAAAATATGGGATCACGAGGAGCAAACTGATTTTTTTTTTTACATTCAAATACTTCCTTCTTTATATTACGTTTTAAGTAACTGAGAATGCAGGCTTTTTTGGTCAATAATCGCCATTGATTTCCCTGTTTATGTTTGGCTGCCTGTGGCAAGCAGTGCTGGAGTTTAGCAGCGCTAAATAGCCATCACCTACATGTGTTTTGTTTTGTTTCTTAGTTCAAATTCAAGGTATCGACTCTGTGTTTACATTTTCATGTGCCTGATTCCATGCTGGTGATGGACTGGCGTTGTTGCTGCAAAAGCATCTGTGGCCTTGAGTTTCAGTTTCGCAACACTAGAGTCGAAAAGCATGCGATCATACCAGAGCCGTCCTGACCCTCAGCTCCTCACTCTGATGCCTGCACACACTCAACATATATACGCGCTACCAAATTAAGGACCGCAGAATGAATTCAATTGGACGTGTTGAATTAAATGTAAATAGAAACTTTAAACGAGAGTTCTGTTAGCATTTCAGAAATAAAACCAAATTTTGCATTCAGGTCGTTCAATAGCTATCTCTCCGTCCACATAAAAAGAATGAAATAATAATATGCATAAAACTAGCCCTGCACATGACATGAGAAAAATGCATTTATCATGCACACCCATTAATCTTAAATAATATAATTTTGCTAATTTGCTCACTCCTTTTATTTAAATTGTACTCACAAAGTTATCAAAAGAACATTTTTTTTGTGGGGTGGGGGATAGGATTGTATAGCTCTCAGCTAGGAGTTAAACGGTTAATATTCACCATTTTTGAATACACTCAGCCGATCTCCAGCTCTGGTGGGAGCACTTTTAGCTTAGCATAAATTTATTTAAATTAGACTATTAGCATCTCACACAAAAATGATTTTCGATCATTTTCCTATGCTAAAGAATGCATTTATCATGCCCACCAATTATGAATTCATTCTCTTGTTTTAGTAAATCGTACACGCTACTCGTTTTAGTTCAATCGTAGTCACTAATAAAACATTTGTTAAAGGAACACTCCACTTTTTTTGGAAACAGGCTCAATTTATAACTCCACTACAGTTAAACAGTTGAGTTTTACCATTTTTGAATCCCTTCAGCCGATCTCTGGGTCTGACCGGAGCACTTTCAGCTTAACTTAGCATAAATCATTGAATCGGATTAGACCATTAGGATCTTGTTTAAAAACTGAGTTTTGATTATTTTCCTAAGCTAAAAGTGCTGTCGCCAGACATGTAGATTGGCTGAATGGATTCAAAATGGTCAAACTCAACTCAAAGGAGCCCATTTTCAAAAAAATCTAGAGTTCATTTGAAGCATTTTAATAAATTGTAGCCATGATGAGATTTTTAAAAAATTATTTTAGTACAATTGTGGCTGCGAATGAAGAATTTAATTAGTTTTATTAAATCATGAGTGTGAACCATTATATTTTTAATAATCCTAACCACATCATGCTCACTCCTTTTAATCCAGTAGCTATTTTGGGGGGGGGATAGGCTCATTTTAAAGCTTCGCTAGAGTTAAACGGTTCACCATTTTTGAATACACTCAGCCGATCTCCAGCTCAGGTGGGAGCACTTTTAGCTTAGCTTAGCATAAATTAAATTGGACTAAATTAGACTATCAGCATCTCGCACAAAAAGGATTTTCGATCATTTTCCTATGCTAAAGAATGCATTTATCATGCCACCAATTAAGAATTTGTTCTCTCGTTTTGGTAAATCGTACGCACTACTCGTTTTAGTCACTAATGAACATTTGTTAAAGGAACACTCCACTTTTTTTAGGAAACAGGCTCAATCTATAACTCCACTACAGTTAAACAATTGAGTTTTACCATTTTTGAATCCCTTCAGCCGATCTCTGGGTCTGGCAGGAGCACGTTTAGCTTAACTTAAATCATTGAATCAGATTAGACCATTAGCTTAGAAAAATAATTGAAACTCAATTTTTAAACAAGATGCTAAAAGTGCTGTCGCCAGACCTGTAGATCAGCTGAATGGATTCAAAAATGGTCAAACTCAACTCAAATGAGCCCATTTTATAAAATATGGAGTTCATTTAACGCATTGTAGCCATGATTAGCTTTTAAAACTTTTTGTTTTCTGTACAATTGTGGCGATGAATGAAGAATTTAATGTTTTATTAAATCATGAGTGTGATCCATTATATTTTTAATAAATCCTAACCACATTTTGCTTAATCCAGTTGCTAATTTTACTCGTTTTACTTAAACTGTGGCCACAAATTAAGAATTCATTCCTATGACTTCATTCGTTCCCTCATTTTCTTTAATCACGGCTGCGTTTACTTCATTGTAGCTTGTTTGTTTTTCAACAAAAACAAGGAAAGGAATTATTTCACCCTGTCCCAGTATATGTTCACGACTCCTCTCATTGCCTTAACTAAACAGGTCCTGCCAGGCCAGAAAAGCAAGCTATATCTGATCACTTCTGACCTGAGAGGAGTAATGTTATCCACGACATGATATTTATATATAATAACGCTCTCAAAGTGCAGGTTGGCACGGCTAACGGCGCCTTTTTTTCACGATCACCACTAAACTCAGAGAAACCAAGGCATCAGACACCCATAACTCTCAAGATTTACCTTGACTCTTTTCTCTTTTTTTTTTTACAATTTTGTAGTATTTCTGTAGTTTATATTTCATATTCAAATATATATAAGGATTATATATAAGATTATCTGGCGATAGTCAGATGTAAGTATTAGCTTGTAGAGTATTGCCGTTAGGTACTATAGAGCAGGAAAGAGCACACCTGCATGTTTTATTATCCAACGATTCCTAAACCGCAACAAACAAAAAAGCCAAGGATCCAATATATTTACGCTGCATTATGTCTGCATAAATACTACGTTATGAACAAAATAAAAGGCCTAGGAGTTTTGTTTATCGGAGGAATTTTTAGGATCACACTGCAACAATGTTTCTGTCTTTGATAATTTGACTCTTCTTTTATTATGTATATACATATATGCAGGGACATGAAGGCATATAAGTTGTATTCTTAAAAGTTTCAAATATATTTTATGATAAATGGCCTTACTGTCCTGTGGCCAAAGCACTGATATTATATATTTGCTGTAAAAAAGAATTAAGATTTTTATTTTTCTGATATTAAAAGTTCCTTAATAAATTGTTTCATTTAAAACTCATTGCTCCGAGTCTGACTGTGTGTGTCTGTGATTGTGTGTGTGATGAGCTTTACCTTCAGCTATGTTTATCTATAATGGGCTCCAAACTTAGTGTTGCCAGCTATACTGTGCGTTCGGAAAGTATTCATAGCGCTTCACTTTTTCCACATTTTTTTATGTTGCAGCCTTATTCCAAAATGGATTAAATTCATTTATTTCCTCAACATTCTACACACAATACCCCATAATGACAATGTGGAAAAAAAGAGTTTTTGAAATTGTTGCAAATTTATTCAAAATAAAAAGCCTGAAAAATCACATGTACAGAAGTATTCAAAGCCTTTGCCGTGAAGCTCTACATTGAGGTGATCAATAACCCGATGATCACTCTGTCTGAGCTCCAGCATTCTTCTGTGGAGAGAGGAGAACCTTACAGAGGGACAACCATCTGTGCAGCAATCCACCAATCAGGCCTGTATGGTAGAGTGGCCAGACGGAAGCCACTCCCCACCTGAAATTTACCAAAAGGCATCTGAAGGACTCTCAGACCATAAGAAACTAAATTCTCTGGTCTGATGAGACTAAAATTGAACTCTTAGAGTGAATGCCAGGTGTTTTGTTTGGAGAAAACCAGGCAGCGCTCATCACCAGGCTAATACCATCCCTACAGTGAAGCATGGTGGTGGCAGCATCATGCTGTGAGGATGTTTTTCAGCAGCAGGAACTAGAAGACTAGTCAGGATAGCGGGAAAGATGAACGCAGCAATGTACAGAGACATCCTGAATGAAAACCTCCTTCAGAGTGCTCTTGACCTCAGACCGGGGTGACGGTTCATCTTCCAGCAAGACAATGACCCAAAGCACACCGCCAGAATATCAATGAAGTGGCTTCACAACAACTCTGTGAATGTCCTTGAGTGGCTCAGCCAGAGCCCAGACCTAAATCTTATTGAACATCTCTGTAGAGTTCTGAAAATGGCTGTACACGTCGCTTCCCATCCAACCTGATAGAGCTTGAGAGGTACTGCAACGAGGAATGGCCAAAAATTCCCAAAGACAGGTGTGCCAAGCTTGTGGCATCATATTCAAAAAGACTTTAGGCTGTAATTGCTGCCAAAGGTGCATCAACAAAGTATTGAGCAAAGGCTGTGAATACTGATGTAAATTTGCAACAATTTCAAAAAACTCTTTTTTTTTCCACATTGTCATTATGGGGGATTGTGTGTAGAATTGTGAGGAAATAAATGGATTTAATCCATTTTGGAATAAGGCTGTAATATAAAAAAATGTGAAAGAAGTCCAGCGCTATGAATACTTTCTGGATGCATTGTACCTTCAACTATGTTCATCCATATCTTGATGGGCTCCAAACTCAGTGTTGCCAGATATAGCTGATATTGTCCTGCCCAAAAGCGGTCCAAAAACCACCCAAAACATTAGATTAATATTTTATTTAAATCGAAATAAACCTAGTTACCTTAACTGTCATCATTTTTAACCATACAGCAAGGAACACCAGCAGTCACAGAACACCAACATAACCGGATCACATCGAAACACTGCCCTTGTAATTACCCACACACTGCACTTGTAATGTAATGTGTATTTGTATAGTACCTTTATCATGTATGGCCATACACCCAAAGTGCTTCACAATCATGAGAGCGGTCTCTCTCTCCACACCACTTGGATGATATGACGACAGGGGCGCCAGTGCGCTCACCACACACCAGCTGTTGGTGGAGTGGAGAGACCGTGATAGAGCCAATTTGGTGGATGGGGATGATTGGGAGACCATGATGGGTAAGGGCTGATGGAGGGAATTTGGCCAGGACACCGGGGTTACACCTCTCCTCTTTACGAGAAGTGATTTTTAATGACCACAGAGAGTCAGGACCTCAGTTTAACATCTCATCCCAAAGACGGCGCTCACTGCCAACGCAGTTTTAGGGCCCCCAGAAATATTATTAGGGGCCCAAATGACCCCCCCCCCCCTCACTTTCATCCACAGAAGGCTGTTATAGGGCCCGTGCCGACCAGTGGTGCCCCTCGTCGGGGGTAACGCATTACTAGCACGAGTTACATAATAATACTACTTTTCAAAGTAACAAGTCAAGTAACGCAATACTTTAAATAATTAAGTAATAATATTTGAGTAACTTTTTACAAAATATATTGTGAGTTACTTTTTAGTTTAGTTAATTCACTTTAAAAACACATCATTGAATTAAAATGAACAGTCACGTTAAATCCTGCACACGATGAGAAAATGCAGGAAAATGAAGACAGCAGGGCCTTACATTTCTGTGATGGAAAATCCTCATTATTGTGAACACAAGGAAGAAAAGGAAAAGAGGATTATCTGAATGGACACTGATATTACTTCACTAATAATACAAAAAAGAAAAAAAGTAGCAAACACATTGCTTTAAAGAGCCCCTATTATGCATTATAAAAGGTCATATTTTGGTTTTGGGGGTCTCCAACAACAGGCTGATAAGCGTGCAAGGTCAAAAACAATGTCAATGTCTTATATGTTTCAATGTCTTATAATATGCGCATATTTTTACCCAATTATCCCAGCGACTCCCATATGATTCGTTCAGCGATTCATTTTTTCCCAAATCCCTCCTTTGCATGAGGCTAATCTGCGCTGATTGGTCCAATGACCCAGTCTGTTGTGATTGGTAGACTGCGTTCCGCGTGAGACAGAGAGAAACGCCCACCACGGCTATGAAGTAGCACAGAGTATGTGAAAGCCCAATGCAGTTAAACACCAGCATATACTCTATTATTAAACCTAACCAGGGCTTGACATTAACTTTTTTGATCACCCGCCTCTGTGGCTAGTAGATTTCCAACATTACTAGCCCTTCGCCATTTTCACTAGCCGCAACTTTGTTGTTGGGAAAATATATTTTATATGTATAAATTTGACTTTGACATGCTAAAATGACTTGATTTAGATTTTGTGTTATGTCCACATGCCTCCTCATTCATTTCACTTTTTGTGTGTTGGGTATGAGCAAATGGGCCATGGTTTCATAGTGTTGCATTACAATTAGTTATTTCACATGACTTTTCAGAGCTCAAATTAAGGATTTACCAAATTTATATCTGATCACACCAAACATAAATAAATTATTATTTCTCATCCACAAATTTTTAATGTGTCAAAACAAGCTAAATATAGATGTGTACTATACTTTTTATTTAACAAAACATTTAAAAAAAAAAAAAAAAAAAAATTGACATTTAAAAAATAATCCCTGTAGCACATCTAAAACTATCCACAGTAATCTGTCCTGGCTAAAGGTCCCATATCACCAGTAACTACTCATAAATGGGGAGTTAATCTCATATTCAAGCAATGTTTTTGTAAAAAATGATAAACCATATTACCAAAAATAACTGTAAGCAAAAGAAACAGGTGAAACAACATACCGTGTGTGATAATGAAAAGATGATCACACACAAGGTTAACGCTAGGCCATTTAATAATCTGTTCAAAGAATGGTTAAAGCGAAAGTAATCGGTGCTGCTTACCAAAAGACAAATCTGGAGCTCTTGAAAGCAGCAAAACTATAAGTGCAAGAGCATAATTTTTTGTCTAGTCTATTTGAAAAAGAACCGATCACACCAGTTGCGTTTCTAGGCACAGATGTTTCACGCAAGGAAATGGGAGCGCGCACGCATTTAAAACAGTCGTGCGCATCACATCAGCTGTGCGTGCAATTGATCATCCTCTCATTCGGTATTCGGCTGCTTTCTTTTGCTGGCGCAAACATAATTAGCTTTGTCAGTCTTGCTGCTTCTCGATTCTAAGATCACATTTGCACGCATATTGGGCCATGCTTATTGTGGAACCATGCTTTTAAGAAAACTAGAATTTAAAAACTATTTTCAACCAGCCAAAGTGGCTAGTGGCGGTGTCTGTCTAACCCGCCACAGGGGAAATCTACCTGCATTTTGCGGGTTGGCAGGTGTTAATGTTAAGCCCTGAACCTAGGGCTGGGCGATTTTTTCGATTTTTTCGATTAATTCGAATTTACGTTTTAAGACGATTTTATTTTTTATAAAATCGAGAAATCGCGATTTTTTTTAATAAAAATATTAAAGCTGCTTTTCCACTATCGTGCCAAACCGTTCTAAACTGTTAGACAACCGTGCTGAATTGTGCTGATTCTGTGTGTTGACGTCGCGGCTCTGTCCCGCAGCCACCTGTCTCTCCCGCGCGAGCTGCGAGACGGGCGCGCGCGCGAGAGGAGAGGAGAGAAGGCTCGACAGGCGGAGGTCCGCTCCTTCATTCTAATCATCCACCCGCCCGCACATATTATTTTATCTGATATATATATCCGCACCCGATCGCCACTTTAATAATTCTAATTCTTTGTTTTAAGCATGATGATAGGTGTAACTTTCTCCGCAATGTCCGGCGGCAGAGTAACAGCTCGTTAATTCATGTTTGAGCAAATGATGAGACGGACAAAAGTACTCGATGCATGCCCTTGTTTTACTTATTTCAGTGTTTTCAGTTTCACAGTGCAAAACAGCTCCCGGGTGGAATTACTGAAGTAAACATAAAACAAAACCGGATAAAACTTTCTCCTTCTAATTTACCGCACGCACAGCACACAGCGAGAGCTCACATCACACAGCATGCGTGTCGAACAACTCCCGTAAAAGCAGTCCTAAAGCGGCCACACTATTTCCCCTCTCCTGCAACTTAGGTCACAGTGGATCGTTCGTTATTAACAGCAGATTCAGCTTTTATATATACAGGAAAAAGAGAACAAAAACGGCGTCCCTTCAGCCTAAACAGCAGCTATGTTGTGTGTATAGGCGCTTTTCTTAACACTGTGCAAAAACAGAATAGCATCTACTGTGCCTGGATTCGGGCGATTCCGAAACCGCAGAAAGTCAAATCTTTCTTTAATTTGGACTTTTGCTTGAATTACGGAGTGGCACAGTAGCTGTGCAAGGTACTGTATGAATTAAATCATAACCCATATATGCATCAATAAACAAGTAAAATGAATGAATGAATAAAATAAATATGGATTCTTAAATGTCGGTAGTTTGTACTGCAAAAAAATATCAATACGTATCGACAAATGTTTTATAAAAATAGAGCAATTTTCAACATTTCAGCTATAGGCCATTATAGGATTCAGTTAAATATAAGATAGACATTTAAATATAGATAAATATGTAATATAGATAGATGTATTAAATATAGACATAGACATTTAAATATAGATAGATACGGTAATCTTTAATATATACTGGGTGGTGTAGCTACGCACAAATATTTTCTAAAACGTCAAGCAGATATTTGTCTATAGCTCGTTAGTTATTTATCAAGACAAAAAATAATTAAAATAACACAAATAAAACTATAAAATTACAAAGATAAAAAGAGCAGCATTTTGCTAAATATAGTCCTTTATATCCTGATATGCTATGTGTTGTTTCATTCGGTTTTTTATATTTAACTTGATGCATTCGTTATTTAATGTTTGAATACTAAAATCATTTAAATGGTTATATTTTACCATCAAAATGTAGTATATTTTATATCATTGCCAACTTTTGATATAAAACCGCTGTTATTTTATTGATTGTTATTAAATAATTTAAGTGCTATATTTTTTAATAGTGAAAGTGCCCGCTCACTTTGACAAGGCCTGTCCAAATATATATTTCTGCCATGACACTAATACAGATAAACTATTGTTGCATTATCATTGTTTATTTTTCTGTTATGTACAGAGATTTGAAATATTTATTTCCCCTCCAATCCTTTTCAATCTTCACGTTACATTTTGGTCATTTTATCTCCAAATAAAATTTGCCCAAAGCTGCACAACATATGACCTCTACATAAATACGGGTGCTGTGACTTCTATTGTAGCTATGTTTAGCATCCCTATATGAGAGAGTGCCATAACCACGTTTAGTCACACGGTTGCTTTTCTTTTACAAGTGAGCATGAAAAAACTAGTTTCGGCATTTATTTAAATTTAAATGAACAAGGTAAGCTGGTAGGGTAGTTACACAGTAAAAACAAAATTAATAAAAAAAATAAATAAAAAAATCGAAATCGAAATCGTGAATCGGTCAAACTTTATGAAAAAAAATCGAGATTTTTTTTTTTTGCCATATCGCCCAGCCCTACCTGAACCTAACCCCAAGTAATAACAACGACACACATTCAGTGGTAATTCACACAGTGGCAATCGGTGAACTTTTTTGAAAATTGACCGCGCCACGCGTGTATGAACAGCTGATGGTGGCCATTGCAAAGGCTAATAGCAGAAGATCGCGAGTTCAGAAACACATTTAAATCGGTAAAGGAAGATGCACGGGTCACAATTTCAACGTGATTTTGGACGCAGTATGTGAATAGTCCCATACAGATTTAATCTGAGAGATACAGTACAAGTGTAACCCCGCCGGTCCTACACCACCCAACTCCGAGCTGGGATCAAACTGGCGACCTTCCACATGGGAGTCGGTTGCTCTAACAAGGAGGCTAAAGACCATGGCCTCTAGCGTCTGTCGCTAGAGCACCTTTATGCTGCGTTCACACCAGACGCGAAAGAAGCGTCAAGCGCGAGTGATTTACATGTTAAGTCAATGCAAATGCGCGAATAGACATCCTGCGGCGCGATACTCGCGAATGGCGCGTCTCGAATGACGCAAATGGCGCGGGGCGGATGGCGCAATACGTGCGAATGGCGCGGGGCGGATGGCGCGATACGCGCGAATGGCGCGGGGCGGATGGCGCGAATTGAGCGTTTTGCGCGTTTGACGTGCTTAACACGCAAATCGCTCGAGTTCAAACATTTTTACCTCAGCGGACATTCTCGCTGCGTTAACCAATCAGGAGCTTGCTCTTGTAGGGGCATGATTGTGACGTAGCACCTGTTGTTGGTGTCCCGGGGGAAATCCTCCAGCCGACACCGACAACAGTTCATCAAACTGGGCTTGGCTCAGTCAGAAGCACCGCTGGAAGCCCCAGTCATCCAGGTTAAGTTTCTGGAGGAGTTTATGAGCTCACAGAGCTGGGTGCACCTCTGAAAGTATGTAGTGGACTCAGACACTACTCCAAAAGTATCAACGCTGTTTTTCAGCCTTCATAAAGCACATAAACACAGTTATTTTATCAATAAAATCCATGTTAGCCATGTAGCAATGAAGCTACAGTCACCAGACAGACAGAAGCCCTGCCCATGACGTGAATTCGCATCTGTTCTGAAGTGAATTTGAGCACAAATGAAGCGGAGTTTGACGTGCAAATGAAGCCGCGTTTGACACGCGAATGAAGCGGAGTGTGACGTGCGAATTAAACGAGTAAACTCAAATGTTTACGTGTCTATTTACACGTGAATAGCGCGATTTATCCGCGTGTTCCGCGTCTGGTGTTAACGCAGCATTAGAGGTCAGAGCAGTGAGGTTTACCTGCACAGCACTTACTAGCTGGCCTCCGTTACACAAGCACTGATCTATAATGGATCAGCCGCGCGGGCCGATTAAAAGTTACAACACACAATTAAACACATACTTTGCAAACTACAGAAAACGGACAACAATTTTAATCACACTTACATGTTATGATCCGGAGGAAGAAGAAACTGGTCCATTTGAACTGTAACAGTTACTAACAAAGTCCCATACATAATAGTCTCTGCTGCTCCTTCCTTTAATAGAACATGGCAGATGAATCCTGTGTTGCAGTGTAAGTTATTGTATCAAAAAATCTGAAAAATGACAGGAAGAAACACAGCACTAGGTTGGCTATACTGTGGTGTAAAAATAAACTTTAACCAGTCAGTGATAGTCATCTTCATATTGTGATCAGTCCTGTGATCCCGCACCGCTAGTGTCTGAAGGGAATGGCCCGTTCATGTTTTACCGAATTTGGTACTTCATATATGATGTAGTGTCGACGTCGAGCAAAGCAAAAATCCGAACCCAACATGATTTATTTATTCGACTGCGAGTCGACTTTCGTTAAAGAATCAATAATTTTAAACATGCTGCACTTTTAGACGTAAACCTCAGCTGGATGTTTTCATTCACTTAGAGCTGTGTTACACATTGCCAGAGAACATATTTTAAAAACACATAACAGGGGCTCTTTAAACTTTTATTAATCTGTATATACGGCACGTACAGCTCTGGGATCAGGAGTAAGATAACATTATCCTACATATTATTATTTTTATTTATTTATTTATTTTTTTTAAGGTAAATGAAGGTTATACATTCTGTTGTTAATTGCAGAGCTCCTCTATTAAAAAAATAGAAAGAAAAAGAAAAAGCCTGCAAGTTCTGAAAGAAATCAAGGCTCAGCCAGGTCTGGAAAAGTAACGCAAAAGTAACTTAAAAGTAACGCAACGCATTACTTATCAAAAAAAGTAACTACGTAACGCAACTAGTTACTTTTTTGGGGAGTAACTCAATATTGTAATACATGCCTAAGTGCATTGAGTTGCTGCCATGTGATTGGCTGAGGAATTATAAATTGATATAATCTAGTTTCAAATGAACAATAATCTACATTTAACTGAAAAGTTATATTCTTTGGTTTTAATTACATCATTTCATTAACAGCCCTGCTATGAGAGACATTAACCTTTGTCTTTCTGACTATTGCCTGAGACAATGTGATGCAAATGCTATGGGCAGGTTTTCTAGCACCTACATGCCAGTTATCATGCTGACTTCAATGCTGAATTTGCATGCTTTGTTTAGCCATCTCCCCTCCTCCTAAGAAGACTAAATAGACAGGACATCTTTGTCTTAAATCAGACTTGTGATAAAACTAGCAGACTGCAGACCTCCAGTAGGCTCCTGAAGACACATGTGCTGCGTCCCAATTCGCATACTTATACTACGACCTAAAAGTATGTACTTTTTTTGTGGAGGAAAAATATCTATTTTGAGAGTGTAACAGAAAAGTATGCAAGCTTTGGGACATACTACTTCCTCGTTACACAGATCGTTGTGTTGCTTAGTTAAGAGCCCTGTCAATCATCCACATTTCTGTCGTATTTAATTTCCCACTTTATCGGAGAAGCAGCAGCAGGATAATCTCTCATTCACGAGTCTTTCATGCAGAGAAATCTCCTCAGGTCTTTGGATAATTCTGCATTCACACGGTAATGTCCAAACATGTCTTTATATAAGTTCAGTATTGTTGTTGCAGATTAAATATAACACAGACAACGCTATTTAAATATTCTCCAGTGGGCTAGATATTAATTAACAGTCATACAAACATGTTTACCGAAGCCTCTCTGCTTGACGGTTGGTCTCGAGCATCCATCATGTTTGTAGTTTGTTTACACTTTTCACCCGCGTTTTGTAGTTCTAATCGAATTCACGTCCAACGCTCAATGTACTGTGGGCAATATCAGCGGTTAGAGTATGGACGCTTCTACACTTAAAATTTTGACTGGGAATAGTAAACCATCCGGGAATTTTTGGCATACTCTTTTCAACATACTACCATTTGAGACATACTAATTCTATTTTCACATACTATTTAGGACGGATAGTATGCGGATTGGGACGCAGCAATGGACTCTTGAAGATGCTGTATGACTGCAGATTAACCAACACGTCTCAATAAAGGAATTCTGCTTGTTTCGAGTCTCCTGGACTGTGTTCTCTCTCTTCACTCATTTATTTGTTTACTACAGCTGATTAGAAATATGAGTTAATAAGCAGTTGGTGTACTTAATAAATTGGCCGGTGAGTGTATCTCTCCCCTATAATAAATTACAATGGTAACCAGAATTTCAGCCAAAAAAGTTAACGCAGTGAAAACTAACTGCAGTAAAAGCTTGTAGTTTTGGTAGAAAATATGGTTTACTGTAGTAAAATTTCAACCTCACAGTAATCATTCTCAAAATGTCCAGATTCATCGTTCATCCATATTTTTATGGGCTCCTACCTGCTGTTGTGGGAAGGAATCTATGAATAAAATATTTTAGATATATTGGATGATAGTCATGAAAAACATGGGCGTTCATTTAACTGTAGGGGGGATGGGTAGGGTAAGGGGGGGATGTCAATAAATACAACATTTCTCTTGAGCAATTTTTGAAGGGCACAAATATAAAGTCAGAAAAATGATCTTATGTCCATTTTCCTTTGCTCTGTCATTTTATCCCTTCTATAAAACAGCCATAGATATATGTAAAACAGCAAGGCAAGTTTAGTTATTCTGTAGCACATTCATACACAACTGGTAATTCAAAGTACTTTACATAAAGAAAGTAAAACTATCACAAAAAAAGAATAGAAATTGATTATATATAAAAAAAAAAAAATAAGTGGAGTCAGTTCGGACGTAGCACAGCAAATGCACAGCTTAAATAATACGCTAATTGTGGCCGTTAATAATAACATTATGCCAAGTCGTCACAAATAAAACAAAGCATGGGAAACGGCTTTGGCGTGTAAACAAGCTAACGTTAACTAGATAGGTAATATTTTAATCGTTAATATAGCAGATTCATGGAAAATTACATCGGTTAACATGATTTTTGCCGCAACTAATTTGAGAATGAGTCTGCCTCGACTACATTAAAGAGAATCGCTTTATTTAAAGTGTATAAAATACCTTACTTACAAAAGTTTAACATTAATTGAGCAGCAGCCGCACACCTGACTCGCGCGTGATTTGGTGAGATGAAGTGGGAAAACTGGCAGTGGGCCAAACCACTGTGAGGAAGGGGAGGGGGAACTCAACCGTTTCTAGCAATAATATCCAGCTGCAGGCCCGCAGAACCACACACGTTTCAGGCACACACAATCTAGGACACATAATCTAGGCAAACCACCATATATGGTAATTTACTAACTCCTTAGGAGCGTTATCGCCACCTAGTGTATTTCACAAATATGGCGATCGAGAACGCCCGTGCTACGATTGCCATTCATTAGACAGTGAACAGTTTAGGGTTTCCCATTTCAGTCATTATTTCATTATTATATCGTAACGATCATTTTAACATCTCTGCAGTTTCTGAACTCAAATTATGTAAATAAAAAAAATTTGTTAAGCACTTTTGACTTTATTCACGTATCCACATACACAAAGAAAACATAACAGACCGTCTAATTGTATTAAGTGTTATAAACTAATTCAGGATCTTAATGTTGTCATACTTGGTTAAAATCGTTTTGTTGTAAAATAAAAAACAAACAATAATGTGTCACATTAAAAATGAATTACTATAGATAATAATATCTATAACTATAATATATATAATAATAATATAGATAATAATTTAAAATAATAATAATTTAAAATTAATATAGTTACAAACTGATTTAAACTACTATATATATATATATATATATATATATATATATATATATATTCGGTTGAAATAAATTATATACATAATTTATTTTAATTAATTATTAACAATCCATTTGTTTATATTGCTAAATTTGTTGCAACTATAATTACCACAAATTACCAGTACTTTATGGTTTAAAAACAATATATTACTTACTATAAATTACTATAGTATTTAATGTGGGAAATCATTAATAAAAAAGTTATTAGAAAATTAAGCAAATAAATACTATTAAATCGCTTGAGTAAAATATAGTGTTCACATTTATTAAACGTAAAGATTTTTATTACATATAAAGAGGTATTATTGCCTATGCATATTAACTTGCTATCATTTCCTTCATTATAAATGAATCCATTATATACATTAAAACTGTCCAATTAAGATCGTTCAGCAAGGCCAGCAAACTAGTATCTGCTTTAAATAATGATCATCTATGATGACTGATAGAAAACTATTCCGTCTATTATATTGAACGGCGATCGGAAACAATGTTCCCCATTCGCCCGCCTCGATCGCAATGTTTGTGAAACAGTAAACACTATTGTTTATTGTGTACAATATTTATCAACAATATATATAAAAATATATTGATGACGATGTCTGAGAAGACGTTAATAACATTAATGTAACGTGTATTTTATATAGCGCATTTATCGTGTATGGCCATACACCCAAAGCGCTTCACAATCATGAGGGGAGTCTCTCCACACCACCACCAGTGTGTAGCATCCACTTGGATGATGCGACGGCAGCCACAGGACAACAGCGCCAGTGCGCTCACCACACACCAGCTATTGGTGGAGTGAAGAGACAGTGATAGAGCCAATTCAGTGGATTAACATCCGTCGTAACCATATATGGTTTGCCTAGAACGTGTGTGCTGGATTGTGTGTGCCTGAAACGTGTGTGGTTCTGCGGGCCTGCAGCTGGATATATCTCGTTTCTAGATGCATTTTTTTGCGAGGGGTTTTCTACTTACACAATTATTTTAGGTATAATTACATTTATATATTTTTTAAGAGTTACTAGTTTTTTTAGAGAGTGCGATTTTTTTACGATATTTGTTTTTTTTTTGGAGGGAGGGAGGGAGTTGAGCAAATATGTATACACACACACACACACACACATACATATATATATACATACAGGGAGTGCAGAATTATTAGGCAAGTTGTATTTTTGAGGATTAATTTTATTATTGAACAACAACCATGTTCTCAATGAACCCAAAAAACTCATTAATATCAAAGCTGAATATTTTTGGAAGTAGTTTTTAGTTTTAGCTATTTTAGGAGGATATCTGTGTGTGCAGGTGACTATTACTATGCAGAATTATTAGGCAACTTAACAAAAAACAAATATATACCCATTTCAATTATTTATTTTCACCAGTGAAACCAATATAAGATCTCAACATTCACAAATATACATTTCTGACATTCAAAAACAAAACAAAAACAAATCAGTGACCAATATAGCCACCTTTCTTTGCAAGGACACTCAAAAGTCTGCCATCTATGGATTCTGTCAGTGTTTTGATCTGTTCACCATCAACATTGCGTGCAGCAGCAACCACAGCCTCCCAGACACTGTTCAGAGAGGTGTACTGTTTCCCTCCTTGTAAATCTCACATTTGATGATGGACCACAGGTTCTCTATGGGGTTCAGTCAGGTGAACAAGGAGGCCATGCCAATTGTTTTTCTTCTTTTAGACCCTTTCTTGCCAGCCACGCTGTGGAGTACTTGGACGCGTGTGATGGAGCATTGTCCTGCATGAAAATCATGTTTTTCTTGAAGGATGCAGACTTCTTCCTGTACCACTGCTTGAAGAAGGTGTCTTCCAGAAACTGACAGTAGGACTGGGAGTTGAGCTTGACTCCATCCTCAACCCGAAAAGGCCCCACAAGCTCATCTTTGATGTTACCAGCCCAAACCAGTACTCCACCTCCACCTTGCTGGCGTCTGAGTCGGACTGGAGCTCTCTGCCCTTTACCGATCCAGCCACGGGCCCATCAAGACTCACTCTCATTTCATCAGTCCATAAAACCTTAGAAAAATCAGTCTTGAGATATTTCTTGGCCCAGTCTTGACGTTTCAGCTTGTGTGTCTTGTTCAGTGGTGGTCGTTTTTCAGCCTTTCTTACCTTGGCCATATCTCTGAGTATTGCACACCTTGTGCTTTTGGGCACTCCAGTGATGTTGCAGCTCTGAAATATGGCAAAACTGGTGGCAAGTGGCATCTTCGCAGCTGCACCCTTGACTTTTCTCAGTTCATGGTTCAGTTCTGAGTTTATTTTGCGCCTTGGTTTTTCCACACGCTTCTTGCGACCCTGTTGACTTTTTTGAATGAAATGCTTGATTGTTCGATGATCACGCTTCAGAAGCTTGGCAATTTTAAGAGTGCTGCATCCCTCTGCAAGATATCTCACTATTTTTGACTTTTCGGAGCCTGTCAAGTCCTTCTTTTGACCCATTTTGCCAAAGGAAAGGAAGTTGCCTAATAATTATGCACACCTGATATAGGGTGTTGATGTCATTAGACCACACCCCTTCTCATTACAGAGATGCACATCACCTAATATGCTTAATTGGTAGTAGGCTTTCGAGCCTATACAGCTTGGAGTAAGACAACATGCATAAAGAGGATGATGTGGTCAAAATACTCATTTGCCTAATAATTCTGCACTGCCTGTATATATATTTATAGTTGTATAGCATTTATAAGGAGATTGACATCATTCTCAGCCAGTGACATCGCGTTCTAAACATTCGATCTGCATTCTCATAAAGCTCTTCAGTTCTCTCTTAGTTCTGTCGGTTATCTCTGTGTTGCTGTTTGTACTTGACCAAGGTGAGTTGAATACCGACGGTACGAGTGGAGACACGCCAATTTCACGAAGTCCGCTTTGTGAAGCTTCACTTGGGCCAGTCTGTGCCAAGCAGTCTATGGTGCCAAGTAGGTATCGCTGCAGCCCGGAGACTACCAAGTGGGAGGGACGTAAACGACAAGTAGGTTGGGTTTAGGTGGTGTAGGTGTGGCAGATATTAATAAAACACAACAGGTTACTGAGGCGAGGCTGCCCATGCACGTTAGGCATGGCAGGGTGCTACACAGGGCTCTGAGGACCTTCAGGGAAACACGAAAGGCCGGTAGTGGGACCTGCTGCCTGGGTTATAATGGGTGGAAGCAGCGTGGCCCACTCATCGTCTATTTTAAACTTTAGTTTAGTTTTCTGTAAACTATAGACAATATGGTAACTATGTGCCTGTTTGTTAGAATGTTGTGATGTTTTCTTTAGTTTTTTAGCAGGGTTATTGAACAAAGAAGACTTATTTTTACTGCGTGTTGCACTGCGGTCAAGCCAGCTGTGATTCAGAACAACATGATCAAGACCACCGCGGTTTACTATAAGCGCGCAGATTAGAATGGCTTTTGTTTTCTTTCTATCTGAATTGTGTTTTTATTTGTCCTAGCCCTCCCGTGAACACTGTAATTCTTTTCACAATATTTCCAGAGTGGCTTAACGGAGAAAACTTCTTTTTTTTTTTTTTTTTTTTTACAACATAAGAGTTTCAATAACTCATTTCTAACAACTCATTTCTTTTCTTTGGTGACAGTGCATAATATGTATTATTACTTTACGTTATCGACGCTGAAAGTTTATATTGTGCAGCCATAATTGCTGGTCTGAATTAGTTTATGAAAAATGATGAAAACATAGGAAGAGTTAATTTGCAAAAGTCGATGACTCAATTTTCAGTGATTTTCTGATCTCTTTATGCTGGGAATTAAAGAGTACAATAACGAAGGAAAAACAAAACGTGATTTATGGTAACTGCTAAAACTGAAGTTTTTTGCGTAATTTTAAATAAAAATTTAAATACCTACCTAATAACAATAATGACAATAATAATATGACTTTGTCATTTTTATCAGACAGAAACTTTTATTTTGTTCAAAATAAGATAAAAGAGTACTATACTGCCACCTAGTGGAATAAAATGAAACCTTCAGAAAGAACATGGACCGAACAGATCGTAAAACCTTAAAATGCTATGAAAAAAATATGCAATATCCTATATGCATCGTAAAATTGGGAGGGTTTTCTGTAAAATACGAACATATTTATAGCCATAGCCATATCACCCCGCAGCCCAAGACCGGTTACTCACTGAAGCTATAGCAGGGCTGAGCCTGGTTAGTACCTGGATGGGAGACCACATGGGAAAACTAGGTTGCTGGTGGAAGTGGTGTTAGTGAGGCCAGCAGGGGGCGCTCAACCTGAGGTCTGTGTGAGTCCTAATGCCCCAGTTTGGTAAAGGGGACACTATACTGTAAGTGAGCACCGTCTTTCAGATGAGGCATTAAACTGAGGTCCTGACTCTCTGTGGTCATTAAAAATCCCATGGCACTTCTCGTAAACAGTAGAGGTGTAACCCTAGTGTCCTGGCCAAATTTCCTCCATCGGCCCTTACCCATCATGGCCTCTCAATCATCCCGATCCTCCGAATTGGCTCTATCACTGTCTCTCCACTCCACCAACAGCTGGTGTGTGGGGAGCGCACTGGCGCTATTGTCCTATGGCTGCCGTCGCATCATCAAAGTGGATGCTGCACACTGGTGGTGGTGGTGTGGAGACCCCCCTCATGATTGTGAAGCGCTTTAGGTGTATGGTCATACACAAAAAACATGCTATATAAATACACACATTACATTACATGATCAGTCTACTCCAATGTAAGTGACCAGAGCACTCTTCTGAAATCCTCTGTCAGTTTTTTACCTCCTGCCCTCCATCTGAATTTTGTGCATTACCAGAACCACATGATTGCAAACAACCTATATTTCTCCCCCAAGATAAATTACTAAGGTCACAAGAGCTTCATTCCCAAAAAAATTAACGCGTTTAAAACTAACTACAGATTCTAACATCTGGAGAGAATTCAAATGGAAGGTTATAACTAGATTTTTCAGAACTCCACAAATAATTTCAAAATGGAACCCTTCCTGCTCTAACAAGTGCTGGAGAAATTGTGGTCAGAATATTGGTAACCACACTCATATTCTGTGGTCGTGTCCTAAATTAAGTAACTATTGGAAAGAAGTATTTAATGCCCTTAAAGAAATCTTCCATTATGAATTTTCTGAAGATCCAACAGTTGCTCTGCTAGGTGTATGCCCTGAGGGCTTCGATGGCAGATCAAAAATTTACTTATTACAAATCTTACTTGCTGCAGCTTTGAAGTGCATCACATGCAGATGGCAAAATTCTGAACCTCCATCATATAACGCTTGGATTCAAAAAGTGTGGGAACTGTATCAAATGGAACAAATAACATATACATTACGACTTCAAAAAACAATTTTCCTAAAGAGATGGTCTCCTGTCATGCCTCTAATTCTTCAATAATGAGCCATACCGAACTCTGTGAAGTATCGGAGAATAACGCCACTTTTTTTCTTCCAATTTTTTTTATTTTTTTATTTTATTCTCTATATATATATGTATGTGTATGTATGTATGTATGTATATGTGTGTATGTGTATATATGTATATATATATGTAAATATGTGTGTGTGTGTGTATGTATGTGTATGTATGTATGTGTATGTATGTGTATGCATATATATATATATATATATATATATATATATATATATATATATATATATATATATATATATATATATTTATAATTATTATTTGTTTTGTTGTTTTAAATATGTCCTAAGGATGCTTTTTGTTCTGTACATGTATTTACAACCACTTTGGTAGATAGAAATTGATGGTCTAACATGCAAAAAACTGTTAAGCCTGTCACACACCGGATGCGCCGCTCAGCGCCGCGACACGGCGCGCACATGACAGTTGAAAGTATCGCACACCAGACGCGCACATTTGCAGGCTATTTAAAACGAAACTAATCAGATGGCGCTCTGTGGCGCGGCAGAATTATGAACAGTGTCCTGAGTCGTGGCTGGGCGCCGCGGACAGCCGCCGACTTGCGGCGCTGGTGTGTGTACTCTAATTGAAACCTATTTTTAGAATTCTGAAATGCGTGGCGCTGCGCGGCGCGGCGCCGAGCGGCGCTTCTGGTGTGCGACCTGCTTTACACTATATTGTACTCCATGCAATGTTGTATTTACTAATAAAAATAAGTAAAAAAAAAAACTAACTACAGTAGAAGCTTGTAGTTTTGGTAGAAAATATGGTTTACTGTAGTAAAAATGTTCAACCTTGCAGTAAAATGATGTTAATTTATATTAATAAACAAACATTTTTTTTTAAAGTACAAACCAGATCAAAACATTTAATCGTTTCTGAGAGCAACTTTTCCACAAGTGACTTATGATGAAATATAATGACTATTTTCATATCTACACTATTGTAATAGTCATCATGTGGTGATTTCAGTGAGATAACGTCATCATGTTGAATTACATGTCAAACAGAAAATCACAAATAAGTGAAGAAACACTGGAAAATCTCCATCAGCCTGAACAACCTGCAGAACAAGTCATTCATTCAGGCGTAATTTAACACACAAGAACACACGGGCTGCTCAAAAATCAACACTAGCATACAATATAACAGCATGATGAACATTTATAAAAGAAGTTTGATGTATATGTTATGCATGTTGAATGTTTAATTCAGCAGTGGCATCATTTGGGCACTGTAATTAATTTCATCAATTCGTTCATTCATAAACCGCCAACTATTTCGGCACATTTTTTACGCAGTGGATGCCCTTCCAGTGGCAACCCAGTACTGGGATACACTCTCATACACTACTGCCAATTTAGTTTTATCCAATTCACCTATAGCACATGTGTTTGTACTGTGGGGGAAACTGGAGCACCCGGAGGAAACCCACACCAACATGGGGAGACCATGCAAACTCCACACAGAAATGCCAACTGGCCGAGCCAGGACTCGAACCATCGACCTTCTTGTTGTGAGGCGACAGTGCTAACCACTGAGCCACCTGTAATTAATTTAACTTCAAAAAATATTGGTTGAGTGCTTGCCCAATTAGTTTTTAGCAATTTTGTTCTGGTGTCATGAGAAATTGAGTCCCCTCTGAGAATTGCGTCCGCCTTTAGGACCCCGAGTGATCCTATTGTTTTACTAAAGTTAGTATATGTTGTAGTGCCGTATATGAAATCACGTTCATAATTTATATAATGTAAAAAGCGTGACTATTTCCTTTCACCATTAAAATGGCATGTATAAGCGTTATATTGACCCTTTCGTATACTTGCGTATAATTAAAGGCATGCATGGGTTATGAAAATGAGCATTTATCTTTTATACTGTTTAGTTAGCCCAGTTAGCTTATGTGCTAGCATAATCATAGCCCTACCGTTAGCCTCCTGGCTACAATAAGCTAACACAGCTCTGATTAACCACAACACAAGGTATAACAATAATAGCTTTAGATCAGGCATTCACCACAGACGATCCCTTAGGGGTCCTAAGCGGACTAGATTGCATGGGGGACTCGATTTCTCACCACACCGGAAGTATTTTTTTCCTATTTGTTTATCCCAAAGGATTTTAAGTCTTTGCTAAAGCCTTATTGACCTTATTTATCATGTAAGATTGGGGGCGTGGCCAATGTAAACCAATTGTGTCGAGACTTCCGGTCTCATTCACTTCAATTCATTTCTAGCCTACAAAACAGCTTGTTATGCAGCTAATAGATATTTTCTGATTATATTATTTTAATTTTAAAATAGGCGACACGGTGGCTCAGTGGTTAGCAGTGTCACCTCACAGCAAGAAGGTCACTGGTTCAAATCCTGGCTGGGTCAGTTGGTGGAGTTTTTTTCTGTGTGGAGTTTGCATATTCTCCCTGTGTTGGTGTGGGTGGGTTTTCTCCGGGTGCTCCGGTTTCCCCCACAGTCCAAACACATGCGCTATAGATGAAATGGATAAACTAAATTGGCCAATGTGTATGTGTGTGAATGAGAGTGCATGGGCGTTTCCCAGTACTGGGTTGTGGCTGGAAGGGCATCCGCTGGGTTCATTCCAGTGTGGGGACCTCTGATAAATAAAGGGGACTAAGCCAAAGGAAAATGAATGAATATATAAACATAGTTAAGCTACAGTTTTATAGCATATAGGTGATGTCTATGTGTACATGTTTAATAATGTGTATGTAATGTAAACTAATTGTGTCGAAACTTCTGGTCTCATTCATTTTTTTTGCCTATAAAACAGCTTGCTATATTTTCTGATTATATTATTTTATTTTTAAAATACTGCCATAAACACACTGGTTTGCAGAGCAAGCACTTTGTCCATTTAATTTTATTCATATTCATTCATCCATAAGCAAATTAATCAAAAGTCCTAACACAATCAATGAAAAGAGCTTATTTCCATGGTACAAAATTAGGTAAAATTATATTTGTCTTTTATATCAAACTACTTTTTGACTGTGAACTTAGCGGTTTTAACTGCAATCCCATAAACCCCTGCAAAATACAAGTCTAGTGCTATTTTGGGGTTTCCGCCTGGATTTTGCCTACCCAAATTCAAAAGCTTCCCAAATCCACATGCAGAGGTGTAAATGCAAAAGTTTGGTATAATCTTAAAGAAAACCCTTTGAATTTTCATAAAACACTGTTGAAAGTGATTAAAATAATTGTATCTGTTGTCTGTGTTATAATAAACCCCACCAAAAAAAGTAAACTCAAATTTACAAGTGTACCTTTTAAGTTCTGTGTGGTCTAGGTTGCTGTAATTAATTTTGGTAATTGTCTCTGCACATGTCAGTAATCATAGGAAAAAAGAAAAATGTCTCTATCTATCATAATCTATGCAAAAGTTATTCTATTCCAACTGATGAGAGAACGTAACCACTTATGGGGGTATTGGGCCATAACGGGGTGGTTCTCCCCAAGGGAATCAAAGAGAAAATTTATTAATATGGTCTTTTTTAGACACAAACGCATACTATTTTAAGGTACCGACCCAGCTTTTGTACAATTTGTGTACGATAATAGACATGAACAATATTCAACTGCTTTTTTGACTGCTGAAATGACGGTGATTTGATGCTTTGCAAAAGTTGCAGACACCTTTACCGATATCAAAATGCTTTTTGATGCAAAATGAATTTAAATTCTTTACGCCGATTAAGCAACTTAAATAGGCCTATAGGCTACTATAATAAAGAAAATCTGATCTAAAACTTAAAACGAAATAAATTGCTAAATACTCTTGACAAATGAACGTGTAAGGCCTGCAGCTCACAACAAATGTGGAAAGTTATTGCGTATCATATTTAACAAACTGTAAAATTTACTACAAATTCGATGTAATTTTGCTCACATGGATAATTGAATATTAATCAGATGATGTCATTTTGCTGCTGTGCTGTCAGCCAATCGTTGCATTGCTGATCATGATTTCGAGGATCGATAGATCTGTCCTTCACAACACACGCAGCGATCTCAGATCAGTTCATCCAGACATTCTAATCTGATTCACGAACTTGTTTGAAGAACCAAATTAGCCAGAGATCAGTTATCAAGATGAAAAGATCCAGGATCTGTCAAATCATCTTAGATCATTTAAGTGAGGTACGAAGAACGGACCCCAAGTACGCAGAGTTTAGGAGGCTAAAATGTGTGTTTTTAAATCACACCAAATAATAATAAATAAAATTGTTCATTTGACCAATTATCTTTTTTGGGGGGCTTAAAAAAGCTCTAAATGATAAATTGTTTATTTATTTTTTGTTGTTGTTATTATTATTAATATAATTGAAATTTGGGGGGAAAATGTTATCAGACCTTTCTAGAATGAAACAAATATGAACTATTGTAAATAGACTGTCAAAGAAACTGTCTTTTAAAATTGTGCCATTGCTGTACAGTAAATTATACACATACTGCAAAAATAATAGTATGCTAGTATGTCATTGTGAACACACCTTCAGTTTAATCACAGGTCCTCCACTTCCATTCCAACATGAACATGCATCACTAAGAAAAAAGATAAACAAATGCATATAAAAAAGTAAAGAATTCCAGAGCAAAATTAGTTATTGGATGTAACCAACCTGCGCTCACTGGAGGGAAATCTTCATTTAAAAGATAATTCACTTGGTCTCACCTCAAAAATAATCTTCAAATAGTCTAAACATCCTCTGTGTTGTGCCTGAACTCCTTTTTCTGGTCTCTGAGAAAGAAACATGACTGATATTGTTGCATTTTCCAGGAGAAACAGGTCTTACAGGGGTTATAAAGTAACCATGTGCTTGCTATAACTGAGTGAACATTAGTGTTATCAAAAGAATGCATCAAAAATAATACAGACACACACACACGCACACAAAGGATGATATTTTGGCCACATATCCACTACAAAGATCTGAAAATGATGTTCTCAAACCATTTTTAAACACAAGCTGACTGAATTTGTGTAAATTGTTCATTAAAGTCACATTCCTGCGTTAATTGTTGCACTGAACTCAATATTTAACTTGTATCTGTGTTAATTGTGTATAAGGGTCAAACCCAAAACAAGATTTTCAACGCATCAAAACAATAAAAGTGTAATATAGCTTTCATTTTCACATACTAAAGGGCACCTATTATGCAAAAATCACTTTTATAAGGGGTTTAAACACAGTTGAGTGGCAGCAGTGTGTCAATATAACCAACCTCTAATAGTAAAAATGTATAAAATCCCCCACAGTCCAAACACATGCGCTATAGGTGAATTAGGTAAACAAATTTGGCTGTAGTGTATGAGTGTGTGTGTGTGTGAATGTGAGAGTGTATGGGTTTTTCCTAGTACTAGGTTGCAGCTGGAAGGGCATCCGCTGCATAAAACATATGTCAGAATAGTTGGCAGTTCTTTCCGCGGTGGTGACCCCTGATAAATAAAGGACTAAGCCGAAGGAAAATGAATGTTGCACTAAATTTTTTTGGAGAACAATTTTCCCACATCATTCCTCCTGTGTTGTGTTGTGTGAATGTGCAGAGTTACCCTAAAACTGACTAACATCTGTATCGATATGCAGTGTGTATGTGGCCACTGTACTGCTCTGATCCAAACTCACCACACTGGAAATAAAACGCAACACAACACACACACATATATCCAAACATCTCCATTTCATCCATCCTGCACCACTTTCCTGTACAAAAAAAGTCAAAAGTCTCAGCTCAATCTGCGCAACAATTTGCTCAACAATAGTGTTCTGCTGGTTTTTCCACATGAATCCACCCCTGTGGAAGGTCATATCAAAGGTCAGAGGTCAGTTTAGAGTGATATGCACTGTATTAAGGTAAGTGAGGTTGTCAGTCCAGAGGTTGTGGGTCAGATATAGGCATGGTGTGCAGAACCTCGTCCAGGAGCTGAAGGGCCCGGTGCAGGTGGATTTCGATCCAGCACGGGGTCTCCTTGATGCTCTGGCGAGGGTAATCGGGACCCCAGCCCTTCACAAAACTCATGCGCAGAATACAGAGCCGCCGCAGGTCGTCCACACCGATGCCTGCCGCCGCAGACAGACCTGAGGATAGAAGGACAGCAGCTTTAATACACCATCAAAACTGTTTTTTAGTACACTTTAGTTCATTGTACTAGCAGGAAAATACTGTCAATGAACTGTTGATAAACCAAATTTCACAAAAATCATCTGATTTAGGACTGCATGATACTGGGGTGGGTGAAACGGTGGCTCAGTGGTTAGCACTGTCACCTCTCAGCAAGCAGGTCGCTGGTTCAAGTCTCCGCTGGGTCAGATTCTGGGCATTTCTGTGTGGAGTTTGTATGTTCTCCCCATCACGTGTTGGCGTGGGTTACCTCCGGGTGCCATTTTTTCGGGAATCCCACGGTTTACGGGATTCCTGTGGGATGGGAGTCATCTTTGCTTTTAATCACGGGATTAGGATGGTACAGGATAAGATAGTTAACGGGAGCAGACGGGAGCGGGAATCAACCAATAGTAAGATGACAAACAAAAAAAAAGCAAATGCACCGCCATTTTGTAGTTTCCTTTTAATACGATTACAATGTAATGCAATTAAAAAAAGAACTACACAACCCAGAAGCCATCAGTGCTGGAGGGAGCTAACGCCCATGGAGAAACTGATGTGGTGAAAAAATTATTTGCAGCGCAGTCAGAGGTAATGACATATCCTATAAATTAACAGATCTAGTCGGGAATATTAATGAAGTTAACGAGAGTAAACTGTGATGGTATGCTGTATGCTGCTTGTAAAACATGCTTAATCTTAGTCAAGTACACCAGTGATTCAGGGACAAGAGGTCTGAAAAGGCATGAGTTAGTTGCAAGGCAAATTCGGAAAGGTATAAGCCACGCATCTTTTCGTCATCGGGTGTTAAGTCTCGTCTAACCGACAAAATTACTCGCAACCATCATAGGTTCAGTGTTTTCATCCAAAGTGAATTAAATTTAATGAACTGAATTAAAACTAGAAGAAATATTGTATGCATGCATGTATGGTGGTGAGTGACAAGGACTGGAATATCTGCTGTTAACTTTTCCATGTGACTTTCTCTATAAAACCAGAATCAGTCTGAATGTTTTTATATTAGGATGCATATAATGCATACAGCCACATATTTTAATTTGAATCAAATAAGCAGAAACAAATGCTGTGTGTGTGTATATATTAGTGGTGGGCCGTTATCGGCGTTAACGTGCTGCGTTAACGCGAGACTCTTATCGCGCGATAAAAAAAAAAATATCGCCGTTAATCTATTCTCAAAGTTGGGTGAGAGCTGGGTCTTTTCTACGCAAGCTATGATGACTTTCAACTTGATAGTTTAGCGCGGATGTATACCTGACCGGTGAGCCGTCTGGGAAAGAAGTGTCCTTCTGAATCAAATCAGCAGGATTCCTGACTCTAACTGCAGCTGAGCAGTTTCACTTTAACTCACGAACATTTAATTCATACAAGTCTAACTTCATACAAGTCTGTGTGTCTGTGCGGTCCTTTACTGACAGCCGCCTGTGTGGATCTTGTCGGAAAATATGGTGAAAAGTCCTACATGACGCGAATAGTTTGTCAGTATTGCCACTAATATCTGCATACTCCACGTCTCAATTCCATTTCTGTTTAGTTCAGTTATGACTTTAGCCGCATTAAGTAATCAAAAATCGCTGTTTACATGGTAGACTCTTAATCAGAGTATTGTTTTAATCATATTAAAATCGTATTAAAGTATTGTTGCCCATGTAAACATACTCAATGTTTGACACCGTCAGGGCTCTGTGAACTTGCCTTTGTGAAGCAGCATTTTCTGTATGTACGTACATCAAAAGCAAGTATGAAATCACTGTTTGGAGCTTATGTAGGCCTACAGTTCAACATTCATGTTTAACTGAATAAACAGTTAGAAACACAAGTACATCTTATTGAACTTCATTTATTTTCATCACCAATTATTATAGTAGAACAGTTTCTCAAGCAGTTTGTGATGCATTTTGGAAACAGGAGATGAGCCCCTGGTCTAATGCGTCACCTAGCTTGAGAAACCCGTTCTCAAAGACTTATTATTTGGGTAGCACACATATTCTGAATGCCTTTGGCAGAATTCAAATGAGCCATTTTAATCTAGATTAATCTAGAATAATTTTGAAATTAATCTAGATTAAACAAATTAATCTATGCCCACCTATAGTATATATATATATATATATATATATATATATATATATATATATATATATATATATATAGTATATATATACACACACACACACACACACACACACACACACACACACACACACACAGTTGAAATGTTGAAGTCAGAATTATTAGCCCCCCTTTGAATGTTTTTTTCTTTTTTTAATAATTCCCAAATGATTTTTAACAGAGCAAGGAAATTTTCACAGTAGGTCTGACAATGTTTTTTCTTCTGGCGAAAGTCTTATTTGTTGTATTTCAGCTAGAATAAAAGCAGTTTTAAATTTTTTAAAAACCATTTTAAGGTCAAAACTATTAGCCCCTGTAAGCTATATTTTTTTCTGATAGTCTACAGAACAAACCATAATTATACAATGACTTGCCTAATTACCCTAACCTGGCTAGTTAACTTAATTAACCTAGTTAAGCCTTTAAATGTCACTTTAAGCTGTATAGAAGTGTCTTGAAAAATATCAAATAAAATATTATTTACTGTCATCATGGCAAAGATAA
Organism: Danio kyathit; assembly: GCA_903798195.1. NCBI lineage: Eukaryota > Metazoa > Chordata > Actinopteri > Cypriniformes > Danionidae > Danio > Danio kyathit. The sequence continues at coordinate 8,603,133 of LR812523.1, read as the reverse complement.
AATAAATCAGTTATTAGAAATAAGTTATTAAACTATTATATTTAGAAATGTGTTGGAAAAAAACAGAAATTGGGGAAAAATAATAATTCTGACTTCAACTGTATGTATATATATATATATATATATATATATATATATATATATATATATATATATATATATATATATATATATATATATATATATATATATATATATATATATATATATATGTACGTACACAAACACATACATAGGCTACAACTTTTGTTTCTGCTTATTTGATTTTTTTTTTAAACGTAGTAATAATTAATCAATATGTTTATATTGTGCATGCTTTCTCATTTCTCTCTGATTATGCAAGACCATTTTGGATGAAAATTGTTGAAGTTCCCTGTTTTATCTTTTATTTAATGTAACTGATCTTCAGAAAATGTAGAAACAGTTACTCAGCAGTTGTCTAAAACAGGATGGGGAGCAGATAAAATCAAAATCTATGTATTACCTAAAGACTAAAAGTAGAAAAAATATGTATGGGAGCGGTACAGGAGCGGGAGTCATTTTAAACAGGAGTGGGATGGGAGTAAGAGTCATTTTACCAGGAGTGGGATGGGACAGGATAATTTTTTCAACTTTGGTCTGAGAGTGGAACAGGACAAGATTTCTTTCTGTGGGAGTGGGACGGGACAGGAGTGTAAATCCACTCCCGTGTCATCATTTACCGTAGAGTATGTGTGTAAATGAGTGTGTATGGATGTTTCCCAGTGATGGGTTGCAGCGGGAAGGGCATCAGCTGTGTAACTGCCAAAATATAGACAGCATGTTACATGTCCCACAAGAGACAGTAACATATTGGATCACTGATATTCCACAATAAAGGATGCATACCGTTCTGTCCAACGAGCAGATGTGGGGTACTCTGACCACTGTTTGATTCATCTCATACCAACCTACAGGCAGAAACTGAAAACAGCCAAACCTGTATTAAGATCTGTGAAAAGATGGACTAACGAAACAGAGCGGGATCTACAAGCCTGTTTCAAACTCACTGACTGGAGTGTCTTTGAAGCTGCTGCAAACGATCTGGATAAGCTCACAGAGACTGTAACATCTTATATCAGTTTCTGTGAAGACGTGTGCATTCCTACCAGGACTCAACTCGCATACAACAATGACAAACCTTGGTTCACTGTAAACTCAGACAGCTACGTCAGACCAAGGAGGTTGCTTACAGGAATGGGGAGAGAGCCTTGTATAAGCAGGCCAAATACACACTAGAGAAGGAGATCAGAGTCGCAAAAAGGAACTATTCTGAGAAACTAAGGAGTCAGTTCTCTTCCAGCGACTCAGCATCTGTGTGGAAAAGTTTGAAAAACATTACAAACTACAAGACACCATTCCCCAGCACTGTAGACAACCAACGACGTGCAAACGACCTGAATGCCTTTTACTGCCGGTTTGAGAAAACCCCCCACACCCACTCTGAACTGCTCTTTACATCACCATTAACACCTCCACCACCCCCGCCTCCCCCATACCTGCAATTCAGTTCAGTGAAGATGATGTTTGCCAGGTCTTCCGGAAACAGAAGAGGAAAAAAGCACCAGGCCAAGATTTTATAACACCAGCCTGTTTAAAGTCCTGTGCTGACCAACTGGCCCCCATCTTCACTCTGATCTTCAACAGATCACTGGAGCTGTGTGAAGTGCCCTTCTGCTTCAAACACTCCATCATCATTCCCATACCAAAAAACCCCAAACTTACAGGTCTAAATGACTACAGATCGGTGGCGCTGACATCTGTGGTCATGAAGTCTTTTGAAAAACTGCTGCTGGCCCACCTGAAGGACATCACTGAACCCTCACTGGACTCTCTTCAGTTTGCCTACAGAGCAAATAGGTCTGTGGATGATGCAGTCAATATGGGACTGCATTATGTTCTGCAACACCTAGACAGACCGGGGACCTATGTGAGGATCTTGTTTGTTGAATTCAGCTCCGCTTTTAACACTATCATCCCAAAACTTCTCCTGCCCAAATTAACTGAGCTCTCCGTGCCCACCTCTGTCTGTCAGTGGATCAACAGCTTCCAAACAGACAGGCAGCAGCTGGTGAAGCTGGGAAAATTCTCATCCAAGCACAATCAGCACTGGCACCCCCCAAGGGTGTGTCCTCTCCCCACTGCTCTTCTCCCTGTACACGAATGACTGCACTTCAAAAGACTCCTCTGTCAAGCTCCTGAAATTTGCAGATGACACCACATTTATTGGCCTCATTCAGGACGGTGACGAGTCTGATTACAGACAGGAGGTTAAGGAGCTGGCTGTCTGGTGCAGTCACAACAACCTGGAGCTCAACACGCTCAAAACAGCGGAGATGATAGTGGACTTCAGGAGAACCCCCCTGCTCTCCCCCCACTGAGCATCATGGACAGCATTGTGGCAGCAGTGGAGTCATTCAGGTTCCTGGGCACCACCATCTCTCAGGACCTGAAGTGGGACACTCACATTGACTCCATTGTCAAAAAAGCTCAACAGAGGCTGTACTTTCTTCGTCAGCTGAGAAAGTTCAACCTCCCCAAGGAGCTGCTGAAACAGTTCTACACCTCCATCATTGAATCAGTCATCTGCACATCAATAACTGTCTGGTTTACCTCAGCGACCAAATCTGACCTCCGAAGACTACGTCGAATAGTTCGGACTGCTGAGCGAATCATTGGTACAACCCTCCCTACTCTCCAAGAACTGTACTTATCCAGAGCGAGCAGAAGGGCTGCCAACATCACTCTGGACCGCTTACACCCAGCACACTGCCTATTTGAACTTTTACCTTCTGGTCGACGCTACAGAGCACTGCGCATCAGAACAGCCACAGAAACAGTTTCTTCCCTCAGGCAATCCATCTCATGAACAGTTGATGATAATAATTGTGGAACCAACATCACTACCTGCTATACACTTTTATACACATATACACTTATTTAACAACACACTTTACATGCCAATTTGCACATAACAGCTCCACATATAACGCTGTATATAGTAATATAGCTGTACATACACTTGTCCATTTGTATATTTGCATTCACTGTAATTCTGTAATTCTGTTGCACTGTAGAAGCTCTGTCACGAAAACAAATTCCTCGTATGTGTGAACATACCTGGCAATAAAGCTCTTTCTGATTCTAAAACATATGCTGGATAAGTTGGCGGTTCATTCCGCTGTGGTGACCCCTGATGAATAAAGGGACTAAGCCGAAGGAAAATGAATGAATGATACTGGGATAATATGCAATATTGTTGTTGAGTGTTGCAATAATGATATTTCTTAGGGATGCACCAAAAATTTTCAGCCAAAAAAAATGGCCCAAAAGTGCATTTTCGGAAGATGTTTATCACCGAAACAACACTGCTGAAACAGTATGTTGTGATGACGCAAGCAGAAACCGCAGCCAGCATGTCTGAAGCAGCATGTCTGCGGTGCGTCTATTCCATAATTCGGACCCTCTGCACTTCATCGTGACTGTACTTGATCCGTGGTTTAAAGATCATTACTTGGATGCGGAAATAAAGCAGCGCACACACGGAACGATCCAGACTGTGATGGATGCGAGAACCCGCGGGGAGACAGAGAGGTAAATCAGAGCGCAGTAAAAAAAGACTCGTCTCTCTGCACTAAATGAGGGACATGTACCCTCGTTGTCTGATGTGTTCAGTGAAATCCTGCAAGAAAGTGCCTCAAATTATAATAGGTAGGTTATTCTGTTCTGAATTAGGCCCCGTTTACACTAATACGTTTTAGTTTTGAAACACATAAGTTTTGCTACAGTTACGCCATCCGTCGACACTACCCCAGAGTTTTTGAGCACCGAAAACATGGCGTTTTGAAAACTGACATCTGAAAACAGAGGCGCGGCATCTGATTGGTGCATTTCCCTCAATATTAATGCATCCTTGTCCAGACTTTTCAAGTTTGATACGCAAAACAAACTCCCGAGGACACGTCAGGTAAATCTTCAAAGGAAACAGTGTAGGCTACTTTATTATGTCATTCGCATCATCACAATAAAATGAAAACATGATGTGAGGAACTGTCAATTTTCATTTTGATATTAGCAACTTAAAAGACACCAAAAATGTTGAGGCGTCGTGTAGCTGCGTATTTATGACCGCCATCTTCACTGTACGTATATTTATAACAAAACGGAGTCTATACCAGAACTTCCTCCTTTCATTTTCATTGAAAAAACATACTGACAAAAAAACTTTCATTGAAGAAACATACTGTATCATCTCTTTTGCTGAATATCAGTTTTAATAATCAATAATGGCCATTATAAAAGTATAACGTACAATAAGTTTATACAATATAGGAAATAAAGGCAAGCAATCAGTCAATATGCAGAATCAGTGTACGTTACATAAATTAATATATTAACTTATCTTTGCGCTCAGCGAAGACACGTTACCTGAGAACAAGTAATAGATTTAAAAGACCAAAGTTAGGGAATATGTCGTTAGATATAGACAACAAGATTAAATAACCCTCTACATATTTGACTGTTTTTCTTTTCTTAAAATGGCTTAACTTGAAGTGCTGTAAAAAATTTTGGAAAAAATGTTTTATTTTAAGGTACTTTATGATATGTTGCCATATGGCAACAACGTCCAACAGTGGATCTAACTTAGAAATTTCAAATGTAGAACTTTCCTTATAATGAATAATTTTGTTGTTTGAAATTATTTGTTTGTTTGTTTGTTTGTTGTTGCAGTATTATAAGCTTTAACACTGAACTTATAAATGACACCTTATACATACTTTCCAACAACCGATATTCCACAAGCTCTCATTTATTATATTCTTTTTTGCTGAATATTATTAAAAACAAACCTAATATTGTATTATCATGTATACAACATACAGTGACAATATTTTCTCTAGTAAGTATTATAACAAATAAATAAGTCTAATATATCCAGATGCATCAAAATAATGTAGCTACTCGATAACAATGTTTATATATTATACTATATACTATACTACGCCTGTCCTATCTGCCTCAGAACTTACCTGAACTGTCTTCATCACTGCTCTATTCAAATATCTAATCTGCATCATTCTCATGGTCACTAAAACCCATCTCATCCTCACTTTCATCTGCAGGTAGAGCCAGTTCTGTCCTTTTCTTGTTTCACTTACCATAAAACATGGTGGTGCTCGCTAATACACTGTTCCCTGTGTTTATATCTGTTCAAAAGTAGTATTGCCATTAAAACTAGATTTTATCCATAATGCAAATGCCATTAACATATGGCTAATCAACATTATATTACTAGCATTCATGTTGTTATTGTTCCAACTTTAAAGTTCACAGCTGACCTTGCTAGCTAGGTAACCTATTGCAATATTGCACGTTCCACTATTGCACAGTGTTGCCATTTGGCAACACATACATTTGATCTATTTACAAAAAACTAATTTGATTAAAAAAAATTTTTAGTTGTGACTATGTCATCATAACTTACCGGAGGTGATGTCTCAGATTTTTTTGTGGATCTGACCAGTGATGTAGTCCTTGCTATACGCACGTATGCTTACTTTTTTCCACGAGCTGTTTGGGTATTACGACTTCTGAGGATCAATAACTGAGTATACCATCGCTATATTTGTTTTGCTGATTAGGCTTCCCTAATTTATGTGTATCCGAGTCCCCTTTAGCTTATACCAAATGTTTTTTAACTCGCATCTAAATTTGTTGCAATTAGTGCATTTTTGCGTAACTTGCGCCATCCCGCCCCCTGACGAGCTTAGCAGCTGTGAGAAAATTTTGTGTGTTTTTCGAAGACCATGACAATTGAACTGAATGATGTCTCGCTGAAACATTCAGGTAAACTTATAAAACAGCATGGGCGTCGCTTTAGCCCTCCTATATTTCTATTCTGCCCCCTTGAAAGTTTTGCGATTAGATCATGAACTGTACACTCTAAACGATCGCCTCAGTCTCCTTTAATTTTGGACTTCCGCCGCTCCATTTTCACCTGTTTTTCATCAGCAAACCGCAGCTGAGCAGAGCGAGAGCAGAAGGTGTGAGTTTATCGATAGATTGTTATAATATCTGCATATTTGCAGTTCTTGTATCACTTGTACCCCAACGGGTCATGGAGGAGCAATCGGGTTTCCTCATCTACTGTTTCTTCGGCGCTCACCTCATCATCACAGCTGTTTACTCCAGCGAAAATGCAACTCTTAACAAACATTTCACTCTGTATACAGGGTTCTTGCACCATTTTAAAAGTAAAATTTTATGCTTTTTAAGACCTTTTTAAGACCTCAACAAATATAATTTAAGACCCAAAAATTTCTTCTTTTCTTTGAAACAGGTTACTCAATTTATTGTCTTCTACAATGTAAATCAAAACTTTAAAGTTTTCCATTTGGTATCAATTATGTGCAATGTGTAGACTCGGTAAGTAAAAGGTCTTTGAGGTCTTTGAGACCTTTTTCTTTTCTTTTTTTTGTTCCTTTGTGATGTAGAACAGAGCCAATGTAACATAGATAAGTTGGATTACACTAAACAACACAATGCCTTGTATGAAGGAACCATATAGAATAGAATACTGAAAATAAGCTTAATAATGAAAGTCCTCAAAACAGCCTTTCACAAGCCAAAATGTTGACAAATAATCTACATAACTGTTGGAAAAAACTAATGTTATTACATGACTTTCAATGAGAGAAAGTTTTGTAACATCCCAAATTCTCCTCAAGACATGTGGCATCTCTCTTCTCATATTCTCAATTTCATGGTCTAGGTCCACCAACTCTCTTCTCTTTTCCTTGCATCTTTTTCTAATGGAATTCGATTTAGTGATATGTTCTGCCATCTTGGTCCCTGCTGTATTCTCAGTGTGTGTGTGTATATGTATGTGTGTGTGTGTGTTATATATATATAAACTACACTGCTTTCATCAGCATTGCACATAGAGAATAACATCTTTATTCCGGGATTACCAGTCTTAATAAATACACTTTGCATATAAAGTAAACTGCACTTTAAACGCAGCAAGTAATATGTGAATGTTTACACATGGATTATAATTTTGGCTCGGGGGAGAGGGGGGTGCGAGTGAAATTGGCCAAACTTGAGGGGGCGTGTGTCCTAAAAGTTTGAAAACCCCTGGTATGGAGAACCCACAGTACCTGTGACTTTTAGGTGTCTGGCGGTGAAGTGAAACTTGTTATAGCCGACTGTGAGGTGGCGTCTGAACTAGTAACATCATTAGGTCGAGCTGCAAACAATGCAAGGATTAACCTGGACCTGCTATGACTAGCTGCTGCAACATACCGCTGGTGCTTTTCTCCTTTCATGTGCGACTCGACGGCTTTGAGCCCCATGGTCACCTCACCACGACAACCGCGTAATGGCAGCACTTTTTCCTATTATGACTTCTATTATGATAGTGAAATATGTAAAATAGCCTGTACATTTTTATATGTTCATATTTATGCCATTTTGAATTTAAAAAGTGGCAGTTTTATTTATTTAATACATGGAAAAAAAATTATTGAATATAGAAAGTGATTTGTACTACAGTAAACAGGTGTGTTGAGCCTATTTAGCCTATCAAATGGCTATGACTGTCTATACAATACAGTGGAATACTTCTAGTTTAGTATACAACCCTACCATATTAGTCAAACATTTTTAAGTGTATTACACTATACATAACACTAAAAACCATTGATGAGGCAAAGACTACTCATAAATCGCATAACAATATGTGATTTAAAAGGGTAACTGTATATAATAGCGACAGCAGAAGACAGACACCTATTAGCTTGGTTTGAAACAAGCATGCACGAATGTGACACTCAAACATAATAGCTGATTGATGTTTAAAGGAACCTATTAAATGTAAAGTAATAAGCCAGTAAAGAAAGTAAGTTAAAAAGCTGGCTTTCTGTGCACAGGCCCTATTGAGTTAAATAAAATTTAACTAAATTGTTGTAACTATCTTGATTGACTCTTTTTTCAATATTAAAATTATTAAATAAGCTACATACTGTGTGCTTTGCTTTTGTTTTCCTGATTTTATTTTTTAATTTAAAATTTACAGTTTATGTTAACAACTTACAGTACTTGATATGGCTTTCTTGAAACACGATGTTTTTGTACAGTATTTTAATTTATTTTAAAAGTCCCTTTAGAGTTAAACAGTTGGGTTTTACCACAACTTAATATACACAGCCAATCTCTGAGTCTGCTTTACTATTAGCTAAACATATATCATTGAATAGGATTAGACTATTAGCATCTCCCTTTAAGACAAACAAATTTGTTAATTTTTTTTTCTTTTTAAATGGATAGTTTTCCCAAAAAATGACAATTGTCTTTTTTCCTTCTGTTGAACACAAAAGAAGATATTTTGAAGAAAGCTGGAAACCTGTAACCATTGACTTACATTGACAACATTGACATAGTATTTTTGTTTCCTTTCGTGGAAGTCAATAGTTACAGGTAGCTGATGTTAAATATATATATATATATATATATATATATATATATATATATATATATATATATATATATATATATATATATATATATATATATATATATATATATATATATATATATATATAATTAATCAAAGAAACATTAACTTTCGTCGTTTCTTTGCCTACTTTCATTTAAAATTTGGGTTGGGTGTACACCACCTTTTTTTTAGGACTATACCACTGGATCTGACACAATTTGATCCTTTGTTTTTATTGACGTTTACATTTGCATTCAGCAACTACTCACAATAAACGCCAGTCTGTCAGAAACCGTGCTACAGAAAAACACTGCACGTCATGTGACTTAACCAAAGCACATCATTGGCTACACTAAGATCTTCTCTTTCCAACAAAAAAATTCAATGTTGGTCTTAAAGAAACCATAACAGGAAAATGAATATAAATATCATGTTGCCATATGGCAAGACCATGCGGTACAGGGTTAAATATCACATTTAACCAGTGGCGCAATTCCCGGGGGGGACAGGGGGGACATGTCCCCCTCACTTTTTTTTTTTAGATAGGCCTTTACTTCATGCTTTAATGTCCCCTCGAGAGTTGAAAAAAAGTTATTTTTTAACTCACGATGTGTATGCAACATTAAGTTCGCATCACAAGAATCACCAACATTCCACAACTACAGTATCACCATCACTCAGATTTGGTCCCCCCCACCTCTTAGACCAGAATTGCACCCTTGCATTTAACAACTATAGCAGGGCTATTCAATTGGTGGCCCGCGGGCCGAACCCGGCCCCTGAGGCAATTTGTTCTGGCCCCCCAAATAGTGTGACCAAGATATGAATTTTTTTTTAGTTCAGTCGAAAAACGGCTGCTATAGTTATAAAGTGACGTGCGTCTGTTCAATACAGCACGAGCTGCAGTTAATGGCTGCGCAGAGCGCGAGTCACCTGACATTAAGTGAGTGGCGCGAGAAAAAGGCCTATTGTACGATGCACTGATATCGTTAATAGGGATGCAATGATTAGCCGATTTCACTATTATCCCCGCTTTTATTCATTAAAGGCTTCTCAACGGCGCATTTCTGTTGCACGGAAAAAAGCTGCTGCAACTAGTTATGCCAATACGCACACACATTGGATTAACTATAGCAGCAAGCCGTTGACACATTGCGTCTTTTTCGCTCACAAGTACATTATTTCCAATTGAGACGCACGCATATTGGAAGCGGTGCGCGCACGGCTCGCAAGCGGACTGACACACTCGCGCCCTGCAGGCGCGGCACACAGTAGAAATGATCTCAGGTTGGACTTCCGGTTTCACTATGTAGTGAGAGGTCGCACGTTGTCCTTGCTCCGACTTTTTTTTCTTAGTTTGTGTCATTTGCAATAGTCATTTCTTATATTCGACAATATTTAAAGTGCTTTTAATGATCAGGGAGCGAAGCGTATGCAGGAATGGGCAGAAATAAAAAACCTGGCAGTGCTACAGACCACGATACCCCAGGCCAAGACCTCGAGGCGTCCGATATGGCGGCAGCACCTGTTCCTTTAACGGCAGAGGTGCTCGTGTCAGAGCTGGAGAAGTCAAGACGAAGTTTAACAGAGGAATTTACTGCTTTGCTGAACTCTTCCTTATCCCCTTTACAAACGTCTTTGGATGGCATGCGCAGTACTTTGGCTTCTCATACAGCCACTATTTCGGAGATGGAGACGGCCCTTACAGATCACAGCGGCAGGATTACCGAATTGGAGAACAAAGTTTCTTCCTTAAAAGCCGAATTAACTGCGGCGTCGGATTTAAACGCTACGTTAGGGTCTGCTGTTGATGATTTGGTCTCTCGGTCGAAGCGACAGAATCTACGAGTGGTCGGCTTTCCAGAGGGGATTGAGGTTAGAAATCCTAGAGAATTTATGACGGACTTTTTCTTTAACACCATGAAAGACGTCCTGTCAACCCCTCCTGAAATTGATCGCGCTCATCGGAGTTTGGCACCCAAGCCCCGTCAAGGTAATAGACCGCGGCCATTCATCGTCAGATTTCACAGGTTTCTGGATAAAGATCATACCTGCCAACATTTGGTTTGTAAATTCCGGGAGACGGGGGGGGGGGGGGCGTTACGTCATACGCTAATTTGCATATTACTGACGTCATCACGTTCTACCATTTCTGTTTAACAGCCTATGGTAAATAAATGGGGTATTTTATATTTGCACTACGCTTTATCTAAGCTTATAAATTTAACTAATGTATTGCTGTTTGAATACAGTATATCATTATAGATGAGTAGTGAATTTGCAGTAATCTCTCAGACGTAATATACTCAGACAAGTTCAGAAACTCTCACTTTAAAACATCTCTGATTGTGAACAAGAAAAGAATAAACGGTCAAATTAAATTGTTAAAATAAAGGAGAAGCAGATCAGTTTGACTGTACAAGGGAAATACCTTCACACTGCCGGTGCTAAATCATTTGCCGTTGGTACGCAGAGGAGTGATCTGCAGTCAGGCTGCAGGTGGGAGAGGCTGCTGTACGAGGACTGGGCCACCTGTCAGTGCTCTAAGGCGGGCATTCGCAGCTCGTTGAGAAGAGTAGGGACGGTACAGTAATGGACAAACGACAGTCTATAAACATCTCCAGTAACACACAAAAAAAGTCGCTAGATTTGTCGCTAGTCGCTTTTTTGAAAATTTGTCGCTAGGGGGGGTCTGAAAAGTCGTTGAGTTGGCAACACTGGCGCGAACTAAAAGCATGGAGCGGGAGGGGTGAGAGGTTTGGGGATATGGAGGCGCGCAAACTGTAGCGCGGAGAGGTTGCGCGCGACCGGAAGAGCACGCGCACAAGCACCAGGTTTCAGCCCGGACTGTACCAAAATGCTGAGGAGCGGGGGTCGGATTCCGGGAGTTTACCGGGAGACAGAACAATACGGGAGACGGGTCTAAAATACAGGAGACTCCCGGGAAAAACGGGAGTGTTGGCAGGTATGATAAAGATAGCGTACTACGATGGGCCAAGGAACACAAAGATATCTCATATCAAGGGCACTCCATTAAGATCTACGAGGACTTTAGTGCGGGAGTCGCAAGGAAACGCGCTGCTTTCAACGAAGTCAAGTCAAAACTGTACAAGAAGGGAATACGATTCGGTATGATCTACCCAGCTCGTCTGCGCATCACTCACAATGGTGAGCATACATTCGACACCCCGGAGGCGGCTGAACGCTACTTCCAGGATCATATTCAAGATGGATAATGCCTTTGTCTTTAACACTGGGTAGCGATAATGGAAAATTTCATATACGCACTTTCAATGCCTTATGTTGTATGCGTTGTATGCAGTGATTAGTGTGGCTCACAGAGAGTTAACTTCATTTGTGCTCACTTTTATTTTCTAGGACACTCAAATTGCCAGACTGTTTTTGTTTCCCTGTCATTAATGGACAATAATTTATTTTTTATTAATTGTATTCATTTATTATTTATTTATTTAGTCATTTATTTAATTTATTTTTTCTGCTACTTTTATTTTTTATTATTAGGGACACTTTAATTAATAATACTGGTCATGATCGGAGTGGACTGTACTGCATGGTTTTCCGGCTGTGTAACGTTGTATTCCTGCAACTCGTGCTGGTTTTAATGGCGAGTTTAGGATGTTTGCTTTTTTGTTCATGTGTTCTGTTAGTTCCAGGGTTGTTATATGTTTGGAGGAGAACCTTTAGGCACATAATTGTACTTTGTTTTTTGTCTTTTTTCTTTATTTTGCTGATGTCTTTTTGCCTGATTGTTTTTACCTTTTTGCACCATAGAAATGGCTGTTTTTAATACAGGACTAAGTGGCAGAGGGTCTTTGGTTAACTTGATTAGCTGGAATGTTCGCGGTTTAGGAGGACCGATTAAACGTTCTAGAGTGTTTTCTCATCTTAAAAATTTGAATTCTGATATAATTTTTTTACAGGAAACGCATCTGCGTGTTAAGGACCATATTAGATTAAGAAAACCATGGATAGGTCAAGTGTTTCACTCTAACTTTAACAGTAGAGCCAGAGGTACAGCTATTGTTATGCATAAACGTGTTCATTTTTCTCCATCACAGATTATTTCGGACCCCGAGGGTCGTTATGTTATTGTTGTTGGTAGTCTTTTTCATATGTCAGTGGTGTTGGTAAACATTTATGCCCCAAACTGGGATAATCCTGCTTTTTTCACCTCTCTTTTCTCATCTATTCCGAACTTGAACTCCCATTACCTTATACTGGGAGGCGATTTTAATTGTGTTATGGACCCAAGGCTTGATCGGTCAAATCCTAAAACTTTAGAGCAAACGGCTATGGCTAAGGCGGTGTCCTCTTTCGTGGATCAGGTTGGATGCGTTGACCCATGGCGCTTTCTCAACCCATCAAGAAAAGATTTTTCTTTTTTTTCCAGTGTTCATCAATCTCACTCGCGTATTGATTATTTTTTCTTAGATAAAGCTCTCTTACCTTTAGTTAGTACTTCTGATTATTCTGCTATTGTCATCTCTGATCATGCTCCACATTCACTTAATCTAAATCTTTCTTATTCTAGAGACCGAGCAAATCAGTGGAGGTTTGATTCAGGATTATTATCAGACAAACAATTTTGTGAGTATATAAGTAATAGTATAGATGTGTTCATTGAGACAAATAAATTAGAAGCTGTTTCCCCTTCTTTGTTATGGGAAACATTTAAAGTGGTAATCAGAGGTCACATTATATCATACACTGGTTATAAGTACAAGCAAAGGAAACAAAAGTTAAAGGATCTGCTTGATTTCATAGTTGAGACTGATAGACAGCTTCTTAATAATCCTACCCCTGAGTTACGTGCTAAAAAGCTGGAGTTAAAGACAGAATTCGATTTACTTAGTAAGAAGAATGCTGAATTAATGTTACGAAGAACTAAAGCTACTTATTATGAATACGGAGACAAAGCTGGTCGGCTACTAGCATCCCAGCTTAAGGGACAAGCTGCCTCTCGTCTAATTACTCAGGTGTATGACTCCTCTGGCTTATTAACTAAAAACCCTTCTGACATTAATGATATTTTCCTCTCTTACTATTCCAGTCTTTATAAATCAGAAGCTCCTGAAGATGAATCCACTATGCATCGCTTTTTGGATAGTCTAGATATTCCTTGCATTGATACAGATGTAGCAGTGGATCTTGACAAGCCTTTAGAATTGAGTGAGAATCTGAAAGGACTTCAGATTATGCAAAATGGAAAAGCCGCAGGTCCAGACGGTTTTCCGATTGATTTCTACAAAAGGTTTGGCAAACAACTGGCACCTTTATTGTTAGATATGTATAAGGATTCTTTAGCAAATGGTTCTCTTCCTTTAACTTTGACTCAGGCTTCTATTTCACTTATACTTAAACGAGACAAAAACCCAGAGGAATGTGGCAGCTGGAGGCCCCATAAGTCTGTTAAATTCGGATGTAAAATTATTAGCTAAGGTACTGGCTTCCCGTCTGGATCCCTGTCTTCCAAAAATAATCTCTGAAGATCAGACTGGTTTTATTAGAGGTCGACAATTATCATCAAATATTCGACGGCTTTTAAATATTATTTTTTCCCCATCCCCCTCTTTATCTAGTGAAATAGTCATCGCATTAGATGCGGAAAAGGCTTTTGACCGCGTCGAATGGAACTATTTATTCACTATTTTAGACAAATTTGGTTTTGGCCCCCTTTTTTTATCTTGGATACACCTTCTGTACACTGATCCAGTTGCCAGTGTAAGAACAAACTTTCTGTGTTCTCAATATTTCCCCCTTACAAGAGGCACTCGTCAAGGCTGTCCCCTTTCTCCACTCTTATTCGCACTAGCAATAGAGCCTCTTTCCATAGCTTTGAGAAATTCCCCGCTTTTTTCAGGTATTGTTAGGGGAGGGACAGAACATCGCGTCTCTCTTTATGCTGATGACCTCTTGCTTTATGTTTCGAACCCTGTCGGCTCAGTCTCAGATCTTTTGCTTATACTTAACACCTTTGGATCATTTTCTGGATATAAGCTTAATATAAGTAAAAGTGTTTGCTTTCCAATAAATAGCTTAGCTAAACAAATCCCAGCTAAGATTCTGCCATTTAATTTATCCTCCTCAAAGTTTCGTTACTTGGGGGTAAATATTTTGCATTCTTTCGATCTATTATATCAGCATAATTTCTCTACATTACTCACTCAAGTTAAATCAGATTTGCAACGCTGGGATAAATTACCTCTTACTCTATTTGGTAGAATTCAGTCAATTAAAATGAATATTCTGCCGAGGTTTTTGTTCTTTTTTCAGACCCTCCCAGTGTTTTTACCAAAATCTTTTTTCAAGCAGTTGGATAGGGCTATTGCTTCATATATTTGGCATGGAAGGCCCCCTCGTTTAAGTAAGGCATATCTTCAGAGACACAAAAAAGTGGGGGGTCTCGGATTGCCTAACTTTTTGATTTATTACTGGGCAGCAAACATCAGCAAAATTCATAACTGGTATAATTTCCCCCAAATGGACTGGTGTAAATTAGAAGCACAGTCCTGCTCCAAATCTTCACTGTCGGCCTTAGTGTGTACCCCTTTGTCTATTCGCCCCGCTAAGTATACTACAAACCCAGTTGTTTGTTCTTCTCTCAGGATTTGGAGGCAGTTCAGACAGCATTTTAAACTTGCTGCAGCTTCTATTTATGGCCCTATTTGTAATAATCATCTATTTCCGCCTTCAACATTAGATTCTTCTTTCGTTTTATGGGAAAATAGAGGCCTCCTTCATTTTTCTGATTTATTTATTGATGGAGTTTTTGCTAGTTTTTCTGTTCTTGTAGAGAAATTTAATATTCCACAGTCTAATTTGTTTCGTTTTTTTCAAGTGCGTAATTTTGTCCGTTCCCATTGTCTTTCATTTCCTAACCTGTCAGAGCCTTCTTTACACGAGAGGTGCTTAATTCACAATCACAGCTCTATATCTAGTTTATACAATCTGATTCTTCCCTATACTTTGCCCTCTCTTTCTCAGTTTAAGCATCAATGGGAGAAAGAACTTGGACTTTGTTTGGATCAGGAATGGTGGGAAATGGCTGCTGAGAGGGTTAATTCCTCTTCTTCTTGTGCCAGACTTAGTCTGATTCAATTTAAGGTTCTTCATAGAATTCATCTAACGAATGTCAAATTAAGTAAGCTATTCCCAGGTGTGGATGTTAGTTGTAATAGGTGCTCTCTGGCTCCTGCTGATCATACCCACATGTTTTTTTCTTGTCCAAAGTTGGAAAATTTTTGGAGTTCTTTCTTTGATACTTTTTCTATAATTTTTAACATTTCTCTCGAACCATGCCCTTTGATTGCTATTTTTGGTGTAACGGCTTTGTTGGATAAGCTTTCAAATAAGAATGCTAATGTTCTAGCCTTTGCGTCACTGATAGCCCGGAGACGGATTTTATTACACTGGAAGTCTTCTAAACCTCCTCCCACTGTCTCATGGTTAGAAGATTTGATGTCTTTTCTATACATTGAAAAAATTAAGTTTACATTAAGAGGTTCCACTGAAAAATTTTATAAAAACTGGGATCCTCTAATTAATTTTGTCAGGAATACAACACACCTCTTTGCTGATTTATAAGAATTTTTTATTTATTTTTCTTTCAAGAAAGATCTCTGCCCTTTTTATGAATGTGTGCGTGTGTTATTTATATTTTATGTATATTTATTTAGTTGCTTTGACAATTCTTGTAGGTGCTAATGTTATTGTGTGTTTTTATTTATTTATTTATTTTCTCCTCCTTGGGGGTGGGATGGGGGACTGAGGGTTTTTGAATGTTCTTGTTTACCCTTAGTTATTGTTAAAAAAAAAAAAAAAAAGTGTAAATTATTGATATTGTGATATTTTCTTGTGTAGACTGTACAAAAACAAATAAAAAAAAAAAAAAAAAAAAAAGAAATGATCTCAGGTTGTAGTGGGGAGAGTTGTGCGTGGCTTTCAGTGCAATGTAAACAAAAGATATGTTAGATTAATTATTACAAATTATTAAAATGATTATGTAAGTATGAACGCAGATAATAACAGCAGTTCATTTAAATTCTTAGCTAATATAAAGCTTAAATTAACATTAGACAAATGCCATTTTTATTTATTCTTATGTTTATGTATTTATTCATTGTTCTGTCATTTATTTTCATTGTAAAATGATCACTCATGTTTAAATCAAAAAGTTTTTCATTTATTTTAAGTCCAAAGAGAGAAATGGACTATTGTTTGTGTTTTATTAATATTTTGTGCTGTATTTGGTTACTGAGCAGCAATAAACAACACTTTAAAATACAAGCAGTTTTATTGTTATTTTCTAAATTAGTAGTGCTTTAAATTTAATAAATGCATAATAATGGTGATAACTGTGAAATCATGATTATTCTTCAGACTTTAATTGTACAATCAAAATCTATAATCGTTGCATCCCTAATTGTTACGCAGTTTAAAACACAACATATGAATGTGTTTGAATTTAGAAGAAGCCTATTTAAGCAATGCACTGCTTTTGTGCCTCTAAATACATTTGGATATGCTTGTAAAAAAGCCACATTGTACAACGCAGTGATGTTATGTAGTTTTAAAATACAACATATTAACATTTTAATGTAGAAAAAGTCAATGTGGGTGTGTTAAGGAGCAAAAATACAGCATATGAGCTCTTATATTGCTGTTGTGTCATCGCTTATATTGCAAGTCATATCTCTCCGGCCCCCCGTTTGGGAGGCTTTTCATGAACTGGCCCCCATGGCAAACTAATTGAATAGCCCTGAACTATAGTGATTAGATCCAGCGATAGATCATTGATGAACCGTCCGACATGCACAGCTCTCACCTGGGGTTCTGTGCTCAAAGCACCCGCTGACTGCCTGAAGCTCAGACTCGCACACCGCTGCAGCGCATGCCAGAGCGTGGTCACGTGATGTGCATTTTCAGCGGTGTAATGTGGACGGAGAGCTGTTCAGAAATGCTAGGTGAAACGCCAGTGTGGATGTGAATTGTTTTGATTCTAAAACGCTGTTTTAAAACTAAAATGTATTAGTGTAACTGGGGCCTTAGGCTACTATCGGATTGCAGCCAAATTTCTGCTAGATATTTTTAAAATTTGACATTTTAATTTATGCACTGGCCCTATTCAAATACACTCTCTCAAATCTTTCTCAAATGTCAGGCAGATGAAAAGCTTAACCACTCAACAGCCAGATGGCTATCTGAGAGACTAAGCCGAAGGAAAATGAATGAATGAATGAAGTATAAGTGAATATTAGAAAGGCTCACTGATAGCAGGAGCGATGCCGCCCACAGACCCCGGGCCCGGGATGTTTCCAGCCACTGCATCCGCCTGTGCAGCCGCTGCAGCCTGAGCCGTTGCTGCCTGCTGCTGCATCTGCCGATGACATTGACGCAGATCAAACACCTGCGCACACATCAAAGCACATTCACACCGGTCACAAAATACAGTCATAGGCCCAAGTTACATCAAATTCTGATTTTTCTTTATCAGGACATATAAAATGCTTTTCTTACTTAAGAGTTTTTATCTTGATCTCAGTCCAAATACCTCAATTCTTAAATCAAGAAGCATTTTCTAGACAAGTAAATAATATTATTAGGTTTTCAGAAATAACAAGTCAAAATTAAGTGAGCTTTTCTTTAAAGGGATAGTTCACCCAAAAAGGAAAATTCTGTCATCATTTACTCACTATTTACTTGTTCTTAAACCTTTATGAGTTTCATTCTTCTGTTGAACACAAATTAATATATTTTAAAGAAAGCTAAAAATCTATAACCATTGACTTCCATATTTTTTGTGTTTCCTACTACGGAAGTGAAAGATTCCAGTGTTTTTTTCAGCGTTCTTCAAAATATCTTCTTTTGCGTTCAACAAAAAGATACTCATAAAGGTTTAGAACCACTTGAGGGAGTAAATAGTGTGTAAATTGTCATTTTCGGGTGAACTATCCCTTTAAAAAATGCAAGAAAAAAAATGCAAAAATCATTTGGCAATGGGTTAAGAAAAACAATCTAATTTTTGGTTTGGCTTTATTTTTCATTCATTCATTTGTTTTCTTTTCTGCTTAGTACCGTTATTAATCTGAGGTTGCCACAGTGGAATGAACCGCCAACTTATCCAGCATATATTTTACGCAGCGGATGCCCTTCCAGCTGCAACCCATCACTGGGAAACATCCATACACACTCATTCACACTCATACACTACGGAGAATTTAGCTTACCCAATTCACCTATAGCGCATGTCTTTGGACTTGTGGGGGAAACCGGAGCACCCTAAGGAAACCCACGCAAACACAGGGAGAACATGCAAACTCCACACAGAAATGCCAACTGGCCCAGCCGAGGCTCGAACCAGCGACCTTCTTGCTGTGAGGCAACAGCACTACCTACTGCGCCGCCCGATTGTGAACTTGCTGAAGTAAAAAAAGCCAGCAATGCTTGGAAAATTCTTTGTGCTCTTCTTATTGGCCCACTGCGCTAGAACTGAACGCGAGTGGATTGGTTAATATCGGCTGTCAATCATCACTCAGTCAATGCCTTCTGCCTTCAGATGACAGGAGCTGCAACCGCGGAAATGTGAAGCGCTGAAGATAGAATGAAAAGAACACTGACAGATTTAGTTTTAGAAACCACTAAAGTTACTAATAATGGCACATCTGATTAGTGATCATGTGCTGAATGTTAATCCACCATTTACACTTTTCCAAGAGTGGATAAAAGACTTCCAGTGGCTTCAAGTCCAATATGAAAATAACTAAAGCAGGTAACAGGTAACAGCGTTTGCCACTGAATCTACACATTTTAAGCGCAAGAGGTGCTGTATAATCCTCACGATGTATTTAATCCTCACGATGCTGTCAGCCGTGCAAGCGCCAGCTAGAAGTTAAATATAACACAGCTTATGAAAAGACCGTTATTGCTATTAAGATGACATGCAAATAATAAGTTATATATCAATATAAATGTGGGGCGGGGCGATGGATCGCGATGCCGGCTCAGCATCGTCAAGTTTATCGGCCATCGGCGATGGACGATGGCATCGTTTATCGGCCCAACCCTAGTGCAGCCTTGCTCATTTTTAACATAACATAAATACCACTAAAGCATACTCTGACATAACGATTGTAAACGAATGATGTAATATTAATAATTATTTAAAAGTGTTGTATAAAATTTAAAATGAAAAATAAAATTATGTACTGTTCTGTAAAATGTAAAATAAAAACGTTTTATTTAAAATTATCAATATTCAGATTTTATTGAACCAATTATTTAGTTACACTAATATTCTGATTATTTATTTTAATCAATTATTTAACTTGTTTCTTTACAACCAGAGAATTAATAACATGATTTAATATTATTAAAATATATTATACAATATAACTTAAAATGTTTGTTTAAAATTAATAAACTATATTATAGTGTGGCTAAATCTTAAAAGTAGTATAACTAATTTAGCTTCCTTATTCTAGCATACTGTTATTCCACCGTACTACCACTACCATTTGCCCATAAATAAGTCTTTAATTATCTGTGAGTACTTGAGCTTTTACTCATGATGCTGTGTATGTGTGTGTGTGTGTGTGTGTACTGATTTTGGTGGTTTACAAGGACACAAATTTGTATAATGATATGGGTAAGTGCTAGGTATTACAACATTACAGTGGTTTATGAGAACATGCATTGAGTCCTCGTAATTCAAAATGCTTAAAAATCATACTTAACAGAGTCTTTTAATTCAATTCAATTCAAAATTGTTTGCAGATTTTTCTGTGAGGGTTTATGGCAATATAATAAGCGTTTTTACTGTATAAAATGCATTACGCCTATGGAGAGTCCTCATAAACCACCAAAACCAACATGTGTGTGCGTTACCTTGATGTAGGCGCTGGGGTATATTTTGTGGACGGCGTCACCCGGAGCTCGTCCAGCCTCTCGGTCCAGATAATAACTCTGGACAAACACAGCGTGATCACTGAGACAGCGAACCCACACATCTCCTTCACCTTTACACTCCAGCTGAACACCTTTACCAATGTGAAGCCTGAAAACACACACAGAGACACACACATATATTTACTTCTGCGCAGGTATGAAGAGAGAAGTGTGAACATTAAATATTTGAAGTGAAACCACATTTTAGATATTTAAAAATAAATTAAAAACTGCTTTGATTCCAGCCAAACTAAAAGAAGTTTGCATGTTCTCCCCGTGTTGGTGTGGGTTTCCTCCAGGTGCTCCGGTTTCCCCCACAGTCCAAACACATGCCCTATAGGTGAATTGAATAAACTAAATTGGCTGTAGTGTATGAGTGGGTGAGTGTATGGGTGTTTCCCAGTACTGGGTTGCGGATGGAAGGGCCTCCACTGTTTAAAACATATGCTGGAATATTTGGCGGTTCATTCCGCTGTGGCGATCCCTGATAAATTAAAGACTAAGCTAAAGGAAAATGAATGAATGAATGAATGATGCATTGATCAGTAAGTGATGGATGTGAAGGGGCACCTGGCTCTCTCGATGGCCTCAGTGCGGTGAACGTTACTCAGCTGGCCCAGACAGAAGCGATCTCCACCAGACGGGTCCACATAACCGTCCACCGTCACCACAGGACAGTTGGAGGGCACCTTAAACGTCTCGCCCACTTGAATGTCCATCTCAAAGTATGCGATTGAGCACCAGTAATCTGGAGCTGCAGAAGACATAAATAATGAGCATATTTACAACTTGTGATGAACGTACAGTTGAATGTACATAGTTATTCACCTGTACTTCAGCAACTTCACTGGCTTCCTGTTAAGTCACGTATTGATTTTAAGACTCTGATTTTAACATATAAAGCAGTGCATGGGCTACCACCTGACTACATCTGTGACCTGGTAACTCTGGCCACTCCCACCCGCAGTTTTCGTTCTTCATCTAGACGTTTGCTGTATCAGCCACGCTGTAAACTAAAGACTATGGGTGGTCGTGCTTTTTCGTACAGTGTGCCTAAGCTATGGAATGGCCTAACCATCAGCATCAGGAATGCCGCATCTCTGGACTGTTTTAAGAAACATCAAGACTCACCTTTTTACTATTGCTTTTAACTTGGATTGATTATTTTTATTAATTTAATCATCCAGTTATTTTGAATTGTTTATATTTTATTGTTTTATTGTGGTCTTTCTTTTACTGTTTTTATTGTTCTGCTTTGTTTGCCTTGAAACGCTTTGGGTCTGAGAAAAGGGTACTATAAATAAAATGTATTATTATTATTATTATTATTATTATTACCCCCCCCTGTATATTTTTTTCCCAATTTCTGTTTAATGGAAATAAGATTTCTTCAACACATTTCTAAACATAATAGTTTTAATAACTCATTTGTAATAACTGATTTTTTTATCTTAGCCATGATGACAGCACATAATATTTGACTAGATATTTTTTAAGACACTTCTTTACAGCTTAAAGTGACATTTACAGGGAGTGCAGAATTATTAGTTGTATTTTTGAGGATTAATTTTATTATTGAACAACAACCATGTTCTCAATGAACCCAAAAATCTCATTAATATCAAAGCTGAATATTTTTGGAAGTAGTTTTTAGTTTGTTTTTAGTTTGAGCTATTTTAGGAGGATATCTGTGTGTGCAGGTGACTATTACTGTGCATAATTATTAGGCAACTTAACAAAAAACAAATATATACCCATTTCAATTATTTTCACCAGTGAAACCAATATAACATCTCAACATTCACAAATATACATTTCTGACATTCAAAAACAAAACAAAAACAAATCAGTGACCAATATAGCCACCTTTCTTTGCAAGGACACTCAAAAGCCTGCCATCCATGGTGAATGGATCAAAACACTGACAGAATCCATCAACATTGCGTGCAGCAGCAACCACAGCCTCCCAGACACTGTTCAGAGAGGTGTACTGGTTTCCCTCCTTGTAAATCTCACATTTGATGATGGACCACAGGTTCTCTATGGGGTTCAGCGCAGTTAAACAAGGAGGCCATGTCATTAGTTTTTCTTCTTTTAGACCCTTTCTTGCCAGCCAAGCTGTGGAGTACTTGGACGCGTGTGATGGAGCATTGTGCTGCATGAAAATCATGTTTTTCTTGAAGGATGCAGACTTCTTCCTGTACCACTGCTTGAAGAAGGTGTCTTCCAGAAACTGGCAGTAGGACTGGGAGTTGAGCTTGACTCCATCCTCAACCCAAAAAGGCCCCACAAGCTCATCTTTGATGATACCAGCCCAAACCAGTACTCCATCTCCACCTTGCTGGCGTCTGAGTCGGACTGGAGCTCTCGGCCCTTTACCGATCCAGCCACGGGCCCATCAAGACTCACTCTCATTTCATTAGTCCATAAAACCTTAGAAAAATCAGTCTTGAGATATTTCTTGGCCCAGTCTTGACGTTTCAGCTTGTGTGTCTTGTTCAGTGGTGGTCGTTTTTCAGCCTTTCTTACCTTGGCCATGTCTCTGAGTATTGCACACCTTGTGCTTTTGGGCACTCCAGTGATGTTGCAGCTCTGAAATATGGCAAAACTGGTGGCAAGTGGCATCTTGGCAGCTGTACGCTTGACTTTTCTCATTTCATGGGCAGTTATTTTGCGCCTTGGTTTTTCCAGACGCTTCTTGCGACCCTGTTGACTATTTTGAATGAAACGCTTGATTGTTCGATGATCACGCTTCAGAAGCTTGGCAATTTTAAGAGTGCTGCATCCCTCTGCAAGATATCTCACTATTTTTGACTTTTCGGAGCCTGTCAAGTCCTTCTTTTGACCCATTTTGCCAAAGGAAAGGAAGTTGCCTAATAATTATGCACACCTGATATAGGGTGTTGATGTCATTAGACCACACCCCTTCTCATTACAGAGATGCACATCACCTAATATGCTTAATTGGTAGTAGGCTTTCGAGCCTATACAGCTTGGAGTAAGACAACATGCATAAAGAGGATGATGTGCTCAAAATACTCATTTACCTAATAATTCTGCACTGCCTGTAAAGGCTTAAGTTAATTAGGTTAAAGTTAGGGTAATTAAGCAAGTCTTTGTATAATGATGGTTTGTTCTGTAGACAATCGAAAACAAATATTGCTTAAGAGGGCTAATAATATTAACCTTAAATGGTTTTAATAAAATTAAAGCTCAAATAAGACAAATAAGACTTTCTCCAGAAGAAAAAATATGATAGGAAATACTGTGAAAAATTCTGTGCTCTGTTAAACATCATCTGGGAAATATTTGAAAAAGAAAACAAAATTCATAGGAGGGAGAGCTAATAATTTTGACTTCAACTGTACATGTTTTGTACATTTTATATTGGTTCAAACAAGTTGAGACAACATTAAATATGCATCTCATTAGCTGGGTTTCCATCACCCTGTTATAATAGGCATTTTTAAATAATGAAAGAGAAACTATTAATGGAAATGCCAAATTTTGATTAAATTCATTCATTCATTTTCTTTTTAGCTTAGTCCCTTTATTAATCTAGGGTCGCCACAGTGGAATGAACCATCAACTTATCCAGCATATGTTTTATGCAGCGGATGCCCTTCCAGCTGCAACCTATCACTGGGAAACACCCATAAACTCTCATTCACACACATACACTACGGACAATTTGGCTTACCCTGTTCACCTGTACTGCATGTCTTTGGATTAGTGGGGGAAACCGGAGCACTCAGAGGAAACCCACGCCAACACAGGGAGAACAAGCAAATTTTCATTAAGTTAATTTGCCAAAATGTTTTACGCTTGCTTGAGGTGGTTTTGTACTTGTAGTTAAACGGGTTAAACAGTTTTGCAAACTTGCAGTGCAAAGTTAAAAAAAACTAATCTAGGATGGAAACCCGGTTATTGACTGATGTAAAATGTTTTAGCTGAACACACATGTTAATACCAGGTGGATTATTATATACCATAGTTTCAAGAATTCACACTTAGATAATGCTCAACTAAGATAGCAGGTTTGGCATGCTGTCCCGGGAGAGAACCCTGAGCTCGGAGAAAGATGAGCCCAAGGTTCCCGCCTGGCCAATGAGCGTTAGGAGGGATCCGAGATCAGGTGTTTCTCGAGTGCCCCCTTTAAACTCAGGCTAATATCTGATTGATTATGTATGTATGTATGCGTTAAGTGCTTATGACTGTATTATGATAGATGTTTTTTAGACTGTGGGAGGAAACCGGACCCGGAGAAAACCCACGCAAACACGGGGAAAACATGCAAACTCCGCGCAGGGAGTGTCGACTGGCTCGATTAGAATTTGAACCTGTGGCCTTCTTGCTGCGAGGCATCAGTGCTAGCCACTGTGCCACCGTGTTGCCCGATCATAAAAGAGGAAGAGGAGGGTTTTCCAAATAAAACGAAGATATTGAATGGAGTTTGGGTAGGGTATTTATAGTAGTTTTCGAATGATCTGATAGGCTAGCTAATGATTAGCGATGAGGATCAGCTGCAGTCGATCATATCACGTGCTCCTCTCGAAATTAGTTTGTGAAACTTCACTTCATTTAACGCTAAAAACTTTGGCGGTGACACACATTCTCACAACACATGACAATACAGAAACGTCCTGCAAATAACACAGACCCCAAAATAAATGTGTCAGGGGATTGCCATAAAAAAGAAGAACCCGGCTGCTTCCTGTTTAGAATTATTTCATTTAACATTAATTTCATAATTTGGTCATATGGTTACTTGTTGTTTGTACATTTTTTGTTTTTAGAGTGTTGACAAACTGACGAAGATTCTTTCTCAGTTTGTTAGTGTTTTCTATCAGCATGTGTTTCTCTCTGTCACTGTAAAAAAAAATCTCTTGGACAGACTAATCCCTATGCCACATACTAACAAAATATAATTTGTGAATTGGGACGCATTGTGTTTTATTCCTCACCTGGATGTGTGGATATCGGTGGCTGAAAGGCCAGCTCATTATGGACCGACCCTGAGACAGACAGAAAAGTAGTGTTTAACTGGTGCTACAACAGATTCTAGTTATGATGATAGATAGCAAGCGTGCCAATAGTGACTCACAGTACTGTCCTGTGTGAGGAAGAGGAGGGTGGTGCTGAAGATGACCATTCTGATGAGGAATGCTGGGAGGAAAACTGCTTCCTCTGGGCCACGAGCTGGGAGCATCTAAAAGAAGAAAACACAGAAATCATACAGGTTATCTTTGTAAAGAAGTCAAAAAACCTAGCCTGTTTTTCCCATGATACATTCAAATCTCTTTACTGTAAACAGAAATTCTATAGGAAGTCTTAATTCGCTTATTAAAATCTTTTATCTTAGTTATAGCGTTCCATGAGTTTATTGTCGTAAAAATAACACTGCATATAAGTAAGTTTTAGCATTGGAGTACTACTCGTCTAGTAGCATAATAATGAACATTATAGTCAAAGTAGTTTTTTAAGAGTTAATAAAAGGGTAAAATTTCTACACTGTCATTGTAACACAGCGCGTAGCAGGGATATTTATCCTTCTAGATTTAAAGGTGCTGTATGCAGGGCTTTACATTAACACCCGCCAACCCGCCAAATGCAGGTAGATTTCAGCCGTGGCGGGTTAGACAGACACTCTCACTAGCCACTTTGGCTGGTTGAAGATCATTTTTAAATTATAGTTATCTTAAAAGCAGGGTTCGACAATAGAGATGGCCCAATATGTGTGCAAATGTCATCTTAGAATCGAGAAGCAGCATGCGTTTGCGCGAGCAAAGGAAAGCAGATGAATACCGAATGAGAGGATGATGATCACTCGCGCCCCGCGTACAGGTGATGTGATGCGCGCGGCTGTTTTAAAAGGCATGCGCACTCCCGTTTCCTGGCGCGAAGCAAGGAAACACAACCGCTGCGATCGGTTCTCTTTCAAATAGACTGGACAAAAAAGTGATGCTCGTGCACACACAGTCCTGCTGCTTCCAAAAGCTCCGGATGTTTCTAAAATATGTGTTTTTGTAAGCAGCAGCGGTTACCGGTGTTGTTTTAACTATTAACATTATGGGCCTACTGTTACCCCTGTGCACGTGATCATCCTTTATTATCACACAGGGTATGTTTTTCACCTGTTTCTTTTGCTTACAGACTGTACATAGTTTTAGATACATGGCAATAACATTTTTTTTAAATGTAATTGTTTTTTTAAGAAAGGTTTTGTTGAATAAAAAGAGCATATATACAGCTTTATTTAGCATGTTTTGACATATTATTTAACATTTGTGGCTAAGAAATAATTATTTATTTATTTTTGGTGTGGTCAGAGATACATTTGGTAAATCCTCAGTGTTGAGCTCTGAAAAGTCTTGTGAAATAAAAACGAATTGCAATGCGACACTGTAAAACCACAGCCCGTTTGCTCATGCACATTGAGCAGGGTCATACACACAAAACAGTGAAATGAATGAGTAGGCATGTGGACAACACAAAGTCTAAATCAAGTCATTTTAGCATGCCAAAGTCAAATTTATGCATATAAAATATATTTTCCCAACAACAAAATTGTGGCTAGTGAAAATGGCGAGTGGCTAGTAATGTTCGAAAACTACTAGCCACAGTGGCTGGTGATCAAAAAAGTTAATGTCAAGCCCTTGCTGTATGTAAGTTTGTGACTCTTCTAAAGCATAAAAATACCATAATATGTTTGCAGATATTTAAGAAACATCCCAAGTGAACATACTTGTTAAACTGAAAAACAATGCTGAAGTCAGATATTCTGCTTTGAAAATGGTTTTTCCGTGCCGGAACGCTGTCTTTGTTTAGGTAAATTTAACCTGCACTATGCCAGTTTAGCCAATTATAATTCAGCACTCCGGGTTGTCTTGTTGGAAAACAGCGTATTTCATTCATTCATTCAGAAAGGCTCTGAAAGCATGCGCCCGCGACCGAAGTAGACAGTATCAAACGTTAAAATAAGAGCGATTCAGTTCCACATAAGATTATTAATTAGCAAATGATATAAGTATTACGAACGTAAACATTAGGTGAGCAGGTTACATTGTAACTACGTGTCCTAACAACACTCGTTGAGCTGTGAGAAATAGAAGCCGTTTCTAATATATCAATTCGAGGTGTTGGATAGAACCAAAACTCCTTTTAATATGGAAAATATTCCCTCTGTCGTGAGTCGTTGCTTTTATTTAGAACACAGTTTTAAATCACTCGCTCCTGTACTCAATCTGGCATCCCGCGTTTGCGTCCATTTTTGATCCAGGAGTGCAATACCTAGTTCAACCACTGGGTGTCAAACTTACATACTGCACCTTTAAGAGTGAATCAGGTAGAAATTCTTTTTTGTGTACTAGCTCTGTTGCTTGGAATGTTTTGCCTACGATTTTTAAAGAGATTCAAATTGACAGTGTATTTAGAAGGGAAATTAAAAAGTGGTTGTTTTACAGCTGAAGTTGAGGATTTTGTTGTGCCGAGTTTTGAGCTGATGATGTTTGCACTCCATTTATGATTTGCTCATTCATTTTTTTTAAGAATATTGAGAACCACAATGGAAACAAGCCTGTGGCTTTTTTGTGTATTTTATCCTCGGCAGTTTAAAAAAATGTATGAATTAGTTTAACTGGACTTGTTTGTATATTTTTGTTAAAATTGTCAAATAAAATCAATCAATCAATCAAGCATATTCATGGAAATAAACATTATACACTACCTGACAAAAGTCTTGTCGTCTATCCAAATATTAGGAACAATAGATAATAACTTGACTTCTAGTTGATCATTTGGAATAAGAAGTGGCTTATATGAAAGGCAAAGGCCTCTAGATTATGCTTATTTGACCAAAATAAAATATGATCATGCCTTAATTTATAATTATTTCAATAGGACAGTAAGATCTGACTTTGCTTATACAAAAGTCTTGTCACTTAACAGAAATAATGTCCAGTATAAAATATAAAGTCATGGTGCAGTGGAAAAAGAATGAATATTGTGTCTGACTCCCATGAGCTTGGAGGACTGCATCCATACATCTCTGCAATGACTCAAATCACTTATTAATAAAGTCATCTGGAATGGCAAAGAAAGCGTTCTTGCAGGACTCCCAGAGTTCATCAAGATGCTTTGGATTCATCTTCAATGCCTCCTCTTTCATCTTACCCCAGACATGCTCAATAATGTTCTTGTCTGGTGACTGGGCTGGCCAATCCTGGAGCACCTTGACCTTCTTTGCTTTTGATCTTATTTAAATCATAATTTATATACAAATATATATTTTTTAAATATGAACTTTTATTTTGGATGTGACTAATCACTTGACAGCGCTACTACATACACGTAAACAGGCAGTGCATTCTGTCCACTATTTTTTTTTCTCTCAAAAAATCAAATAATGACTTACTGTTTGGACCGGCAGCCATAGCGCTGAAAGCCGAGGTGGAGCTTGTGTGGTCAGCTGATGGCAGGAGGGCAGGGCTGTTGAAAGTGTCAGGGGGGGCAGAGGGTGTGGCCGTGTGTTGAATGGTTTGAAGACTGTGACCTCCATCAGCTGCAGAATGAGACGACTGACCCTCAAACTCCTCCTTCACCATCAGCTCTCCACTTGGCCCTGCACATACACATGCAAAAAAAAAAACACATTCACTCATCTGTGATGGGCAACACACTTATTTAAACATACTTCTTGATAGGCTGGAATACTGGGTTGGGCTGTCTGGGATGGTCCTCTTACGTTTCAGATCTTACCTTGAAGGGAAAGGTTACTATGTCAGTGTTGGTGACCATAGGTAGAGGTGGACAGCCATGACATGCGGAGTCTCACAAGGTTCAATTCTGGCACCTCTCCTGTTCAACCTTTATATGCTCCCTCTGAGCCAAATAATGAGGAACCAAATCTCCTACCACAGCTATGCTGATGACACTCAGATCTACTTAGCCTTACTGCCTAATGACTTCAGCCCCATTGACACCCTCTGCCAATGCATTGATGAAATGAACAGTTGGATGTGCTAAAACTTTCTTGAGTTAAACAAAGAGAAAACTGAAGTCATTGCATTTGGGAACAGAGATGAGGTTCTCAAAGTGAATGTGTACCTTGGCTCTAAGGGTCAAACAAATAAGGTCAAGAATCTTGGGTGTTATTCTGGAGTCAGATCTGAATTTCAATAGTCGTGTCAAAGCAGTTAGTAAATCAGCATACTATTATCTCAAAAACATTGCAAGAATTAGATGCTTTGTTCCTAGTGAGGACTTGTTCATGCTTTTATCAGCAGCAGGATGGATTACTGTTATGGATTCCTCACTGGACTTCCCAAAAAGACAGTCAGACAGTTGCAGCTCATCCAGAACGCTGCTGCCAGGATTCTGACCAAAACCAGGAAATCAGAGCACATCACACCTGTCCTCAGGTCTTTACACTGGCTCCCAGTTACATTCAGAATAGATTTTAAAGTATTATTACTTTTCTATAAATTCCCGGAGGGCCGCAGCCCTGCACAGTTTAGTTCCAACCCTGCCTCAACACACTTACTGGTTGGTTTCAAACAAGCCTGAAAGACTCAGTTTGATCAGGTGTATTTAATTAGGGTTGGAACTAAACTGTGCAGGGCTGCGGCGCTCCAGGAATTGAGTTTGACATCCCTGTACTAGGACCTAAATACAGTACAGATATGCTCACTGAATACAAACCCATCAGATCACTCAGATCATTAGGATCAAGTAAATTAGAAATTCCAGGAGTTCTGTCAAAGCAGCGTGAATCAGCCTTCAGCTACTGTGCTTCTGCCGCTGGAATCAGCTTCCAGAAATGATCAGATCTGCTCCAACATTAGGCACATTCAAATCAAGCCTGAAAACACATCTGTTTAGCTGTGTCTTTACTGAATGAGCACTGTGCTACGTCCCACAGATCGCACTATTATGTTTTTCTCTTCTTTTCATTCTTTTATACCCTGTTTTAACACATTTTAATCTGTTTTAATCGATTTTATTATTTGAAATGAAATGTGCTATATAAATAAACATGCCTTGCCTTATACTAACAGGTATATGATAGGAAATATCAGAATATATAATACATTGACCGCATAATATACTGATTATATCAGAACCACTTGGTGCATGAAATAAATAAATGAACATAAACATGAAATGGATTTAAATGACTTAACTATGTAAAATTAGAGCTGAGAGATTTTTTAAAATATATTTTACTCATAAAATATATTTATGCTACATGTTTTATAGAAATTATTTTAATATGAGGATTTGCTGCTTAACAATATATGAAGCAGCATCACTGTTTCCAATGCTGATAATGATTATTGGATTGCCAGTGGTGAATACAGCTCTGCTGCTTCACAGAAACTGAAAACTGTATGAAAAATGTTTGGAAGACTCTTTGTTGAATTTAAGGTACAACGAACAGTATTTATATGAAAAATAGTTCTGTCTGTAATATAACTTTTGATCAATTTAATGCATCCTAATGCAAACTTACGGACTATACATAATATAAAATAATAATACACTAAATGTGTAAAACAATGTGTAAAACAAAACAAAACAAAGCAAAAAAATATTGTTATTCTGTAAACTGTTAAAAAAATGATGACATTTCTTACTAGTTTAAAATTAAATTAAATTAAATTACAGTCGGTCAAAATACATCTTTAGACAACACAATAATGTTTTAAGAATAAAGAATTAAGAAATCAATATATGGCAAATTAGCCCTAATTTTCAATCACAATAAATGAAAACCTTATTTTAACCAATTGTAAATTAAACAAAAACTTGATATTTAGAAGAACTTTTCTCAGACCTTGAATTAAAAGAGAATTTGTATAAAATAAAACAAATATTAACACACCTAATAAATCTAAGGAAGATGAAAACTAAAATCCCCCTTACCTGGGCCGCCCAGCGTCAGAACAGACAGATCTAAAAACAGACAAAAGGAGAGGAAAAATGTAAATATAAAACAAACGCAGAACCTTGCACAATTTTTTTTTTATAATACATTTTTTAAATCACAGTAAGGTACCAAAAAACAATTCACCGATGCTTGGAGAAACGACCCTCTCGTAATGGTACGGGTTCACACAAACATTGTCGCACTTCAGGTCAAAGGCAAACTGGCAGTATTTTACATGTTTCAGCTCGTTCTTGTGCAGGTCCGGCCAACGCCACAGTCGAGCGTAGATGACATGAGGAAATCCTTTACGACCAGCCACCTGACAAACAAATCAAATGCATTTAAAGGAGAACTGTGTAGAAATGAGGTATACACACTACAGTGGAGGAAACAAAGTATTGAACACGTCATGTTTTTCCAATAATATTTCTAAAGGAGCCGTTGACATGGAATTGAACCAGATTTTGGTAAAAACCCAAACAATACAAACATAAACATAAAACTAAAAAATATGAAAAAAAATTGTTCTGTGAAATAACAATGAAATGACACTAGAAGAAAGTCCTGAACTACTGAAACGTGTTTAAATACTTTATATAAAAGGCTTTTTTTGGTGATGGCAGCTTAAAGACTCCTCTCATATGGAGAATGAAGTCATTTGCATTGCTCAGTTTTTCACAGACTTCAACAGAGTGTAAAAATCTTGATAGTTCTGTGGGTCTCGTCTATCAAATCAGATCTTTAATTTGTATTTTCTATTGGATTCATGTCAGGTGATTGGCTGGGCCATTCTACAGCTTGATTTTCTTTCTCTGAAAGCATTTCCTTGGCTGTGTTTTGGATAATTGTCTTGCTGAAATGTCCACCCTGGTTTCATCTTCATCCTCCTGCTAATGTAGATGTTGGACTGAAGCAGCTGATATTCATTTACAATGAGGAAGGGCAGAGGGTTGCTGAAGAACGACTGAGAGGTTTCAGCTGCTGTCTGGGTTTTCACTGCCTTTCTACACCTCCCTTTCTTCATGTGTTCAATACTTTTCCCCTGTGTCATTTCATTTTATTATGCATAACTTAACTTGTAAACTAATTAGGTTTGTTTTCTTTGCATATTTGGATTTCCTTGGGTATCAACATCTGGTGAGGATTTCAAGTCAACGGCACCTTTAGAAGTATGTTTTCTGAGAAAAATGGTGACGTGTTTAATACTTATTTCCCCCACTGTGTATACGGTCAAGCCTGAAATTATTCATACCACTGGCAAATACAAGACTACAAGTTTATGTTCAAATGTAAATAAAAGCTGAGAATTTTTTTCCCACAACGATGCCTCTTGTACATCGTCTTATTATCTTTTGGTAGAAGCCTGTGTCATTTGTGGTCCAAAAAAACTTGCTGGTTAAATAAAAGTAACCAGAAATTTGTAAACCAGAATTTGCCAGGAGTATGAATAATTTGGGGCTTGACTGGGTATATCAGGGGTGTCCGAACTTGGTCCTGGAGGCCCGATGTCCTGCTGAGTTTAGCTCCAACTTACTTCAACACACCTGCCAGGAAGTTTCTAGGGCTGTGTCTGAAATCACCTACTACTCAGTAGGTTCTGCATTTGAATTTAAATGTACTACTCGGTCGTTAGAAAAGTACATTCTATAAAGTATGAAAGTGAGCAGTATGAATGGAACTCGGACGTACTACATCCGCCATTTTGTCATGATCACGTGACCTACCCGCGTCAGTTGTGTCGCTTCCCTCCCATTCATGAATTCTCTCGCGGTGCATCATGGGATAGCGTAGCGTTCATCGAATGCGCACTTCAGAATCTCGCTGGAAGTAGTAGGTCATCCGGGTACTTCTCGCATACTGATTTTCGAATTCTATGAATTCGGATATACTACTTGGCTCGCTTACTGTTTTTAGCCTACTATATAGTATGGAAGTGTGCGATTTCAGACGCAGCCTAGAATTTCTAGTAAGAGCTTGATTAGCTAGTTCAAGTGTGTGTTTTTTTTAAAGATTTATTTATCAGATTTTTATGACAGACAGTTAAACAAAAGTAACAGAGATAAAAAAAGTACAAATAGAAAAATATATATATTCAGTTGAAGTCAGAATTATTAGCCCCCCTTTGAATTTTCTTTTCTTTTTTAAAAGTTTCCCAAATGATGTTTAACAGAGCAAGGAAATTTTCACAGCATGTCTGATAATGTTTTTTTCTTCTTGAGGAAGTCTTATTTGTTTTATTTTGGCTAGAATCAAAGCAGTTTTAAATTTTTTATGAACCATTTTAAGGTCAAAATGATTAGCCCTTTCAATCAAACTTTTTTTCCGAACAAACCATCATTATACAATAACTTGCCTAATTACCCTAACCTGCCTAGTTAACCTAATTAACCTAGTTAAGCCTTTAAATGTCACTTTAAGCTGTATAGAAGTGTCTTGAAAAATATCTAGTCAAATATTATTTACTGTCATTATGGCAAAGATAAAATAAATCAGTTATTAGAAATGAGTTATTAAAAATATTATGTTTATCTTATTTCTAAAACAACAACAAACTCTGAACCGCATCAGATGTCATTCCCTCACTGTAAATGCTAGCGCTTCCGGTTTTTTTCTGCCACCTCCCTGCGCGCGCATCCTGAATGTTTACAAACATGGTAATTGGTCTATAGTATAATGATGGTTTGTTCTGTAGACTATCGAAAAAAATATAGCTTAAAGGGGCTAATAATTTTTTTTTAATTTTAAAAATAATTGTAATTTTTAAATGTAAACAAAAAATTGTTCTAGCCGAAATAAAACAAATAAGACTTTCTCCAGAAGAAAAAATATTATCAGACATACTGTGAAAATTTCCTTGCTCTGTTAAACATCATTTGGGAAATATTTAAAATGAAAAAACAATTCAAAGGAGTGCTAATAATTCAGCCTTCAACTGTATATACACATTCACATTTTTGAAAAAAATCTCTTTTGTTTTAAGGCTGCATTTATTTGCTCAAAACACAATAAAAACAGTATTAGTGTAGAATACTATTATAGTGTAAAATGTAATTTATTCCAGCATCAATACTCCATTAAAACAGTCATATGATCCTTCAGAAATCATTCAAATTTGATTATTCGCCATTCAAGCATTTATTACTGTCAATGTTAAAAACCGTTGTGCTGCTAATAATTTTATGGAACTGGAACTACCAAGCAAATACAAATATGTGAAATTGATTAACAATTTTAATCAACAAGGATGAATAAACTCATACAAGCCACAGAAAACCCCATTTATAATTAAATAAATGTCTGTCTGTCTATCTATCTATAGGGTTCACACACATTTTTAATACTAAAATTCCATGACTTTTTTAAGACTTTTCCAGGTAATGACATGGTAAATAATAAGAAAAAACAATGACCTTCAAATATATTACAGCATATCATAGAACACGCAACAATCTATTTTGTTTAAATTTGTTTTGATATCTAAGTAAAATTGATTTTGATGATGCTTAAACAGCACTAACAATGTGAGAGCAAGACTTTGGCCAAGGACAGAAAAGAAGTAAACACAACTAACCTATATTCAAGGGCTGCACAATATATGGTTTCAGCATCGATATCGCAATGTGTGCATCTGCAGTAGTCACATCGCAGGATATGCAATGTTAAATTGGGATTATAGTTTAATCATAATGGATAAAAATTTTATCATCTGCATGCATTTTTAAGGAGATAGTTCTCCCCAAGATTACTTACCATTTTCATTACACACTTCACTTGTTTCAAACATTTATGAGTTTTCTTTTTTTAAATAGAACACAAAAATAATATAATTGAATAACTCCTATAGTATTGAAACAAGTGAAGTGTGAGTAAATAGTGAGCACATTTTAATGAACTGTTCCTTTAAGGCCTGTGACTGTAATTTAAAATTTAAATTTTTTTTTTTTTTTTTTGTAACTTTAATAAAGATTAAATAATATACAATGAAGACTCTGCAGTGTTGATTAATCAACATCTATCTATCTATAGTTCAATGGTTCTATCTATCTATCTATCTATCTGTCTGTCTGTCTGTCTGTCTGTCTGTCTGTCTGTCTGTCTGTCTGTCTGTCTGTCTGTCTGTCTATCTATCTATCTATCTATCTATGGTTCAATGGTTCTATCTATCTATATCTATCTATCTATCTATCTATCTATCTATCTATCTATGGTTCAATGGTTCTATCTATCTATCAAGCATCAGTTTAAACTAAGCGTTAATTCGTCATATTTAATGATTTCTGAAAGATTATGCCAGACTGAAGACTGGAGTAACAATGCTAAATAATAAAATAAAATAATTAAAAAATGTAATTAAAATACTATTTTAAAATATATTTATTCATTCATTTTACTTCGGCTTAGACCCTTCATTCTCCAGGGGTTGCCACAGCGGAATGAACCGCCAACTTATAAAGCATATGCCCTTCCAGCTACAACCTGGTATTGGGAAACCCCCATACACTCTCACGTTCATATACACACACTCATACACTATGGCCAATTTAGTTCATCCAATTCACCTAAAGCGCATGTGTTTGGACTGTGGGGGAAACCGGAGTACCAGGAGGAAACCCACGCCAACATGGGGAGAACATGCAAACTTGAAATGCCAACTGACCCAGCCGGGACCCGACCCAGCAACCTTCTTGCTGTGAGGTGACATTGCTAACCACTGAGCCACTGTGTCGCCCAAAATATACTCAAAAGAGATTCATTTAGTTTTTCTCCATTGGTTTGGCTCAGTTCTTGAAACAGAAATTACATTCTCAATACTCTTAAGATTGTAGTTGTAGTAGTAGTAGTTGGGGCTGTAGTAGTAGCTGCAATAGTAGTTATAATATTAGTAACTTTCTGTAGTAGCAGTTGGTGTAGTACTTGTGATTTATTATTATTGTTGTTGTTGTCAGTTATTACTGTTGTCCTTTCTCTTTACTGTCATCATTACTATCATACATTACTAGCGTTGTTGTCACTCTTTACCACTGACTGGTCTCTTTCTATTTGTTTATTTATATCTATGACACTTGCTTCATTTTATTGACTGTTATTGTCCCTTATGTATGTTCTCTGACCTGTCCACCATGTTACCTTGACATGCGCACACACACACACACACACGCACGCACGCACGCACGCACGCACGCACGCACGCACGCACGCACGCACACACGCACACACACACACACACCTGCCAGTGCCTGACTGTATTGTTGTTGTTGTTGTTTTTCATTGTTGTTTTTTATGTTTTATTTTCTTTGTATGATCCCAATTTGTGTACCTTTTTGCATATTCTAATAAAAAAAAAAAAAAATAAAATAAAAATTAGTCTTACAGTTCAGCACAACAATATAGCTCACTCGCAAAAGCTATATATCTTTCCCATAACTGTTCGTTCATGTGTCAAAACTAAATTTCCTTCTCATCTAAACAGTCAGTGCCCCCAAAATCCTTTGTCCCTTTGGCATTACAAAAGCACTGCAAGTCAAAATGTTTAGATGTTTTGTCACTATGACAGAGGACCATTGAAATATCCCTCATGTCCACCTTTCAGTCTCAGCCCAGTTGGTTACTGAACAGTTTTTTGTCTTTTGTCAGAATGCAATTGTGTAAAAAACTAAAGAAAACAAATTGATAAGATTTTAAAAATTATGAGAAATAAGGACTTTCAGTCTGATCTCACGAGGAAATGTAACTATTTTACATTTTGCCAGTTCAGTGGCTAATTCGTATGTGTTCAGTCGTACGATTTTAAAAAGGAGGCGTGGCACCCAACCCCACCCCTAAACCCAACCGTCATTGGGGGGTAAGCAAATCATACTAAATTGTACTAATGAGATCATACAAATTCATCCGAATTAGCCACTAAATCAAAAAGTTACGAATTGCCCTGAGATAGTGTTGGAATTTTAGGTTAACACTAGCCTCCAAGGTTTGACATCATACATTTTACTCATACTGTCAATGAAATTGTAACTATTATCAATCACGCACGTAAAGTAATTAACATACATCAGAATAAAAAAGGTACTGTATACAGCATAATATACTGTAATATAAACACACAAACAAAAAACAATGAAAATTATATGCAGCCTACAGTGCTTGATTGGTCCTCTGAGATGTGTGAAATTCCTCCTTTGTTAGTCAAGTTCTAGTTTCACCTGACTGCCAGTTGCTGTAATAAATGTATCAAATGTTCCACAGATTCATATATGATATTCATGGTATTATGTTCTTGACTAATGTTGAAAATTGAACAGACTATTGTGCATGTGATGAGTTATACAATGAAATGACGCTGACACATTATGGAGCAAACAACCATTAGACTGAAAATCAACAATCAGTTTAGATCAACTAGATCTATTCACTTGGAAATTGTGCTAAATGTAGGCTACCTGTACTTAATCATTTGCAAAGATGTACTTAGACATTTGCAATTTAATGAAATGAATGAGAAAAATAAATTCTGTTGTGAACAATTGCCAAGTGGTTTGGAGGTTTGTCCATGTTGTTTTGAGAATGTAATTCCAGTTTCAAGAAATGAGCCAAACCAATAGAGAAAAACTGTAAAGGGATGCATGACCTAAGAATGAAAATTCTGTCATTATTTACTCTCCCTTCACCTGACTTTCTTCTGTTGAACACTAAAGAAGATGTTTTAAAGAAAATTGGAAACCTGTAACCATTGACTATCTAAAACATATTAATTAATAGCTAAAACTAACTTCATTTTCAAAAATCTCATAAAACGATACAGTAAAGGGTCATGGAAAACAGACCTGCAGTCTACCGTCTAGCGTTCGCTGTATAGTCACGCATTTACTGGGATGAGCTCCGTTTGTGGTGATGGCAGTGATCAGGGAGTCCAGCTCGTCTTTCTTCTCTTTCAGCTTCTTCACCAAGCTCTCTATGGCTCGTTTGGAGAAGGACTCGCTCTCTCCACCCTGCCGATGGCACATGAGGCTGTGGACGATGCTGAGGCAGGCATCATTACTGGTGGGTGTGCTGGAGACGGACATGCTGCTGGATTTACACTCAACCACAGGCGAGAAATAAACAAATCCACTGCCTTCGATCCTCCTTCAGCCTTCACACCCTGATGTCGAGACGTGCTCCACACTGGCCTGAAGAAAAAAACCACACACACACACACACACACACACACACAGACAGATTGTAAACAATTATCTGTGCTGGTTATCAAAACTGAATTATTTGTTGTGCCTATAAAGCCCATTGAATTAAATTTATTTATTAGTTTTGGCGCCTTATCAACATCACTGGCTATAATCATGGAAAGATTGGCAATACATATTTAATACATCATTTCCAATCATACGTTTCTTAATAAACAAGTATTATACTAAAGACATATATAACAAAATCAAATAGAATACTGATAAAAGTCATAAGATCTTTCAATGTAGTCAATGATAAACTTTACACAGATTGCAAACTGGATTAAATGAACATGATCATTTCATTCTGCTCTAAAATAAACAAAACTGAATAATTTGTTGTGCCTATAATGAACATTTGATTTAATTTATTCATGTGTTTTGACCCATATTAACGGCTATTGGCTATATTCATCGCAAAATTGTTAAATAATTATTTAATACATCATTTTCAATCATAACAGTTTGTTAATAAGTATTATTCATTCATTCATTTTCTTGTCGGCTTTGTCCCTTGTGGGGTCGCCACAGCGGAATGAACCGCCAACTTATCCAGCACGATTTTACACAGCGGATGCCCTTCCAGCCGCAACTCATCTCTGGGAACTTCCACACACACATTCACACTCATACACTATGGACAATTTAGCTTACCCAATTCACCTGTACTGCATGTCTTTGGACTGTGGGGGAAACCGGAGCACCCGGAGGAAACCCACACAAACACGGGGAGAACATGCAAACTCCACACAGAAACGCCAACTGACCCAGCCCAGCCGAGGTTCGAACCTGCGACCCAGCGACGTTCTTGCTGTGAGGCAACAGCACTACCTATTGTGCCACTGCGTTGCCTAATAAGTATTATACAAAAACATAAATAACAAAATAGGACTGGGCCAATAAACAATATTATATATAATTGTGATATGTCAATAACAATGATAAGCTCTGGACTTTTTTACTCTACATTGATCTAAGATCCAATCGCAGAGCAGAAACGTGCAAAAATGGGAATGTAAAAGTGTGTTGATATTAGAGATGTACCAAATTTTTGACCACCGACAAACTAATTGGCCAAAAATGTTATGCCCTTTAATAGAGCGTCTAATTATTGTGGCTTCAGTCATTGTTTGGGTACTCTTTTACATGAGGAAGCACTAACAACTGATATCGAAATATATATATCGTTATTGTTTGATATGAAAAATAATTATCGAGATTGCATTTTTGCCGTATCGACCAGCCCTAACAAAAACATATACAATACTGGTAAAAAGTCATAAGATCTTCCAATATAGTCAGTGATAAATATTACACAGATTGTAAACAGGATTTAATGAAGATGATCGTTTCGTTCTGCTTTAAAATAAACAAAACAGAATTATTTGTTGTGCCTATAAGAACAATGAATTGAATTTATTTATGTGTTTTGACGCCATATCAACAGCTATTGGCTTTATTCATGGCAAAATTGTTAAAAATTATTTTAATACATCATTTACAATCATAACAGTTTGTTAATAAACAAGAATTATACAAAAAAATACAGATAACAACAATACAAAAAAATTATATAAGATCTTTCCATTTATTCAATAATAAATATTAAAAAAAATCTTTAAGGATGTCATTCAAGTAACATTTTTTTGTCTATATAAAGCTATATATTTTAAACATTTCTAATTATTTTTATGGCTATGTGTGAAAATATTTTGTAGATAGATAGATGGATGGATGGATACAAATCACATTGAAATGAATTTATTTGTTTTAACTGCATATCAACAGCTATTAGCATTAATTCATGGCAAAATTGGTAAATAATTATTTTAATACATCATTTACATTTCTAATAATTTATGGCTACATATGTGTAGTTACTTTATAAATAGACAGACAGACAGACAGACAGATAGATAGACAGATAGACAGATAGATAGATAGATAGATAGATAGATAGATAGATAGATAGATAGATAGATAGATGCTACAAATAGATTTATTTACATTACTATAAAAACTATTCTTTTCAATGTGCTTTGAAATAAACAACAGAATTATTTGTTGTGCCTATAAATCACATTAAATTGAATTTTTAACTGCATATCAACAGCTATTAGGATTAATTCATGGCAAAATTGGTAAATAATTATTTAATACATCATTTACAATCATAAGAGTTTCTTAATAAGTAAGCATTATACAAAGAAACATACAGATAACAACCATACTGATAAAAAGTCATACAAGATCTTTCAATTTAGTCAATGATATTCTCAAATTATTCCAAAAGACTGTGTATCTTTATATTATAGACATTTCTAATAAATTTATGGCTACATATGTGTAATTATTAGATAGATAGATAGATAGATAGATAGATAGATAGATAGATAGATAGATAGATAGATAGATAGATAACATACCACATATCGTAGTAATGATGCTACAAACAGATTTGTTTACATTAAGTTACTATGAAAACTGAACCAAATAATTTTGAAACTGCAACGTTATTCATATTCTCGCTGAATTATTGGGGAATCGGTTGAATTTACAATTGAGCTTTTTCCTGACAAAACAGTCACTGATTTCCTAACAACATCCCAGTTAACTTCTGGTCTGTTAATAAATTATACCAAAATGTTTAAATAGCCAAAAGCAGAGCATTACACTGTATAATTATAGCAGTTAAATACGTGAACGTGAGTGATATTAAATCAGATCACTCTGTGACAATACAACTGATCTCACTATGATGCTAGCAAGCTAACTGGCTAACAGATACTCCTTAAACGAGTGAAATGTACAAGTAAAAGTGTTTAAATTGGAACTACAGTAAAACATTAAGAAGAAAATAATGATAATGTGAGAAAATATCAACAGAAACACTTACGATTCATGGCGCAAAGGCACGGACGCTGTCTCTACGTAAGCGCAGTGATGTCATCGCTCGGGTGACGTAGCCGTGAACGTAAACACGGCCCGCCCTCACGGATGATTTTTCGTCAATTTTGACGGAAAACTGCTGAAATATAGCTGAATAAAAGTTAAAAGGTCATTAGGTTAAACAGGTTTAAACGACGATAATAATATCTAATCTTACTACATTGCTTTTGACTACACTAAACACGTTAAAAGTACAATACAGTCGGTGTATAGCAAACAAACAGAACACATGTACTAAAAGAAATTGAATTTAAACGCTACGTTTACAGAGAAAAATGCAACACAAATAGCTTTTTCCACTTTATTTATCGTTTATAAAGGGACTATACTGAACATTTCTAAACAACCCTACTGTGAAAACCAGCCTTAGCTGGTTTTAGCTGGTAGACCAGCCTGGTTTTAGAGAGGTTTTGGCCATTTCCAGGCTGGTCTTAGCTGGTCAGGCTGGGAATTGACCAGCTAAAACCAGCTATGTCCAGCTTAAACCAGGTTGGTCAAGCTGGTTTTAACTGATTTTAACTGGTCATTTTCCATCCTGACAAGCTAAGACCAGGCTGGAAAATTACTGGAAACCAGCCTGGAAATGGCCAAAACCCCTCTAAAACCAGGCTGGTCGACCAGCTAAAACCAGCTTAGGCTGGTTGAAGCTGTTTTTTCTCAGTAGGGAACTAAAGGCTTTACACACTTGGACTAGGATATATCGTTTAATCTTGTCCTACAA
This sequence comes from Danio kyathit, assembly GCA_903798195.1. NCBI lineage: Eukaryota > Metazoa > Chordata > Actinopteri > Cypriniformes > Danionidae > Danio > Danio kyathit. Next base: position 8,560,837 of record LR812523.1, on the reverse strand, counting down.
CGTAGTAAACAGCTATTCATACTCCTGAAGCACAGTCTTTCTGTCATTTCTCCATCCTGTGCAACACTAAAAGCATCTCTTTGACTCAACAGAATATGATATTAATCAAGCTACAGTGTGAATTCAGAGCAAAACAACCTGTTTCACATACTGTCAAGTACTAGAAACATAAATAAAACAGTAATTGCTTATGCAATTGTCTCTGGTGAAGCTTAATGACAGAAATTAAAGTATTTACTTACTGTAAATCATGTAAAATATGGCATAGTCAGATGTTGTCGATCCCAGTGATAAGACCAACAAATAATGACTTGACTTCTGATGATAATGACTTGAAAAGTGTCAGAAGGTAGTTTTTTCTGCTGAACTGCATCCCAATCACAAATACTGCAGAAGACCTACTGGAACCCGCATGGACCCGAGATTCTCAGAAATAAGTCAAGTTTGCTGAAGGAAAAATCATGGTTTGGGGTTACATTCAGTATGGGGGCGTGTGAGATATCTGCAGAGTGGATGATCAACATCAACAGCCTGAGATATCAAGTCATTTGTGCTGCCCATTACATTACAAACCACAGGAGAGGGCAAATTCTGGATAGCGCCCCTTCTCATACTTCAGCCTCCACATCAAAGTGCCTGAAAGCAAAGAAGGTCAAGGTGCTCCAGGATTGGCCAGCCCAGTCACCTTACATGAACATTATTGAGCATGTCTGGGGTAAGATGAAGGAGGAGGCATTGAAGATGAATCCAAAGAATCCTGATGAACTCTGGGAGTCCTGCAAGAACGCTTTCTTTGCCATTCCAGATGACTTTATTAATGAGTGATTTGAGTCATTGCAGAGATGTAATTGCAGCAAACTGTTTGGAAGTATTAAAAATGTCCAAGAAGATGTTCAAAATCTTTACATGCATTGACCAAGAGAATGTTTAAATGCATGTCACTGATGAGAAGATGACGGATGTTTACTGTATGATGACCGAAGTGGCCTTAAACATCCAGCAGGCACAGGATGTCAACATGACATCTGATTGACGTTGAACCCTAACATCATGGGGACTTTGCATTTTGTTTGGAAATGAAAATCGGGTTGATGTCAGAACTCAACGTCAGGCCAATTTCAATGTCCAATGTCCAACCTAGATTGTTACAGCTTGACATTGTGTGAACGTTACCCCTATGACATCTATCAGATGTTGGATTTTGGTTTCTGTACCTGATGAATAAATGTCAGTATTTGACGTCATATATGACGTTGGATTAAGATGTTGGCTCAACGCTGGATTTTGGTCACTTTCTAACAACCTAAAATCAACCAAATATCAACGTCGTTTGACATCATTATTGGACATCAAAATAACATTGTCCTTAGCTTCTGGCTTGACAATTAATTTTGGTCACCTGACATCACAACCTAAATCTAACCTAATATTAACGTCTCATAATGTTGTGAGTCTTCTGGGCAATAACTAAATGCACTACAGAATGTTACGTTTACACACACATGCACAAATTACATGTAAACATATCAGCTTTTGACAGCGTAACACTCACTACTCACTACTCTTGAGTACTTTTAAAAGTGCTACTTTTTACTCATACTTTGAGTAATATTTACAACAGATACTTTTACTCTACTTGCACTACATTTTTAGACAAGTAATGGTACTTTTACTTGAGTACAATTTTTCAGTACTAATTCCACCACTGCAAACAATGCTTTAAAATGAAAACTGCCATGACAAATTGGATAATAAGAGATTGGTAAGCTTAACCCACACTATTATCACCATACTTTTAATCAACTTCTAATGTTTTTGGGTCATTTCGTTAATTATTCATTATCGCCACCTAGTCACTGGGCTTTTACAGACGAGGTGGTTTTGTCCAGGCAGTGGGACAGTGACGCATGGCCACACCTGGACTGCATCCGAAATCGCATATTTCCATTTTGTATAGTATGTGAAAAACAGTATAATTCTATGGGCTAAAGCCATAGGGCTGGCGTAAAGTTGATTTTATGGTAGACGCTTGATAGTCGTAAAATTATGGACCGTCAGCTTCAAAAGATAGAATTTTCATTCACTGCATTTAAATATTGAATAAAGTTACTATAGTTACTTAGTGAAGAGCAGCAAATGAATCTCAGTTTGATCCACTGTTTTGTTTGATAACAGAGTTGTGACTTTAAGAATGCACATAATGAAAACATGGCTCAAAATTGCGACCGCTTTTGAATTTTATCTGTGGGACCTCAAAATATATTTGGGAGACTTTGTGCGGTTTTTACTGCAAAACGTTCACCGTATGTGCAGATTTAGAAGACACTAACGCAGAATGCATCTTTGCACCTAAAAACGTGAAATGCAGAGCTTGGGAATAGTTTTAAACCGTGCTTGTGTCAACTTTCTACAGTAAACAAATCCCGCCTTCAAGCTCTTCTGATTGGTGCACTGCTCTAGAACTGAACGCGAATGGATTGGTCAATATCAGCTGTCAATCATTCAGTCAATGCCTTACGCCTTCAGGTGACGGGGAGCTACAGCGCGAAGTGCTGAAGATGAAAGAATGAAAAGCACACTGAGAGATTTTGCTTTAGAAACCACCTAAAGTTAGAAATAATGGCACATCTGGTTGGTGATACACTTTTCGAAGAGTGGAAAAGACTCACTGTAAAGTCTGTGGGACGACAAATGTAAACGCAAGATGTTCTATTTAATCCTTTATTTAACCGTCAGGATGATTTCAAATGCAATAAATCTGATAATATAAAACTTGTAGTAAAGGTGCACATAATTCTTGGTGGGTGCGACCACGTTTTTAAAGTTAGGAGCATCAGTGCTACCAAGCAAAAAGGTTAATTTTGAGCCCTGGAAAACATTAGTTTTGTTTATGCTCATTCAAAATAATATTAGTGGTGTTTCAAATAAAACGCGCTAATACAGACACAATATTATTAAGTGTATTTGTCTGTTCACACACTCGAATCTCAAAGTATCCGCTTTCAATCATCTTCAAATCGCATGTATAGAAGCTGTCTTTATCACTATGGAGCGCGTCCGTCAGTCAGCACCGTTACACACAGGGCTTCAGCGTCAATGCTTGACTGAGGGCGTGTCTGAAGTTGGGGCTGACACGATCATCATAGCAGAATCAGCCAATGAAATTAGTCCACAATTGGCTACTGTCTGAGCTGGGATATTTGCATGATGCGATCTGATTGGCTGACGCTTCCATTGGCGCTTTAAAAGTTGAGAATTTCCCAACTTCTGCAGTGAGCAACGCCACTGAAGCGGTGCCGACGGAACCACAATGCAGTTCAGCAACGCCTGACATCACCCATTCAAAGTGAATGGTAAGCGTTGACGCTAACGCCCCGTGTGAATGGAGTGTTATACTTAAATTGAAAGATTCAGAGGCTGCATAAGGGCGGCGATAGACGCATAAAGCTTTACTGGAAAGGATGTGAATGTGGCCATTTTTATATTAATTTCAACGTGCTGTCAATTCAAAGTAATGCGAAAGCATAATTCTCTTAAACAGTTCTTGCAATTATATCACATTTGAGATTGACTCTGTAGCTGCTACTTTCACTTTTCATAGGAAGATTACAAATGCAGGAGAAATACGGGAAAATACTAGGGGTGTCAAAATTAATTGTTTCTTCGGTGCACTGCGATCCAGACGCGGACAATTCGGTATCGGTTCAGTAATAATCATAACCGGTTATTATGTGCTGATGTCATTTATCTCATATACGCTATGTCACCGTAGCTTAATATGGCGAGAGAGGCGAGCGCGAGTATTTACTATGCTCCAACTACTTAAAAACGCAGAAGCTGTGCACAATTTCACTGTGTGTGTATTTGCTGGACAGTCTTACACTAGAAGCCCCTATTTCACTGCGATTGAGAGAACAAAAGTAAACTCCATTTTTCTCTCTCACTGTGGTACATTTGACCTGCTGGAGTGACTTTTCCTCTCCTCTCGGCTGTTACAGCATTACTTCTGGATACAGACACAATCGCGTGAGTTTTCTCCACCGCGTCTATCATGGATCAGCTGTGTTCGACGCTGCAGTGTTGCCAGATGTAGCTGATTGACTCAAGCCCAAAAACTATCCAAAACTCGCCAAAATGCCTATCCAAAACCGCCCAAACTGGCAACAACCATCGGTAAAATATAAAATTGTGTATGGAAAGCATCGTCAATGCACCGTGATGCACCGAGATATCGAATTGAACCGAATTGATGGCATGATAATCGTAACCAAACCAAACTGTGAGACCAGTGTAGGTTCACACCTCTAGAAAATACCTACACAGAAGATAGCGGAGAGAATGGTAAAATACGGTATAATTAATACGACAAAAACAGGAGGGTTTACAGGTATGAGTTGCATACGTTGACACACACGTTTTAATTCAAAATCATTTAAAACAATAACATGCAGTCACACAGCCAAGTGTGAAGTGTTCATGTAAATGTAACTGTTTATATTTTACTTTTTAAAATCAAAATAAACTGTCAAATCATACGTATACAGTTGAGGTCAAAAGTTATAAGAATAATGTGAAAAATGTTCTTTATTTATTGTTATTTATTATTGATTAATTAATTATTTTGTCAAAATAAGAGGCTGACACAAAAGGTATGTTTATGTAAGTACAAACCTGAATGTATTTCAGATAAAATAGAAAATAGAATTTGGATTTAAAAAAATCCCGTATATAAATGTGATATACTTGATTATAATGATTCTTAACCCTGTTAAAACTGACACATGAACAAATAGTCAGAATATTCACATTTTTTGGAACTGAAATGTTTATTAATCCTTCTATCAAGATCCATTTTTATACCATATACATGTTTTTAGAAATTTATGATCTATCATTTTGATACATTAGGCCTTTTGGTAACTTTTTTGCTTAAAACTATTATAATTTTAGTTACAAAAAAGTAAGCCCATAACATTTAGATAAAATAGAACATTTTGCAAAACTTGAACCAGTACCCCTCAGTAAATGTGTGGTTTCGCCGCTGTCTACGTGAAATACTGTAAATATTTTTTTCCTATATATTTGTGTGATGTATACATAAATGAAGGGGAAAATGTGAGAAAATAACATTTAAGTGCTTTAGCTCATGTGTATGCTTATGACATGAGATACTGCCTATTTCTGCTGTATGTACCGTATAGTTAGAGGTATAGAGTAGCCTTGTAACCTGTAGTGAATCAGTCTGGCCTCTAACCGTTTACTGCAATCTTCTAGAAATATTTTTTCTTCTTTGTGCTACTGTGTGTTTTGGTTCTGTCGATGTAATTCGCAGATGATCCCTAAAACTGCGTGCGCGAATGTCTGGCGAATATCAAACCTGAAACTAACTTTACCCAGCTCAGCTATACAATACACATGTAATAAAACAATCACAAAGCTGTATCTTATGAAACACCTGTTCAAATGCACACAATGCATTCTCAAGAGAAAGCAGCCAAAGCCTATTTCAGAAATCTTTGCTGTTAAATATGAAGGGGAATTTTTGCAAAAGAAAAAAACATATCGGGGAAAGAGAACGTCACATTATGAAAGTTGCTATCCTTACACAAAAACTGACATTAACTGTATTCTCGATTAAAATATATTAAAACTTGATTTTGTGGCATAATTGAGGAGCATTTTTCTAATTTTGCGAATTTCCCCTCCGTCATCAAGTCCCCAGGTTTCCTGTGCAGCGCATGCGAGTTACTATGGTGACTACAAACGTTTGGAAGAAGCGCATTTATTTTGAACTTTGATCAAAACTGACTGGAACTACCTGTGCATTTCAACCAATCACTCAACGACAATAATGCACACCATCCAGCCAATCAGAATCAGACCATGGAATTAAAAATAAATAAACAACAATATTAATATATTACAACTCAGCCTTCTGACATCAGTTTTAGCCTTGATGACATCATGGAACCTCAGAGTTCCATTTAGAATTGTGGCTACTCGGTGCGTTCTGAGACGAGAAAGCAGAGCTGCAGGAAAGAGTGAAAATGTCGACTAAACAGCTTCAGGAGCAGATTTCTGCAGCATATTCTGGCTTTCAGGAAGAAGAGACCGTCACATTCGCAGGAGGAATCAACAACAAGTAACTGCACAAGCCACAAAACAAACTAGTTATATCAGGGGCGATACTAGACCCCTTTTTGTGTGTGTAACGTTAAATTCAGCTGATTTAAGACCACGAACTATTAAACTATTCACATTTATTTTAAGAAAAAATCATTTTAAAGGTTTAAATGAAAATTGCAATCTCGCTTCAAACACCCATGCGATCTTAATTATAGCCTACTACGTGATCGCGAGTTGCACATTTATTTTAAGCAGTATTATAATCTCTGAGACAGAAACAATCCAATATAAGTGCTAAGATAACTTGATAGTTCAGATATGAACGCTGATGTTTATGCTAATCATAAATATAACCGTTTGAAAGCAATTTGATGTTTTTTCTTTTATGGTAATACATTTTAAGCCAAAAGGTGGCGTAAAATACCACTTTATCCTCCAGACTATGTGCTTATTAGGGATGTGCACGATTATTCGATCAATCGATTAATCGAACCCATCAGCGACGATCGAGCATGAAAACGATGATCGATTAACTCTAAAATTAAATTACTTTCAATCGTTCTGATTATTTATGCTGGTATTTGGGCGGTAGTTTGATATTTGATTTGGTTATGGCTGCAGGGAGTTGCGTCTAGACAAGACATGAGAGCAGATCTATAGGGGGTCACACACCAGAAGCGCGGCGCATTTCAGAATTCTTAACATACACAGTGGTGCCCAGCACGACTCAGGACACTGTTCATTTTTCTGCCGCGTCACAGAGCGCCATCTGAATAGTTTCATTTTAAATACAATGCGAATGTGCGGGTCAGGTGTGTGATACTTTCATCTGTCATGTGCGCGTCGTGTCTTGACAATCTTTTCGGGGAGGACTAGCCTACGGCATGAGTAGGCTAATGTTTCACCGGATGACACCAAAATCAAAAGCTACTTCAGGGAGCCATGCATCTATCTAAACCCGGATCCTTTATTGTGGTGCAAAGTAAATGAGTCTCGATATGCAAGGCTAAGCACCGTTGCCCATTGGTACCTGGCTGTTCCTGCAACTTCTGTTGAGCGCCTTTTTTTCTGCGCCGGTCTAATTGTAAATAAACTTCGCACTCGGCTTTCGTCGGAGCATGTAGACTGATCTTTTTGAATAAAAACATGTAGTCCTTCCTTGTGTTAAGTTTTATTAGCCATGGTAAAATATTCGGGCTGTATTTGTTTTAATTTTAAGCAGCATAGTTAAATTAGGCCGGCTTTATTTTATTTACTTCCACTGACTGATCATTTTGAAAGAAATGTTATTTTACCTAATCTTTAAGTTTTATAGCTGTGGTAAAAATATTCAGGCTATTTTTATTTTAAGTTTAAGCAGCCAAATTATTCTATAATTTTAGTTAGGCTATGTGCTAATTAACAGCCGTTTGGTTAGGCTAAGTTTTGGTGAAACTTTATTTTTGCGAACGTTTTACAATTAAAAAAACCTTTTTGATCCACATCTGTTGTGATGCTGCTGAAGTAAAATATTGTTTTGGTAAAAATGGAAGTTGAATAAAATAACTGAACTGCAGAGTCTCATGTGTGTGTTTATTGTTGTTGTCAACAATATAGAAAAAGGTAAGTTATAGTTTTAAAAACGGATCCATATTTCTATATATATAGAAATAGCAAGACACATATTGAAGGGGATAATACTGTAAAATAACTTTGGTTTCTCTTTTCTGAGCGGCTTCAGTTGCCGTTGTTTTAAAGCGCCCTGCGAACCGCATCCACTTTCTAGTTGGCATGTAATTCAAGCTCACATGCATTTTGTGTAGATAAACACAATTTGTAATATAACATTTTCATATTGTGTCTCTAGGCTTTATGATTAATTTTATTTACAATGCGTCATGTAGCCTCACATCAGTGGCGGTTCTAGTTTAAATGCCACCCTGGGCGAACCACCTGCTTTAAGAAATGTACTTAGAAATAAATAAAATTATTATTATTATTATTATTAATAATAATAATATTATTATTAATATTATACAATTATTATTCTAAATAAATAACAGAAATCAATCCTAAATGTAACTGGAAAACATTTAGACAACTGGAGTGATATGCTAAGATCTCTTAAGAAATCTTTTGCTTGAATATTAAAGACAATTAGAATACAAAAAATATATTTAATGTAATTATCTGTTGTCTTATACCATTAATTCTCAGCCATGAGTCGGGTCTAAGTCTTACCTCCCTGATTCATCATCTCTCCTTTCTGCTTCATAGCCATATAGTCAAAATAAGATCATCATCATATTATAACTTTAGTTTTGTCGACTTGCAAAGCTCGCTGCGCGCCGACACCTCTGCATAAAAGTTACTCCGGTTTCACAGTACATAAACGGCATGTATTTTATCGGCGTGCATGTACACCGGGAAAAGAGCAGCGCGTGAGGTGCGCGGGAATGGTTTTCTGCACGCATGCATATACGTCAGTTTGCTTTTTACCACCTTTTTTCGTTGCACATAGACAATAACAAACTTCCACATGCAAAATACGCCAAATGTGAATGGCCTCTAATGTCTTTATTCTGGGATTACTACTTTAAATTAATACACTTGCACAAAGTAAATCGTAACTCAAAGCTTTTACTGGGGCTCGTTTTTTTTTTTTTTTCGCACCGTCTCCCCGTGCCACCTAGATGCCACCCTGGGCACCGACCATATTGCCCATGACTAAATACGCCACTTGTTACACTTCTTTAAATGTTTACTGTGTTAATCAATATTGATGGTGATTTTTAATAACCCAACAGCGTTGATTTAATTGTTTTCTGAATCTTGTCATAGTTTTATCAACAACATTTTTAACAGGGCTTTAAATAATATCTATCTATCTATCTATCTATCTATCTATCTATCTATCTATCTATCTATCTATCTATCTATCTATCTATCTATCTATCTACATATATATATATATATATATATATATATATATATATATATATAATTTTTAAAAAATCGAATTAAAGCCCCGCCCCTTTGCTTAAAACCCCGCCCCTCTAGCTTAAGCCCCGCCCTCGATTAATCGAGTACTCGTTTGTCAAACCTGTGGATTAATCGAAATGAAGAATAGTCAGAAATGCCCATCCCTAGTGCTTATACCAAAAGCTTAAAGCTGAGATTCTCTCATTTTCAGTTAAACATGATAGATTTATGGGAAAATTCTTAAAGTTTTGTAAAATATGTCTCAAAATCAAATTTTTATGATTTGCAGATCCAAAAAGCATTAAAAACCAACGAAGCTATTGGCGTTGTACAACAGCTTTTTTATTTGTAAAATCAAATATCAGTAGCAAATGTTAATAAATATAATATAGATACAAAATATAATTATACAATCCCAACAGAGTTGTAGACTAAATACAGAATAGGCCTATAATAGCTTCACTTTATTTAAACATTATAGTTATGTTTTACTCTAAATTACTAAAGTATTTTTCATGTGTTCGCATTACATTGGCTGTATATACACAGACAATCAAGTTAACTACATATTCAGCATCAGTATCTTGCTAATAGCCTAAATATTATCAGCCATAAAATGAACCTAAAATAAGTGGATTACCTTGAGACATGTTGGGATTTAAAGCAATAATAAACCATTCCTGAAATTTCAGTGATGAGTGGAAAAATCTAAACAGAAAGCTAAAGGTTGCAGCTTTCCTGAATTTCCAGACACTGACCTGACTTTCGTTCATGTGAGGAGATATTAAAGTATGTTTGCCATCTCTGATGGTAGAAAAGAAATGTATTGACAGAATAATATGAGAATCAGGAGGTGTTTCTGTGTGGAAATTCAACCAAAGAACGATTGAAATAAATGTTTAAGTATCAAACCTTCAAGATAACTTCTCCATGACATCATGACACAACTTCTGCAAAGACTTCACAGAGAAGAGTATGGCAGACTGTGGCAGAAGGCAGAGAAGTCACGAACAAGTAAGATTTTAAATTAATTTTTACATGCACGCACACACACACACACACACACACACACAAATATATACATGTGTATAGAGACAGTCGAGATTAAAATTATTAGCCTTCCTGTTAAATTTTAATTCTTTATTTTTTCCTCCAATTTCTGTTTATCAGAGGGATTTGTTTGAACACATTGAACACAAAAAATCACAGGTCATGTAAAAATTTTGACTTCAACTGTACAGTATATATGCAGTGCTCAGCATAAATGAGTGCACCGCTTACAGATTTTTCTTTTAAACTTATCATTTCTATAGAATGCTTTACAATATTATATTTGTGCATATACATTAGATTAGTCAGTACCAAAGTCAAAACTGGAACTATTTTAATAAAATAACTGAAGATCACGGTCAAAAATTAAACACCCAAATTTAATTGTTGGAAAAAAACAAATAAATAAAATGTTAATAAACAGGGAAAATGAACAGAACAAATTCAGTTGTATTTTTGTATTTTGTCATTTATTTTGCAATAACTTGTTTGAATTTAAATGAATTATTCGCTTCTGGAATATATGGGACCGGCTGTCTGTTCACCCCAGGTAAAAACCTAGAGTTAGGATTAGGGTGTGTCCTGTAAGGTAGTGGTGGGTGGGACACAGGGCACATCCTAAGTTGCCAAAAAAAAAAGCAAAATACTTTTACAGTGTTTTTGCTTTACTATGAAATAAATTAAAACATGTGGCTGATTGGCCTTTATGTCCAATTGGTTCCTAGCTTGGGTGAAACACTCTGGGTGGAACTGACCAGCTACGGGCCCATTGCACAGACTTTTATGCTGTGTTCACACCAGACGCGGAAGAAGCATCAAGCACGAGAGATTTACATGTTACGTCAATGCAAAGGCGCGAATGGACATCCTGCGGCGCGATACGCGTAAATGGCGCGAATTTAGCGTTCTGCGCGTTTGACATGCTTTACGCGCGAATCGCTCAAGTTCTAAAAACTGAACTTCAGCGGACATTCGCGCCGCGTTAACCAATCAGGAGCTTGCTCTTGTGGGGGCGTGATTGTGACGTAGCACCTGTTGTTGGTGTCCTGGGAGAAATCCTTCTGCCGATACCGACAACAGTTCATTAAACTGCTATATCAAGCAATTCTAGAGTTTTATAAACTCTTGAAGACACTTAAGATGGTAAGAACACAGTCTCAACGAGTGTTAATAAATAAACAGAACAAAAAAACAGCATTTTGCACTACTGAATATCAAAATCCTGACTGGACGACTATCAATGTTTGTTGAGGACAATGTTGTTGTGCACTTTGGCCTTCTGGAATATATGGGGCCGGCTGTCTGTTCACCCCAGGTAAAAACCTACAGTTAGGATTAGGGTGTGTCCTGTAAGGTAGTGGTGGGTGGGACACAGGGCACATCCTAAGTTGCCAAAAAAAAAAGCAAAATACTTTTACAGTGTTTTTGCTTTACTATGAAATAAATTAAAACATGTGGCTGATTGGCCTTTATGTCTAATTGGTTCCTAGCTCGGGTGAAACACTCTGGGTGGAACTGACCAGCTACGGGCCCATTGCACAGACTTTTATGCTGTGTTCACACCAGACGCGGAAGAAGCATCAAGCGCGAGTGATTTACATGTTACGTCAATGCAAAGGCGCGAATGGACATCCTGCGGCGCGATACGCGTAAATGTCGCGAATAGAGCGTTCAGCGCGTTTGACGCGCGAATCGCTCAAGTTCAAAAAACTGAACTTCAGCGGAAATTTGCACCGCGTTCACCAATCAGGAGCTTGCTCTTGTGGGGGTGTGATTGTGACGTAGCACTTTTTGTTGGTGTCCCGGAGGAAATCCTCCTGCCGACACTGACAACAGTTCATTAAACTGCTATATCAAGCAATTCTAGAGTTTTGTAAACTCTTGAAGACACTGAAGATGGTAAGAACACACTCTAAACGAGTGTCAATAAATCAACAGAACAATAAAACAGCATTTTGCACTACTGAATATCAAAATCCTGACTGGACGACTATCAATGTTTGTTGAGGACAATGTTGTTGTGCACTTTGGCCTTCTGGAATATATGGGACCGGCTGTCTGTTCACCCCAGGTAAAAACCTAGAGTTAGGATTAGGGTGTGTCCTGTAAGGTAGTGGTGGGTGGGACACAGGGCACATCCTAAGTTGCCAAAAAAAAAGCAAAATAATTTTACAGTGTTTTTGCTTTACTATGAAATAAATTAAAACATGTGGCTGATTGGCCTTTATGTCCAATTGGTTCCTAGCTCGGGTGAAACACTCTGGGTAGAACTGACCAGCTATGGGCCCATTGCACAGACTTTTATGCTGTGTTCACACCAGACGCGGAAGAAGCATCAAGCGCGAGTGATTTACATGTTACGTCAATGCAAAGGCGCGAATGGACATCCTGCGGCGCGAAACGCGTAAATGGCGCGAATTAAGCGTTCTGCGCGTTTGACGTGCTTTACGCGCGAATCGCCTAAGTTCAAAAAACAGAACTTCAGCGGACATTCGCGCCGCGTTAACCAATCAGGAGCTTGCTCTTGTGAGGGCGTGATTGTGACGTAGCACCTTTTGTTGGTGTCCCGGAGGAAATCCTCTTGCCGACACTGACAACAGTTCATTAAACTGCTATATCAAGCAATTCTAGAGTTTTGTAAACTCTTGAAGACACTGAAGATGGTAAGAACACACTCTAAACAAGTGTCAATAAATCAACAGAACAATAAAACAGCATTTTGCACTACTGAATATCAAAATCCTGACTGGACGACTATCAATGTTTGTTGAGGACAATGTTGTTGTGCACTTTGGCCTTCTGGAATATATGGGACCGGCTGTCTGTTCACCCCAGGTAAAAACCTACAGTTAGGATTAGGGTGTGTCCTGTAAGGTAGTGGTGGGTGGGACACAGGGCACATCCTAAGTTGCCAAAAAAAAAAGCAAAATACTTTTACAGTATTTTTGCTTTACTATGAAATAAATTAAAACATGTGGCTGATTGGCCTTTATGTCCAATTGGTTCCTAGCTCGGGTGAAACACTCTGGGTGGAACTGACCAGCTACAGGCCCATTGCACAGACTTTTATGCTGTGTTCACACCAGACGCGGAAGAAGCATCAAGCGCGAGTGATTTACATGTTACGTCAATGCGAAGGCGCGAATGGACATCCTGCGGCGCGAAACGCGTAAATGGCGCGAATTAAGCTTTCTGCGCGTTTGACGCGCGAATCGATCAAGTTCAAAAAAACTGAATTTCAGCGGACATTCGCGCTGCGTTCACCAATCAGGAGCTTGCTCTTGTGGGGGCGTGATTGTGACGTAGCACCTGTTGTTGGTGTCCCGGAGGAAATCCTCCTGCCGACACTGACAACAGTTCATTAAACTGCTAAATCAAGCAATTCTAGAGTTTCGTAAACTCTTGAAGACACTTAAGATGGTAAGAACACAGTCTCAACGAGTGTCAATAAATCAACAGAACAATAAAACAGCATTTTGCACTACTGAATATCAAAATCCTGACTGGACGACTATCAATGTTTGTTGAGGACAATGTTGTTGTGCACTTTGGCTGTCTGGAATATATGGGACCGGCAGTCTGTTCACCCCAGGTAAAAACCTAGAGTTAGGATTAGGGTGTGTCCTGTAAGGTAGTGGTGGGTGGGACACAGGGCACATCCTAAGTTGCCAAAAAAAAAAAAAAAAGCAAAATACTTTTACAGTGTTTTTGCTTTACTATGAAATAAATTAAAACATGTGGCTGATTTGCCTTTATGTCTAATTGGTTCCTAGCTCGGGTGAAACACTCTGGGTGGAACTGACCAGCTACGGGCCCATTGCACAGACTTTTATGCTGTGTTCACACCAGACGCGGAAGAAGCATCAAGCGCGAGTGATTTACATGTTACGTCAATGCAAAGGCGCGAATGGACATCCTGCGGCGCGAAACGCGTAAATGGCGCGAATTAAGCTTTCTGCGCGTTTGACGTGCTTTACGCGCGAATCGCTTATGTTCAAAAAACTGAACTTCAGCGGACATTCGCGCCGCGTTAACCAATCAGGAGCTTGCTCTTGTGAGGCCGTGATTGTGACGTAGCACCTTTTGTTGGTGTCCCGGAGGAAATCCTCTTGCCGACACTGACAACAGTTCATTAAACTGCTATATCAAGCAATTCTAGAGTTTTGTAAACTCTTGAAGACACTGAAGATGGTAAGAACACACTCTAAACGAGTGTCAATAAATCAACAGAACAATAAAACAGCATTTTGCACTACTGAATATCAAAATCCTGACAGGACGACTATCAATGTTTGTTGAGGACAATGTTGTTGTGCACTATGGCCTTCTTGAATATATGGGACCGGCTGTCTGTTCACCCCAGGTAAAAACCTAGAGTTAGGATTAGGGTGTGTCCTGTAAGGTAGTGGTGGGTGGGACACAGGGCACATCCTAAGTTGCCAAAAAAAAAAGCAAAATACTTTTACAGTGTTTTTGCTTTACTATGAAATAAATTAAAACATGTGGCTGATTGGCCTTTATGTCCAATTGGTTCCTAGCTCGGGTGAAACACTCTGGGTGGAACTGACCAGCTACGGGCCCATTGCACAGACTTTTATGCTGTGTTCACACCAGACGCGGAAGAAGCATCAAGCGCGAGTGATTTACATGTTACGTCAATGCAAAGGCGCGAATGGACATCCTGCAGCGCGATACGCGTAAATGGCGCGAATTGAGCATTCTGCGCGTTTGACGCGCGAATCGCTCAAGTTCAAAAAAAACTGAATTTCAGCGGACATTCGCGCTGCGTTCACCAATCAGGAGCTTGCTCTTGTGGGGGCGTGATTGTGACGTAGCACCTGTTGCTTATGTCCCGGAGGAAATCCTCCTGCCGACACTGACAACAGTTCATTAAACTGCTAAATCAAGCAATTCTAGAGTTTCGTAAACTCTTGAAGACACTTAAGATGGTAAGAACACAGTCTCAACGAGTGTCAATAAATCAACAGAACAATAAAACAGCATTTTGCACTACTGAATATCAAAATCCGGACTGGACGACTATCAATGTTTGTTGAGGACAATGTTGTTGTGCACTTTGGCCTTCTGGAATATATGGGATCGGCTGTCTGTTCACCCCAGGTAAAAACCTAGAGTTAGGATTAGGGTGTGTTCTGTAAGGTAGTGGTGGGTGGGACACAGGGCACATCCTAAGTTGCCAAAAAAAAAAAAAAGCAAAATACTTTTACAGTGTTTTTGCTTTACTATGAAATAAATTAAAACATGTGGCTGATTGGCCTTTATGTCTAATTGGTTCCTAGCTCGGGTGAAACACTCTGGGTGGAACTGACCAGCTACGGGCCCATTGCACAGACTTTTATGCTGTGTTCACACCAGACGCGGAAGAAGCATCAAGCGCGAGTGATTTACATGTTACGTCAATGCGAAGGCGCGAATGGACATCCTGCGGCGCGAAACGCGTAAATGGCGCGAATTAAGCTTTCTGCGCGTTTGACGTGCTTTACGCGCGAATCGCTTAAGTTCAAAAAACTGAACTTCAGCGGACATTCGCGCCGCGTTCACCAATCAGGAGCTTGCACTTGTGGGGGCGTGATTGTGACGTAGCACCTGTTGTTGGTGTCCCGGAGGAAATCCTCCTGCCGACACTGACAACAGTTCATTAAACTGCTAAATCAAGCAATTCTAGAGTTTCGTAAACTCTTGAAGACACTTAAGATGGTAAGAACACAGTCTCAACGAGTGTCAATAAATCAACAGAACAATAAAACAGCATTTTGCACTACTGAATATCAAAATCCGGACTTCACGACTATCAATGTTTGTTGAGGACAATGTTGTTGTGCACTTTGGCCTTCTGGAATATATGGGATCAGCTGTCTGTTCACCCCAGGTAAAAACCTAGAGTTAGGATTAGGGTGTGTCCTGTAAGGTAGTGGTGGGTGGGACACAGGGCACATCCTAAGTTGCCAAAAAAAAAGCAAAATACTTTTACAGTGTTTTTGCTTTACTATGAAATAAATTAAAACATGTGGCTGATTGGCCTTTATGTCCAATTGGTTCCTAGCTCGGGTGAAACACTCTGGGTGGAACTGACCAGCTACGGGCCCATTGCACAGACTTTTATGCTGTGTTCACACCAGACGCGGAAGAAGCATCAAGCGCGAGTGATTTACATGTTACGTCAATGCAAAGGCGCGAATGGACATCCTGCGGCGCGATACGCGTAAATGGCGCGAATAGAGCGTTCTGCCCGTTTGACGCGCGAATCGCTCAAGTTCAAAAAACTGAATTTCAGCGGACATTCGCGCTGCGTTCACCAATCAGGAGCTTGCTCTTGTGGGGGCGTAATTGTGATGTAGCACCTGTTGTTGGTGTCCCGGAGGAAATCCTCCTGCCGACACTGACAACAGTTCATTAAACTGCTATATCAAGCAATTCTAGAGTTTTGTAAACTCTTGAAGACACTTAAGATGGTAAGAACACAATCTAAACGAGTGTCAATAAATCAACAGAACAATAAAACAGCATTTTGCACTACTGAATATCAAAATCCTGACTGGACGACTATCAATGTTTGTTGAGGACAATGTTGTTGTGCACTTTGGCCTTCTGGAATATATGGGACCGGCTGTCTGTTCATCCCAGGTAAAAACCTAGAGTTAGGATTAGGGTGTGTCCTGTAAGGTAGTGGTGGGTGGGACACAGGGCACATCCTAAGTTGCCAAAAAAAAAAGCAAAATAGTTTTACAGTGTTTTTGCTTTACTATGAAATAAATTAAAACATGTGGCTGATTGGCCTTTATGTCCAATTGGTTCCTAGCTCGGGTGAAACACTCTGGGTGGAACTGACCAGCTACGGGCCCATTGTACAGACTTTTATGCTGTGTTCACACCAGACGCGGAAGAAGCATCAAGCGCGAGTGATTTACATGTTACGTCAATGCGAAGGCGCGAATGGACATCTTGCGGCGCGAAAAGCGTAAATGGCGCGAATTAAGCTTTCTGCGCGTTTGACATGCTTTATGCGCGAATCGCTCAAGTTCAAAAAACTGAACTTCTGCGGACATTCGTGTCGCGTTAACCAATCAGGAGCTTGCTCTTGTGAGGGAGTGATTGTGACGTAGCACCTTTTGTTGGTGTCCCGGAGGAAATCCTCTTGCCGACACTGACAACAGTTCATTAAACTGCTATATCAAGCAATTCTAGAGTTTTGTAAACTCTTGAAGACACTGAAGATGGTAAGAACACACTCTAAACGAGTGTCAATAAATCAACAGAACAATAAAACAGCATTTTGCACTACTGAATATCAAAATCCTGACTGGACGACTATCAATGTTTGTTGAGGACAATGTTGTTGTGCACTTTGGCCTTCTGGAATATATGGGACCGGCTGTCTGTTCACCCCAGGTGAAAACCTAGAGTTAGGATTAGGGTGTGTCCTGTAAGGTAGTGGTGGGTGGGACACAGGGCACATCCTAAGTTGCCAAAAAAAAGCAAAATACTTTTACAGTGTTTTTGCTTTACTATGAAATAAATTAAAACATGTGGCAGATTGGCCTTTATGTCTAATTGGTTCCTAGCTCGGGTGAAACACTCTGGGTGGAACTGACCAGCTACGGGCCCATTGCACAGACTTTTATGCTGTGTTCACACCAGACGCGGAAGAAGCATCAAGCGCGAGTGATTTACATGTTACGTCAATGCGAAGGCGCGAATGGATATCCTGCGGCGCGAAACGCGTAAATGGCGCGAATTAAGCTTTCTGCGCGTTTGACGTGCTTTACGCGCGAATCGCTTAAGTTCAAAAAACTGAATTTCAGCGGACATTCGCGCCGCGTTAACCAATCAGGAGCTTGCTCTTGTGAGGGCGTGATTGTGACGTAGCACCTTTTGTTGGTGTCCCGGAGGAAATCCTCTTGCCGACACTGACAACAGTTCATTAAACTGCTATATCAAGCAATTCTAGAGTTTTGTAAACTCTTGAAGACACTGAAGATGGTAAGAACACACTCTAAACGAGTGTCAATAAATCAACAGAACAATAAAACAGAATTTTGCACTACTGAATATCAAAATCCTGACTGGACGACTATCAATGTTTGTTGAGGACAATGTTGTTGTGCACTTTGGCCTTCTGGAATATATGGGACCGGCTGTCTGTTCACCCCAGGTAAAAACCTAGAGTTAGGATTAGGGTGTGTCCTGTAAGGTAGTGGTGGGTGGGACACAGGGCACATCCTAAGTTGCCAAAAAAAAAAAAGCAAAATACTTTTACAGTGTTTTTGCTTTACTATGAAATAAATTAAAACATGTGGCTGATTGGCCTTTATGTCCAATTGGTTCCTAGCTCGGGTGAAACGCTCTGGGTAGAACTGACCAGCTATGGGCCCATTGCACAGACTTTTATGCTGTGTTCACACCAGACGCGGAAGAAGCATCAAGCGCGAGTGATTTACATGTTACTTAAATGCAAGGGCGCGAATGGACATCCTGCGGCGCGATAAGCGTAAATAGCGCGAATTGGCGCTTTACAGTGTTTTTGCTTTACTATGAAATAAATTAAAACATGTGGCTGATTGGCCTTTAGGTCTATTCGGTTCCTAGCTCGGGTGAAACACTCTGGTTGGAACTGACCAGCTACGGGCCCATTGCAGTTTGTTATAGTGTGCATCTAGAGATGTGTCATTAAACAATCAATTGATCAACTTTTTTCTACACCACCTTATTACAACCAGGGAGCTGCCCAATGTACTTTATTGCATTAAAAAAAAAATTACAATTTAGTGAAGATTTATAAGCTAATTTTGAGAGGATCACATGCTTATTATTGACCATAGCTGGTCTCGTATTAACAATCACATGAACTACCAATCAGATGAATCCAAACACACAAATATAGCCTGATTTCCTTACCTCAGACATCTTTATCTTGAAGAATCCCTCCTATCCACCCTGACTCCTTTCCCTCTTTCCTAGCTTAATTTAGGGGAGTTCTTGAAATGTATCTTAACTGAGAATCTCCTTTCTCGCGGCTAAACAAGACGGAGCCCCGAGCTCGAGGGCCCTCGGAGCTCTCTCTTGGCACAGCATGCCGAACATGCATTTGCCTTTTCTAGCAATTCTAGAGTTTTGTAAACTCTTGAAGACACTTAAGATGGTAAGAACACAATCTAAACGAGTGTCAATGAATCAACAGAACAATAAAACAGCATTTTGCACTACTGAATATCAATGTTTATTGAGGACAATGTTGTTGTGTACTTTGGCCTTCTGGAATATATGGGACCGGCTGTCTGTTCACCCCAGGTAAAAACCTAGAGTTAGGATTAGGGTGTGTCCTGTAAGGTAGTGGTGGGAGGGACACAGGGCACATCCTAAATTGATAAAAAAAAAAGCAAAATACTTTTACAGTGTTTTTGCTTTACTATGAAATAAATTAAAACATGTGGCTGATTGGCCTTTATGTCTAATTGGTTCCTAGCTCGGGGGAAACAGTCTGGGTGGAACTGACCAGCTACGGGCCCATTGCAGTTTGTTATAGTGTGCATCTTGAGATCTTGCATTAATCAATCAATTGATCAACTTTTTTCTACACCACCTTCTTACAACCAGGGAGCTGGCCAATGTACTTTATTGCATTAAAACAAAATGACAATTTAGTGAAGATTTATAAGCTAATTTTGAGAGGATCACATGCTTATTATTCACCATAGCTGGTCTCGTATTAACAATCACATGAACTACCAATCAGATGAATCCAAACACACAAATATAGCCTGATCTCCTTACCTTAGACATCTTCATCTTGAAGAATCCCTCCTATTCACCCTGACTCCTTTCCCTCTTTCCTAGCTTAATTTAGGGGAGTTCTTGAAATGTATCTTAACTGAGAATCTCCTTTCTCGCGGCTAAACAAGAGGGAGCCCCGAGCTCGAGGGCCCTCGGGGCTCTCTCTTGGGACAGCATGCCAAACATGCATTTGCCTTTTCTAGCAATTCTAGAGTTTTGTAAACTCTTGAAGACACTTAAGATGGTAAGAACACAATCTAAACAAGTGTCAATGAATCAACAGAACAATAAAACAGCATTTTGCACTACTGAATATCAAATCCCTGACTGGACGACTATCAATGTTTGTTGAGGACAATGTTGTTGTGCACTTTGGCCTTCTGGAATATATGGGACCGGCTGTCTGTTCACCCCAGGTAAAAACCTAGAGTTAGGATTAGGGTGTGTCCTGTAAGGTAGTGGTGGGTGGGACACAGGGCACATCCTAAGTTGCCAAAAAAAGCAAAATACTTTTACAGTGTTTTTGCTTTACTATGAAATAAATTAAAACATGTGGTTGATTGGCCTTTATGTCCAATTGGTTCCTAGCTCGGGTGAAACACTCTGGGTGGAACTGACCAGCTACGGGCCCATTGCACAGACTTTTATGCTGTGTTCACACCAGACGCGGAAGAAGCATCAATCGGGTGTGATTTACATGTTACGTCAATGCAAAGGCGCGAATAGACATCCTGCAGCGCGATACGCGTGAATGGCGCGAATTGAGCATTCTGCGCGTTTGACGCGCTTTGCGCGCGAATCGCTCAAGTTCAAAAAACTGAACTTCAGCGGACATTCGCGCCGCGTTAACCAATCAGGAGCTTGCTCTTGTGGGGGCGTGATTGTGATGTGGCACCTGTTGTTGGTGTCCCGGGGGAAATCCTCCTGCTGACACCGACAACAGTTCATTAAACTGCTATATCAAGCAATTCTAGAGTTTTATAAACTCTTGAAGACACTTAAGATGGTAAGAGCACAATCTAAACGAGTGTCAATAAATAAACAGAACAATAAAACAGCATTTTGCACTACTGAATATCAAAATCCTGGCTGGACGACTATCAATGTTTGATGGGGACAATGTTGTTGTGCACCTTGGCTATCTGGAATATATGGGACCGGCTGTCTGTTCACCCCAGGTAAAAACCTAGAGTTAGGATTAGGGTGTGTCCTGTAAGGTAGTGGTGGGTGGGACACAGGGCACATCCTAAGTTGCCAAAAAAAAAGCAAAATACTTTTACAGTGTTTTTGCTTTACTATGAAATAAATTAAAACATGTGGCTGATTGGCCTTTATGTCCAATTGGTTCCTAGCTCGGGTGAAACACTCTGGGTGGAACTGACCAGCTATGGGCCCATTGCACAGACTTTTATGCTGTGTTCACACCAGACGCGAAAGAAGCATCAAGCGCGAGTGATTTACATGTTACGTCAATGTAAAGGCGCGAATGGACATCCTGCGGCGCGATACGCGTAAATGGCGCGAATTGAGCATTCTGCGCATTTGACGTGCTTTACGCGCGAATTGCTCAAGTTCAAAAAACTGAACTTCAGCGGACATTCGCGCCGCGTTAACCACTCAGGAGCTTGCTCTTGTGGGGGCGTGATTGTCACGTAGCACCTGTTGTTGGTGTCCTGGGGGAAATCCTCCTGCCGACACCGACAACAGTTCATTAAACTGCTATATCAAGCAACTCTAGAGTTTTATAAACTCTTGAAGACACTTAAGATGGTAAGAGCACAATCTAAACAAGTGTCAATAAATAATAAGAACAATAAAACAGCATTTTGCACTACTGAATATCAAAATCCTGACTGGACGACTATCAATGTTTGATAGGGACAATGTAGTTGTGCACTTTGGCTTTCTGGAATATATGGGACCGGCTGTCTGTTCACCCCAGGTAAAAACCTACAGTTAGGATTAGGGTGTGTCCTGTAAGGTAGTGGTGGGTGGGACACAGGGCACATCCTAAATTGCCAAAAAAAAAAAAAAGCTAAATACTTTTACAGTGTTTTTGCTTTACTATGAAATAAATTAAAACATGTGGCTGATTGGCCTTTATGTCCAATTGGTTCCTAGCTCGGGTGAAACACTCTGGGTGGAACTGACCAGCTACGGGCCCATTGCACAGACTTTTATGCGGTGTTCACACCAGACGCGAAAGAAGCGTCAAGCGCGAGTGATTTCTATGTTACGTCAATGCAAAGGCGCGAATCGACATCCTGCGGCGCGAATGGTGCAAATTGAGCGTTTTGCACGTTTAACGTGCTTTACGCGCGAATCGCTTGAGTTAAAAAAAAAAAAAAAAAAAAAAAATGAACTTTAGCGGACATTCGCACCGCGTTAACAATCAGGAACTTGCTTTTGTGGGGGCGTGATTGTGACGTAGCACCCGTTTTTGGTGTCCCGGGGGAAATCCTCCAGCCGACACCGACAACAGTTCATTAAACTGCTAAGCGCTGAAGATGAGAGATTGAAAAGCACACTGACAGATTTTGTTTTAGAAACCACCTAAAGTTAGAAATAATGGCACATCTGATTAGTGATACCCTTTTCGAAGAGTGGAAAAGACTCACTGTAAAGTCTGTGGGACGAAAAATTTAAACGCAAGATGTTCTATTTAATCCTTTATTTAACCATCAGAATGATTTCAAATGCAATAAATCTGTTAATATAAAACTTGTAGTAAAGGTGCACATAATTCTTGGTGGGTGCGACCACGTTTTTAAAGTTAGGAGCATCAGTGCTACCAAGCAAAAAGGTTAATTTCGAGCCCTGGAAAACATTAGTTTTGTTTATGCTCATTTAAAATAATATTAGCGGTGTTTTAAATAAAACCCGCTAAGACAGACACAATATTATTAAGTGTATTTGTCTGTTCACACACCCGAATCTCAAAATATCTTTCAATCATCTTCAAATCGCGTGTATAGAAGCTGTCTATCACTATGGAGCGCCTCCGTCAGTCAGCACCGTTACCATGCATTCACACAGGGCTTCAGCGTCAATGCTTGACTGAGGGCGTGTCTGAAGTTGGGGCTGACATGATCATCATAGCAGCGTCAGCCAATGAAATTAATCCACAATTAGCTACTGTTTGAGCTGGGATATTTGCATGAAGCGATGAGATTAGCTGACGCTTCCGTTGGTGCTTGAAAGCTTGAAAATTTCCCAACGTCTGCAGCGAGCAACGACGATAGATATATACACTAGATATCACATAGGGACCCTGAGCATGCGTCAATAGCGCCGCCACATTGGTACAGTGCTCCTAGGACAAATGTCATTCAACCGCACTAGTCAAGACAGTGTGCCAAACAGTGGTGTAGTCCTTGCTATATGCACGTATACTCACTATGCTTACTTTTTTCCATGAGTATTTGGGTATTACCACTTCTGAGGATCAATAATTGCTTATACCCTCGGTATACTCACTTGTTTTTCTGAATAAACTTCCCTAATTTATGTGTATTCATGTCCCCTTTAACTGTATATCAAAGGCATCTTAATTTGTTGCAACTGGTTCATTTTTGCTTAACTTGCGCTATTCCCTGCCCCCTGACGACCGCAGCAGCTGTGAGAAAATTTTGTGAGAGTTTTTCGAAGACCACGACAAGTCAACTGAATGATGTCTTGCTGAAACGTTCAGGTAAATTTATGAAACAGCATGGGCGTCGCTTTAGCCCTCCTATATTTCTATTCAGCCCCCTTAAAGGTTTTGCGATTAGCTCATGAACTGTACACTACTAAATGATCGCCTCAGTCCCCTTTAATTTTGATATGAAAACGGTGGCAGACTTCTGCCGCTCTGTTTTCAGCTAATTTTTTATTTAATCAGCAAACCACATCTGTTCAGGGCGAGAGAAATCCTAAAATCGCCCCTGTAAAACAGTATTTCACATGTCTTAATCGTGCCTACCGCTACAGGGAACGACACTATATATAAAACACTAAAATGATGAGGCAAAGACTTATAAATCGCGTAACAATATGCAATTTAAAAGGGTAACTGCTAGTATATAATAGCGACAACAGAAGACAGACTCCTAATAGTTTGGTTTAAAACAAGCATGCACGAATGTGACAATCAAAAATAATGGCTGATTGATGTTTAAAGCAACCTATTAAATGTAAAGTAATAAGCCAGTAAAGAAAGCAAGTTAAAACGCTGTCTTTCCATGTCAACTAAATTGTTGTAACTATCTTGATTGACTTTTTTTTTATTAAAATGATTAAATAAGCTACATACTGTATAAATACAGCCAATTTCCGAGTCTGCTGGGGGGAGCACTATTAGCTAAAGACAAATCAATAAATAGGATTAGACTATTAGCATCTCCCTTTAAAACGAACAAATTAGTTTGATTTTTTTTCTTTTTAAATGGATAGTTTATGCAAAAAAAATAAAAATTGTGATCATTTACTCAACCTTTACTTGTTCCAAACCGGTTTGCCTTTTTTTTTACTTCTGTTGAACACAAAAGAAGATATTTGAAGAAAGCTGGAAACCTGTAACCATTGACATAGTATTTGTTTTTCCTTTTGTGGAAGTTAATGGTTACAGGTAACTGATGTAAAAAAAAAAAAAATAATAATAAAAAAAAATTATATATATATATATATATATATATATATATATATATATATATATATATATATATATATTAAGGGTGTAACGATACGCGTATTCGTATCGAACCGTTCGGTACGAGGCTTTCGGTTCGGTACGCATATGAACCGAACGATTCAGACAAATATAATGTTTTCAGCGCAACAATGCTCAACAAGGCATCCCATGATGTGACAGGCAACATCTGCCTTCCCCGCCCACCTCCAGTCAGGCACACACTGCACTCAGGGTCAGAGTAAGCTCAACTGGCGCTCAAACCGAAAGTTATGCTGCTTTCAATCCGAAAAAGCCGGCGGAGCTGGGTGTTGAGATGATGCGGGGTTTGTCCCGGACAAAAGCGAAGACCGAGGGGCGCTGAGATGATGCAGGGTTTGTTCCGGACGAAAGCGAAAGGGTGGAAACGCGCCGCGGACTGACTGCACTATACAGCTAGCAAAATGGCTAGTAGCTAACATTAATGTAATCCTCCTATAACCAACAGCGGGTCTGGCGTTTGGGAGCACTTTGCTTATTCCTGCTTTCAGATCCACTGAAATGGCAGGTGACGGTCAAATCAAGCAGATCTCGGTTGTATCCACATGTGCTGCCGTTAATCCGCGAGTCAGGTAATCAAAAAATAGGTCGCATGATATTTAAGTATACGTGAGTCACGCGTGGGTAAGATCAATTATTGGTGATGCAAACTTTAACTATTTACTCTAAAATATTAAGGTGTTTCAAGCAATCTTGACAGACTGGCACAACTATGCTTTCATTTAAAAAAAATCGCTCGTCACGGCTATATGCGGTGAACATCTCCGTTTTCACAGGTTTCTGAGTTTTCTCATCATCAATCACTTTCAGTCTGGGAACATGTTCAGTGCTGCGAATTTTGTTTTAAGCCTGTCCTGCAATATCGTGTATTGAGGAGGATATAGGCAAAGATATTGCAGAGAGCTGAGATCTACAGTATGACGACTTTAAAGACGATATTTAGCTTGTTTCGCATTAATGTAGATATATTACATGTTTTAATTACATTATTGAATAAAATGAACAGCATTATTATTTTTAATCATCATCATTAATAATAAATAAACTAAAAATAATTTGACAGCTTCAGCTGTTCACATCAACATGACCGGCACTTACAGACTTCAGCACCACATGTCTTTAGCATGAATTGAAATCGACTTTCCCTCCTAAACGAAAAAATACAATAATTTTTAAAATTGCAATGCGATTAGTCATGTATTCGCAATTTCACTTAAATCAGCATGCGAAAATTTAATTATTTTCATTGCGCTCTTTCTCTCTGCTGCAGCAGTTCACGCGCTCTGGATAAGCGCACTACACAGCCACATCTTGTAGCAAATTAATTTGCAACTTTGTTGTATAAAAAATAGGCTAAATAACAACATTTAATTAACAAACAAATGAAATAAAATTATTTGTAAAAATGAAACTACAGAAAAAAGAAAATGAAAAGAACTGAAACCAGCTCAAATGTTTTGTTCTGGAATAACAGGTGTTGCGATCAAATTAATTCGATGGAATAATTAACAGAGACGGGCGCATTTTTCAGAAAATAGCCTATTTTATTTTATTTAAAAATATGTTAGGCCTATATTTATTATATATATATATATATATATATATATATATATATATATATATATATATATATATATATATATATATATATATATATATATATATATATTAAATAGCCTATATTAAATTACCATTCATTTTGGCTTTAACGAATTATTGAACAGATTATTAATAACTTATCAAAAACATTTTACTGAGCTCAGTGTCGGCCGTCACCGGATAAAGTCCAATCTTTCTTTAATTTTTTGGACTTTTGTTTGAAAGCTTAGTGGCATTGTAGAGGTCCAATTTACTGTTGTTTGATTTAAATTTTAGCCTATATATGCGCCAATAAACAAGTCAAAGGAATGAGTGAATTAATAAAATGATTCTTAAATGTCGATATTGTTTTTACTCCAAAAAAAATAACAAATGTTTTATAAAAATAAAAGGAGCAATTTATACGATTCAGTTAAATATAAGTTGGACATTTATGGGGCCATGTAACATGTTTTTGTGTTTGTTTTTTTGTTCTAGTGATCTTTAATATATACTGGGTAGCTACGCAAAATATTTTCTAAAATGTCAAGCAGGAATTTGTCGATTAGCTTTAATTATGAAGACAAAGAAATATTAAAAATAACAAAAATAAAATGATAAATAAAATACAAAGATAAAAAGAGCAGCATTTTGCTAAATATAATAGTCCTTATATGCTTTAAATCCTGCTATGTGTTGTTTCATATTCGTTTTTATTTCACTTGATGCATTAGTTATTTAATGTTTGAATGCTGAAAGAAATAACAGCCGTCCTTTAAATCATTATTTTACCATCAAAATGTAGTATATTTTATATTAATATCAACTTTTGATATAAAACCGCTGTGTAATTTAATTGATTGTTAAAATGAAATAATTTTATGGCATAACAGTGTTTAGTAGTTGCTTTCGCTTTCGTTCTTCACGGAAGCTTTAACAGAAGCGTGTGCCGCATTCACCTCTGACGTGGCTACTCAGCCTGTAGCCTAGTTTGGGATTTTTTCGTTGTGACGATTAAGCAAGAATCATAATGCATTGCATATTCAGCTCATTCTTCAGTAGCCTCAACACAGGCTGGTAGCCTAGATTTAAACGGATCGTTTATAAGAATGAGCGATTAATAGATTAATTGGTCGTTAATTTAAATGATCATTGATCACTGGATTTTGTAGAAACTGACGTCCCTAGTTCAAAGTAAAAAAAAAGAAAAGAAGAGAGATCATGCTTTTATGATGTTAGTTTTCATACAATAAAAAGATTTCAATCAGAGAAATCCTCTGGCTTTTTTTTTTTTTTTTTTTTTTTTGCTGTATCGAAAACATACCGAACCGTGACACCACTGTGTCGTATCGAACCGAACCGTGATTTTTGTGAACCGTTACACCCCTAATATATATATATATATATATATATATATATATATATATATATATATATATATATATATATATATATATATATAGCTAATAAATCAAAGAAACATTGACTTTCGTCGTTTCTTTGCCTACTTTCATTTAAAATTTGGGTCGGGTGTAATAGTACACCACCTTTTTTTTAGGACTACACCACTGGCGCCAAAGTGAAGATGCTGGACTTTAGTGCTGTGTACGGATGTAGTAACGAACAAACAAAGAAAACAGCACAAAGGCAGAACATTTCATAGGTAAGATTTCGTTTTTAATGAACTTTTGTGCTTAACAAGAGTATTGATGATAATACAGTCTCTTACTGCATTCACCATAAGGCAAAGTAGCACCAACTCGCACTAAATACTAGGCTTATGCTAGTTTTGTTGAATAAAATAAGCAAACAATGTTATAAAATATGACAAGATGCTGTGCTGCTAACTTGTATTATTGTCGGCTAAGTGAACGAGTCGTTCATAACGGAGATTCATTCAAAAACGAATCGCTCCCTCCCTCTGTCCTATTTTGAAGTGTAGCCTAAATATAGTCATAAATGGTGGTTATTCTGACAAGAGACTCAGTTGTTGTTATTTTTAGTTGCTTTAATAGTGTGGACCACTATAAGAAAAAAAAACAGACGAAAAATAAATTGATCACGTTAAAATGACAGTTAATATGTGTGTATTTTTACACATTTATTCACACGATTGCATTACCGAGAGCAGGAAAGAGACAGGCTGCACTGGTAAGCATTATCTTCATAATATAGTTTAATTAAAATAAATGATCAACAAATTAATCTGTCTTGACAGTCTTTACAAGTGAAGGCATTAACCATTTACTGCAATCTTCTAGAAATATTTTTTCTTCTTTGTGCTACTGTGTGTTTTGGTTCTGTCGATGTAATTCGCAGATGATCCCTAAAACTGCGTGCGCGAATGTCTGGCGAATATCAAACCTGAAACTAACTTTACCCAGCTCAGCTATACAAGTCTATACACACATGTAATAAAACAATCACAAAGCTGTATCTTATGAAACACCAGTTCAAATGCACACAATGCATTCTCAAGAGAAAGCAGCCAAAGCCTATTTCAGAAATCTTTGCTGTTAAATGTGAAGGGGAATTTTTGCAAAAGAAAAAACATATCGGGGAAAGAGAACGTCACATTATGAAAGTTGCTATCCTTACACAAAAAACTGACATTAACTGTATTCTCGATTAAAATATATTAAAACTTGATTTTGTGGCATAATTGAGGAGCATTTTCTAATTTTGCGGATTTCCCCTCCGTCATCAAGTCCCCAGGTTTCCTGTGCAGCGCATGCGAGTTACTATGGTGACTACAAACGTTTGGAAGAAGCGCATTTATTTTGAACTTTGATCAAAACTGACTGGAACTACCTGTGAATTTCAACCAATCGATTTCCAGCCAATCAGAATCAGACCATGGAATTAAAAATAAATAAACAACAATATAAATATATTACAATTCAGCCTTCTGACATCAGCTTCAGCCTTGATGACATCATGGAACCTCAGAGTTCCATTTAGAATTGTGGCTACTCGGTGCGTTCTGAGACGAGAAAGCAGAGCTGCAGGAAAGAGTGAAAATGTCGACTAAACAGCTTCAGGAGCAGATTTCTGCAGCATATTCTGGCTTTCAGGAAGAAGAGACCGTCACATTCGCAGGAGGAATCAACAACAAGTAACTGCACAAGCCACAAAACAAAGTTATAGAGTTAAAGGCTTAAATCAGGGGCGATACCAGACCCCTTTTTTTAGTGTGTAACGTTAAATTCAGCTGATTTAAGACCACGAACTATTAAACTCTTCACATTTATTTTAAGAAAGAATTCATATTAAAGGTTTAAATGAAAATTGCAATCTCGCTTCAAACACCCATGCGATCTTATAGCCTACTACGTGATCGCGAGTTGCACATTTATTTTAAGCAGTATTATAATCTCTGAGACAGAAACAATCCAATATAAATGCTAAGATAACTGTTGATGGTTCAGATATGAACGCTGAGGTTTATGCTAATCATAAATATAACCGTTTGAAAGCAATTTGATGGTTTTTCTTTTATGGTAATACATTTTAAGCCAAAAGGTGGCGTAAAATACCACTTTATCCCAAGAGTGTCTGGATGCAGACACGATGCAGTCTCAGACCGGTGCAATCTCAGCCGCACATGCGCATTCAGAGTGATGCAATCTCAGCCGCTCATGCGCGTTTGAACACGTGTATTCTCGTGCACGCGCACGTTGCGGCGGGTCAAAGACGGAAATATGCCAAAATACGGTTTACAAACTAAAGGTACGACAGACAAAAGAAATACCTATGTATCTACACCTGATCTACACACATAATTAGGTCACGAGGTAGCCTGTAAACTGCTATTATAAAAAGGTTCGGGTCGCGGCCAGGATTTTATTTAAAATAATAGCTGATAGGCATTTCTAATATTGTCTTAATAACTTCATTACTTCACACGTCTAAAAGTGTTTATATTGGCAAAATGCATAACTAATTAATGTTAATGCACAACTAAATAAAACATTTCTACACATTCCTCCCACATAAAACACATTTATATAGACACGTTATAGTGCTTTACCATTCAGTAGTACAGTAATACCATTTATATTACAGTATTTAAAACTTTTATGTTAACACATGCTACAGCTAGAAAATATTTTAGTTGACTTAGGTTTATTAACTACATTGAAATAAAAAAAAAAAACATTTATATTTCTTCATCACAAAATAAACAGACATATAAAACTGTATGACATATTAAATGATTACCAAGGACCTGTTTATATTCCTTTATTGCAGAAAGAAAAACACAATAAATGGATTTCATTCATTTTCTTTTCGGCTTAGTCCCTTTATTAATCTGGGGTCACCACAGTGGAATGAACCGCCAACTTATCCAGCATATGTTTTACGCAGCGGATGCCCTTCCAGCTGCAACCCATCTCTGGGCAACATCCATACACACTCATACACTATGGACAATTTAGCTTACCCAATTCACCTGTACCGCATGTCTTTGGACTGTGGGGGAAACCGGAGCACCCAGAGGAAACACACAGGAACGCAGGGAGAACATGCAAACTCCACACAGAAATGCCAACTGACCCAGCCGAGGCTCGAACCAGTGACCTTCTTGCTGTGAGGTGACAGCACTACCTACTGCGCCACCGCGTCACCATAAATATATTTAAAACTTTCAAATAAAGAATTATATTTCTAATCACAGTGCAGTGGGTAGCATGTTCGCCTCACAGCAAGAAGGTCGCTGGTTCAAGCCTCGGCTGGGTCAGTTAGCATTACTGTGTGGAGTTTGCATGTTCTTCCCGTGTTGGCGTGGGTTTCCTCCGGGTGCTTCGGTTTCCCCCACAGTCCAAAGACATGCGGTACAGGTGAATTGGGTAGGCTAAATTGTCCGTAGTGTATGAGTGTAAGTGGATGTTTCCCAGAGATGGGTTGCAGCTGAAAGGGCATCCGCTGCGTAAAACATATGCTGGATAAGTTGGCGGTTCATTCCTCTGTGGCGACCCCAGATTAATAAAGGGACTAAACCGAATGATTTATAATGCTTCTGTCACAATAAATGCTAATATGTTTCCAAAACACACAGCAGTTGGTGATTGATGACTAGTAAATTAATATCTGCAGTCAGACTGGGGTGCGTTTCCCAAAACCATTGTTAGCCAACTAAGGTCGGAATTTCCGTCGTTACAAAGATAGTTTGTTGATTTGCTGTTTCCCAAATCCATCGCTCCAACGAACATTCACAAACTGCGTCGCAAAGTCGAGCACTTGAAACGACACCTCTGGAGCTGTAGTTAGACACATAGTTCCTGGCTGTGTTCTATTCCCACTTATCCCCCATATGCCCTATTCATTTAGAACATTTTAACATTCAAGGTTGGAATTATTAAAAGTAAAAAAGCATTAAGGTCATCTCTCTTAGGTGTAATTTGCTTTCAAAGTATTTTTACAGTTCAGTTTTAGCAATCTTCATGTTTACAAGTGTGCTCCCTTTGCAGTGCACTTTGAAAACATTTATGTCATTTTGAACACAACCTCATGGCGAAAGAGCTATTATTTAAAAGCGGAAATTATGTTACGTCTCCAAAGCTTGTGAAAATAAAAAACATAGCATACGTTAATTCTTTTATTTTATAGTAGATTATTTATTAAGTGTCTGTACTGTATATGACATGGGCCTGTTGGTTAGAACTTTCTGCTGTGGTTTGCATGTGTCAAATTGTAAAAGTAGACATTTAATTTTTTTTTTAAATAAATAAACAATATCCTACTTAATAATAATAATAATAATCATCATTATCATCATCATTAATATTATTATTAAAGTAAATATATTTATAATAAATCGCCTCATTATTTATTTATTTATATGATTTATATATGATATTAGAATAGTGTAAGCTTTTGTAAGTGATTTTATGTTTTAGAATAGAATATGTAATGTTCAACTTCTCAATAATATTAGTAAAGGAAACACAGGCCCTATATGTACTATTTACATATATTTCAATGAATATGGAAAATGAGTGCATGTTTTTACCAAAACTAATATTGGATTTTATTTTAAGTGGGTGTTTGTGTAAAACAATATAATTTGCACAAAGAAATGATGGGGTTGTTCTCTAAAGAAGTTGTTACTCCACCCCGTTTAGTGCATCATTATGGGCGTTTTACGCTATAACTAACGTGGTTCAAGCGATGGATCTGCGACAGAGAAACTAGGGGTTTTGGGAAACCCTCATCGTTCTTTCACCAAACGATGCATCGAACTATGATAGTTCAGCCATGAGTTACGTCGTTGTTTAGGAAACGCACCCCAGTACAAATGCAGACATCTGAGGAGTGTAGAAATGGACGTCTGAGGACTGCAGATGTGGACATCTGAGGAGTCAATGCAGATGTTTTACACCTGCTAAGACTGAGTGATCCACCTGTAAGGATAAATTGAAAAGACAGATGTAAAAATGGTTCTGATTCATATATTTTTTGTATTCCACATATGTATTCCTTGTGTCCATTTATTTATTATTGTCTTTTGTTAACAACATTCAAATTACTTTACAACTGTTGTATGACAGTTCCTCTAACGATCCATTTATAAAATAATGTTAAGTAACACCTAAACAAATTATATAGAGCAGGTCACCTGCAAACTGCCCTGTTACTTTTCAAATCAACACCCCAAAACAGAGCTAGTAAAATATTCATGGTTTTATTATTGTCTAAACAAATGAATTAAGATACCAAATTAACAAAGACTTGTTATATCAGATATATATATTTACATGAATTTAACATGAACTGATTGAGAACAATGATTTTTACATAAGCTTTTTTGTAATGTTAAAATCCTCTTAATAGAATATTTGAATGTATCCCTTTATATTGACAGCTTAATTAATGTTTACTTACACATACACTTATGTACTTGTTTGTGGGTTAGATAACATGACCAAACAATAAACATGTTTATTCAGTAATACTGAATCTTGGTTAATCTTAACTTATTAATATTGTAATATGTCAGTTACTGCATTAGTTAACATGAACAAATAATGAACAATGACCCAGATTCAGTGCTACACAATGTTCAACTTGCATGTTATTCATGTTCGTGGACTCTTTACTAACACAATTTATCACTAACAAAGAATTAGTTAAGGGAATTAGGATTCTTTTAGTAAATTGTACACTACTTTAACATTAATATACTGTGTTACTAGCATTTGTAATTGTAAACTCTTTACTAGCATGGTTTATCAGTGACAAACCATCTGTTAATGGAGTCAGAAACTTTACTGTAATGTGTCCATCACTCCAACATTATGTGTTACTAATATTTGTAAACTCTTCACTGATATTAAATTCACAAAGTTCTTGTTCTTCATTTTTTTACATTTTTGCTTAAAAAATATGTTTTAAAATCTGCCAATGTTCTCCCTGTTATGGAATGTAGTAAAGGATCTGAAAGAGATGTGTACATGGTTTACACTGATTCGAGATCCAGTAAAATCATTAATCACTGCTTTGTAATAAACTCATAGATGTTAGTAACACATTAGTTATAATGTTGGCTTAGTGGTAAGTGAGCAAAGACTTTACAAATGTAACACATGTTGAAGTAGTGTACATTTTACAATAAGGTTCCTAATTCCCTCAACTAATGCTTTGCGTGATCAATCACAGTAAAGAGTCTACAAACATGAATAACATGCCAGTTGAAGACTGTAGACTGAACCTGAGTCATTGTTCATTATTTGTTCATGTTAACTGCATTAAGCAACACATGTATAAGTTTAAGTTAACAACGATTTAGTATTACTGAATAAATGTGCTGTTCATTGTTTAGTCATGTTATTTAACCAATGAACAAATACATTAGTCTATGTGAAAGTAAACATTAGCTTATTATGTTAAGCTGTTGATGTAAAGTGATACAGTACAACGAGAAATACTTTTTAACTAATGCAGATGTTTATTAACCTTTAACAAAGATTAATCAACGCTCACGGTAAATTGTAAACTAATGTATGAACTGACGTTATCTAATGCAATCTTCCAGTAAATGTTACGCTATTTAATCTTATGAATAAATGAATTTACAGTCAACAAGCTAGCGGTCGCGCTAAACTGTTTACTTTATCTAAACACATATATGACATCGAGGGAGCTGTGTACAGGTTTTATCGGGCACATATCACGATCGGTATTAATAACATTCACCTAATAATTAAAAACACCACATTTAATAACATTACGAAATTCGCGAATGGAATAAATATACTTACAGTGCGAGTGACCGTACGTGAAGCATCTGTCTCTCAGGGAGCGAAAGTGTGCCCGCGTGCGCATGTGCGGCTGAGAGCTGTCTGATTGCGCATGTCCGGCTGAGACTGCATCACTCTGAATGCGCATGTGCGGCTGAGATTGCAGCGGTCTGAGATTGCATCGTGTCTGCAACCAGACCCTTCTCCTTTATCCTCCAGACTATGTGCTTATACCAAAAGCTTAAAGCTGAGATTCTCTCATTTTCAGTTATACATGATAGATTAATGGGAAAATTCTTAAAGTTTTGTAAAATATGTCAATTTTTTTTATGATTTGCAGATCCAAAAAGCATTAAAAACCAATGAAGCTATGTTGGGATTTAAAGCAAAATTAGTTTTAAAGCAGAATTAATTTAAGTGATGAGTGGAAAAATCTAAACAGAAAGCTAAAGGTTGCAGCTTTCCTGAATTTCCAGACACTGACCTGACTTTCGTTCATGTGAGGAGATATTAAAGTATGTTTGCCATCTCTGATGGTAGAAAAGAAATGTATTGACAGAATAATATGAGAATCAGGAGGTGTTTCTGTGTGGGAATTTAACCAAAGAACGATTGAAATAAATGTTTAAGTATCAAACCTTCAAGATAACTTCTCCATGACATCATGACACAACTTCTGCAAAGACTTCACAGAGAAGAGTATGGCAGACTGTGGCAGAAGGCAGAGAAGTCACGAACAAGTAAGATTTTAAATGAATTTTTACACACACGTGCACACACACACACACACACACACACACACACACAAATATATACATGTGTATAGAGACAGTCGAGATTGAAATTATTAGCCTTCCTGTTAAATTTTAATTCTTTATTTTTTCCTCCAATTTCTGTTTATCAGAGGGATTTGTTTGAACACATTTCTAGACATAATAGATTTAATATCTAATTTTTAATAACTAATTTATTTGCCATAAAGACAGTAAGTTATATTTTACTAGATATTTTTTCTATTTATTATTTTTTACTAGATACTATTATTCAGCTTAAAGTGCAATTTAGAGGCTTAACTAGCTTAATTGAGTTAACTATTGAAGTTAGGCAGATTAGGCAAATCTTTGTATAACAGTTGATTATTCTGTTGACAATTGAAAAACAATATTGCTTAAAGGGGCTATTAATGTTGGCCTTAAAATGGTTTCTTAAAAATTAAAAACTGCTTTTATTCTAGATGAAATGAAACAAATAAGATTTTCTCCTGAAGAAAAACAGTATAGGAAATACTGCTAAAAATCCCTTAATCTTACATCATTAGAGAAATATTTGAAGAAGAAAAAAAAAATCACAGGTCATGTAAAAATTTTGACTTCAACTGTACAGTATATATGCAGTGCTCAGCATAAATGAGTGCACCGCTTACAGATTTCTCTTTTAAACTGATCATTTCTATAGAATGCTTTACAATATTATATTTGTGCATATACATTAGATTAGTCAGTACCAAAGTCAAAACTGGAACTATTTTAATAAAATAACTGAAGATCACGGTCAAAAATTAAACACTCAAATTTAATTGTTGGAAAAAAAAACAAATAAATAAAATGTTAATAAACAGGGAAAATGAACAGAACAAATTCAGTTGTATTTTTGTATTTTGTCATTTATTTTGCAATAACTTGTTTAAATTTAAATGAATTATTCGCTTCTGGAATATATGGGACCGGCTGTCTGTTCACCCCAGGTAAAAACCTAGAGTTAGGATTAGGGTGTGTCCTGTAAGGTAGTGGTGGGTGGGACACAGGGCACATCCTAAGTTGCCAAAAAAAAAAGCAAAATACTTTTACAGTGTTTTTGCTTTACTATGAAATAAATTAAAACATGTGGCTGATTGGCCTTTATGTCCAATTGGTTCCTAGCTCGGGTGAAACACTCTGGGTGGAACTGACCAGCTACGGGCCCATTGCACAGACTTTTATGCTGTGTTCACACCAGACGCGGAAGAAGCATCAATCGCGAGTGATTTACATGCTACGTCAATGCAAAGGCGCGAATGGACATCCTGCGGCGCGATACGCGTAAATGGCGCGAATTGAGCGTTCTGCGCGTTTGACGCGCGAATCGCTCAAGTTCAAAAAACTGAATTTCTGCGGACATTCGCGCCGCGTTCACCAATTAGGAGCCTGCTCTTGTGGGTGCGTGATTGTGATGTAGCACCTGTTGTTGGTGTCCTGGGGGAAATCCTCCTGCCGACACCGACAACAGTTCATTAAACTGCTATATCAAGCAATTCTACAGTTTTATAAACTCTTGAAGACACTTAAGATGGTAAGAACTCACTCTAAATGAGTGTTAATAAATCAACAGAACAAAAAAACAGCATTTTGCACTACTGAATATCAAAATCCTGACTGGACGACTATCAATGTTTGTTGAGGACAATGTTGTTGTGCACTTTGGCCTTCTGGAATATATGGGACCGGCTGTCTGTTCACCCCAGGTAAAAACCTAGAGTTAGGATTAGGGTGTGTCCTGTAAGGTAGTGGTGGGTGGGACACAGGGCACTTCCTAAGTTGCCAAAAAAAAAAAAGCAAAATACTTTTACAGTGTTTTTGCTTTACTATGAAATAAATTAAAACATGTGGCTGATTGGCCTTTATGTCTAATTGGTTCCTAGCTCGGGTGAAACACTCTGGGTGGAACTGACCAGCTACGGGCCCATTGCACAGACTTTTATGCTGTGTTCACACCAGACGCGGAAGAAGCATCAAGCGCGAGTGATTTACATGTTACGTCAATGCAAAGGCGCGAATGGACATCCTGCGGCGCGATACGCGTAAATGGCGCGAATAGAGCGTTCAGCGCGTTTGACGTGCTTTACGCGCGAATTGCTCAAGTTCAAAAAACTGAACTTCAGCGGAAATTTGCGCCGCATTCACCAATCAGGAGCTTGCTCTTGTGGGGGCGTGATTGTGACGTAGCACTTTTTGTTGGTGTTCCGGAGGAAATCCTCCTGCCGACACTGACAACAGTTCATTAAACTGCTATATCAAGCAATTCTAGAGTTTTGTAAACTCTTGAAGACACTGAAGATGGTAAGAACACAATCTAAACGGGTGTCAATAAATCAACAGAACAATAAAACAGCATTTTGCACTACTGAATATCAAAATCCTGACTGGACGACTATCAATGTTTGTTGAGGACAATGTTGTTGTGCACTTTGGCCTTCTGGAATATATGGGACCGGCTGTCTGTTCACCCCAGGTAAAAACCTAGAGTTAGGATTAGGGTGTGTCCTGTAAGGTAGTGGTGGGTGGGACACAGGGCACATCCTAAGTTGCCCAAAAAAAAAGCAAAATACTTTTACAGTGTTTTTTCTTTACTATAAAAATAAATTAAAACATGTGGCTGATTGGCCTTTAGGTCTATTCGGTTCCTAGCTCGGGTGAAACACTCTGGTTGGAACTGACTAGCTACGGGCCCATTGCAGTTTGTTATAGTGTGCATCTAGAGATCTTGCATTAATCAATCAATTGATCAACTTTTTTCTACACCACCTTATTACAACCAGGGAGCTGCCCAATGTACTTTATTGCATTAAAACAAAATTACAATTTAGTGAAGATTTATAAGCTAATTTTGAGAGGATCACATGCTTATTATTGACCATAGCTGGTCTCGTCTTAACAATCACATGAACTACCAATCAGATGAATCCAAACACACAAATATAGCCTGATCTCCTTACCTTAGACATCTTCATCTTGAAAAATCCCTCCTATCCACCCTGACTCCTTTCCCTGTTTCCTTGCTTAATTTAGGGGAGTTCTTGAAATGTATCTTAACTGAGAATCTCCTTTCTCGCGGCTAAACAAGAGGGAGCCCCGAGCTCGAGGGCCCTCAGGGCTCTCTCTTGGGACAGCATGCCAAACATGCATTTGCCTTTTCTAGCAATTCTAGAGTTTTGTAAACTCTTGAAGACACTTAAGATGGTAAGAACACAATCTAAACAAGTGTCAATGAATCAACAGAACAATAAAACAGCATTTTGCACTACTGAATATCAATGTTTGTTGAGGACAACGTTGTTGTCCACTTTGGCCGTCTGGAATATATGGGACCGGCTGTCTGTTCACCCCAGGTAAAAACCTAGAGTTAGGATTAGGGTGTGTCCTGTAAGGTAGTGGTGGGTGGGACACAGGGCACATCCTAAATTGCCAAAAAAAAAAAAGCAAAATACTTTTACAGTGTTTTTGCTTTACTATAAAATAAATTAAAACATGTGGCTGATTGGCCTTTATGTCTAATTGGTTCCTAGCTCGGGTGAAACACTCTGGGTAGAACTGACCAGCTATGGGCCCATTGAACAGACTTTTATGCTGTGTTCACACCAGACGCGGAAGAAGCATCAAGCGCGAGTGATTTACATGTTACGTCAATGCATAGGCGCGAATAGACATCCTGCGGCGCAATACGCGTAAATGGCGCGAATTGAGCATTCTGTGCGTTTGACGCGCGAATCGCTCAAGTTCAAAAAAACTGAATATCAGCAGACATTCGCGCCTCGTTCACCAATCAGGAGCTTGCTCTTGTGGGGGCGTGATTGTGACGTAGCACCTGTTGTTGGTGTCCCGGAGGAAATCCTCCTGCCGACACTGACAACAGTTCATTAAACTGCTATATCAAGCAATTCTAGAGTTTCGTAAACTTTTGAAGACACTTAAGAAGGTAAGAACACAGTCTCAACGAGTGTCAATAAATCAACTAAACAATAAAACAGCATTTTGCACTACTGAATATCAAAATCCTGACTGGACGACTATCAATGTTTGTTGAGGACAATGTTGTTGTGCACTTTGGCCGTCTGGAATATATGGGACCGGCTGTCTGTTCACCCCAGGTAAAAACCTAGAGTTAGGATTTGGGTGTGTCCTGTAAGGTAGTGGTGGGTGGGACACAGGGCACATCCTAAGTTGCCAAAAAAAAAAAAGCAAAATACTTTTACAGTGTTTTTGCTTTACTATGAAATAAATTAAATCATGTGGCTGATTGGCCTTTATGTCCAATTGGTTCCTAGCTCGGGTGAAACACTCTGGGTGGAACTGACCAGCTACGGGCCCATTGCACAGACTTTTATGCTGTGTTCACACCAGA
The DNA here is from genome assembly GCA_903798195.1 of Danio kyathit. Lineage (NCBI taxonomy): Eukaryota > Metazoa > Chordata > Actinopteri > Cypriniformes > Danionidae > Danio > Danio kyathit. The sequence continues at coordinate 8,521,228 of LR812523.1, read as the reverse complement.
CGTGGAAGAAGCATCAAGCGCGAGTGATTTACATGTTACGTCAATGCAAAGGCGCGAATGGACATCCTGCGGCGCGATACGCTTAAATGGCGCGAATTGAGCATTCTGCGCGTTTGACATGCTTTACGCGCGAATCGCTCAAGTTCAAAAAACTGAACTTCAGCGGACATTCTCGCCGCGTTAACCAATCAGGAGCTTGCTCTTGTGGGGGCGTGATTGTGACGTAGAACCTGTTGTTGGTGTCCTGGGGGAAATCCTCCTGCCGACACCGACGACAGTTCATTAAACTGCTATATCAAGCAATTCTAGAGTTTTATAAACTCTTGAAGACACTTAAGATGGTAAGAACTCACTCTAAACGAGTGTTAATAAATAAACAGAACAAAAAAACAGCATTTTGCACTACTGAATATCAAAATCCTGACTGGACGACTATCAATGTTTGTTGAGGACAATGTTGTTGTGCACTTTGGCCTTCTGGAATATATGGGACCGGCTGTCTGTTCACCCCAGGTAAAAACCTAGAGTTAGGATTAGGGTGTGTCCTGTAAGGTAGTGGTGGGTGGGACACAGGGCACATCCTAAGTTGCCAAAAAAAAAAGCAAAATACTTTTACAGTGTTTTTGCTTTACTATGAAATAAATTAAAACATGTGGCTGATTGGCCTTTATGTCCAATTGGTTCCTAGCTCGGGTGAAACACTCTGGGTGGAACTGACCAGCTACGGGCCCATTGCACAGACTTTTATGCTGTGTTCACACCAGACGCGGAAGAAGCATCAAGCGAGTGATTTACATGTTATGTCAATGCAAAGGCGCGAATGGACATCCTGCGGCGCGATACGCGTAAATGGCGCGAATTGAGCGTTCTGCGCGTTTGACGCGCGAATCGCTCAAGTTCAAAAAAACTGAATTTCAGCGGACATTCGCGCTGCGTTCACCAATCAGGAGCTTGCTCTTGTGGGGGCGTGATTGTGACGTAGCACCTGTTGTTGGTGTCCCGGAGGAAATCCTCCTGCCGACACTGACAACAGTTCATTAAACTGCTAAATCAAGCAATTCTAGAGTTTCGTAAACTTTTGAAGACACTTAAGATGGTAAGAACACAGTCTCAACGAGTGTCAATAAATAAACAGAACAATAAAACAGCATTTTGCACTACTGAGTATCAAAATCCTGACTGGACGACTATCAATGTTTGTTGAGGACAATGTTGTTGTGCACTTTGGCCTTCTGGAATATATGGGACCGGCTGTCTGTTCACCCCAGGTAAAAATCTAGAGTTAGGATTAGGGTGTGTCCTGTAAGGTAGTGGTGGGTGGGACACAGGGCACATCCTAAGTTGCCAAAAAAAAAAGCAAAATACTTTTACAGTGTTTTTGCTTTACTATGAAATAAATTAAAACGTGTGGCTGATTGGCCTTTATGTCCAATTGGTTCCTAGCTCGAGTGAAACACTCTGGGTGGAACTGACCAGCTACGGGCCCATTGCACAGACTTTTATGCTGTGTTCACACCAGACGTGGAAGAAGCATCAAGCGCGAGAGATTTACATGTTACGTCAATGCAAAGGCGCGAATGGACATCCTGCGGCGCGATACGCGTAAATGGCGTGAATTGAGCGTTCTGCGCGTTTGACATGCTTTACGCGCGAACCGCTCAAGTTCAAAAAACTGAACTTCAGCGGACATTCGCGCCGCGTTAACCAATCAGGAGCTTGCTTTTGTGGGGGGCGTGATTGTGACGTAGCACCTGTTATTGGTGTCCTGGGGGAAATCCTCCTGCCGACACCGACAACAGTTCATTAAACTGCTATATCAAGCAATTCTAGAGTTTTATAAACTCTTGAAGACACTTAAGATGGTAAGAACTCACTCTAAATGAGTGTTAATAAATAAACAGAACAAAAAAACAGCATTTTGCAATACTGAATATCAAAATCCTGACTGGACGACTATCAATGTTTGATGGGGATAATGTTGTTGTGCACTTTGGCTGTCAGGAATATATGGGACCGGCTGTCTGTTCACCCCAGGTAAAAACCTACAGTTAGGATTAGGGTGTGTCCTGTAAGGTAGTGGTGGGTGGGACACAGGGCACATCCTAAATTGCCAAAAAAAAAAAAAAGCAAAATACTTTTACAGTGTTTTTGCTTTACTATGAAATAAATTAAAACATGTGGCTGATTGGCATTTATGTCTAATTGGTTCCTAGCTCGGGTGAAACACTCTGGGTGGAACTGACCAGCTACGGGCCCATTGCACAGACTTTTATGCTGTGTTCACACCAGACGCGGAAGAAGCATGAAGCGCGAGTGATTTACATGTTACGTCAATGCAAAGGCGCGAATGGACATCCTGCGGCGCGATACGCGTAAATGGCGCGAATAGAGCGTTCAGCGCGTTTGACGTGCTTTACGCGCGAATCGCTCAAGTTCAAAAAACTGAACTTCAGCGGACATTCGCGCCTCGTTCACCAATCAGGAGCTTGCTCTTGTGGGGGCGTGATTGTGACGTAGCACTTTTTGTTGGTGTCCCGGAGGAAATCCTCCTGCCGACACTGACAACAGTTCATTAAACTGCTAAATCAAGCAATTCAAGAGTTTTGTAAACTCTTGAAGACACTGAAGATGGTAAGAACACACTCTAAACGAGTGTCAATAAATCAACAGAACAATAAAACAGCATTTTGCACTACTGAATATCAAAATCCTGACTGGACGACTATCAATGTTTGTTGAGGACAATGTTGTTGTGCACTTTGGCCTTCTGGAATATATGGGACCGGCTGTCTGTTCACCCCAGGTAAAAACCTAGAGTTAGGATTAGGGTGTGTCCTGTAAGGTAGTGGTGGGTGGGACACAGGGCACATCCTAAGTTGCCCAAAAAAAAGCAAAATACTTTTACAGTGTTTTTGCTTTACTATAAAAATAAATTAAAACATGTGGCTGATTGGCATTTATGTCTATTCGGTTCCTAGCTCGGGTGAAACACTCTGGTTGGAACTGACTAGCTACGGGCCCATTGCAGTTTGTTATAGTGTGCATCTAGAGATCTTGCATTAATCAATCAATTGATCAACTTTTTTCTACACCACCTTATTACAACCAGGGAGCTGCCCAATGTACTTTATTGCATTAAAACAAAATTACAATTTAGTGAAGATTTATAAGCTAATTTTGAGAGGATCACATGCTTATTATTGACCATAGCTGGTCTCCTATTAACAATCACATGAACTACCAATCAGATGAATCCAAACACACAAATATAGCCTGATCTCCCTACCTTAGACATCTTCATCTTGAAAAATCCCTCCTATCCACCCTGACTCCTTTCCCTGTTTCCTTGCTTAATTTTGGGGAGTTCTTGAAATGTATCTTAACTGAGAATCTCCTTTCTCGCGGCTAAACAAGAGGGAGCCCCGAGCTCGAGGGCCCTCTCTTGGGACAGCATGCCAAACATGCATTTGCCTTTTCTAGCAATTCTAGAGTTTTGTTATACTCTTGAGAACACTTAAGATGGTAAGAACACAATCTAAACAAGTGTCAATGAATCAACAGAACAATAAAACAGCATTTTGCACTACTGAATATCAATGTTTGTTGAGGACAATGTTGTTGTCCACTTTGGCCGTCTGGAATATATGGGACCGGCTGTCTGTTCACCCCAGGTAAAAACCTAGAGTTAGGATTAGGGTGTGTCCTGTAAGGTAGTGGTGGGTGGGACACAGGGCACATCCTAAGTTGCCAAAAAAAAAAAAAGCAAAATACTTTTACAGTGTTTTTGCTTTACTATAAAATAAATTAAAACATGTGGCTGATTGGCCTTTATGTCTAATTGGTTCCTAGCTCGGGTGAAACACTCTGGGTAGAACTGACCAGCTATGGGCCCATTGAACAGACTTTTATGCTGTGTTCACACCAGACGCGGAAGAAGCATCAAGCGCGAGTGATTTACATGTTACGTCAATGCATAGGCGCGAATAGACATCCTGCGGCGCAATACGCGTAAATGGCGCGAATTGAGCGTTCTGTGTGTTTGACGCGCGAATCGCTCAAGTTCAAAAAAACTGAATATCAGCAGACATTCGCGCTGCGTTCACCAATCAGGAGCTTGCTCTTGTGGGGGCGTGGTTGTGACGTAGCACCTGTTGTTGGTGTCCTGGGGGAAATCCTCCTGCCGACACCGACAACAGTTCATTAAACTGCTATATCAAGCACTTCTAGAGTTTTATAAACTCTTGAAGACACTTAAGATGGTAAGAACTCACTCTAAACGAGTGTTAATAAATAAACAGAACAAAAAAACAGCATTTTGCACTACTGAATATCAAAATCCTGACTGGACGACTATCAATGTTTGTTGAGGACAATGTTGTTGTGCACTTTGGCCTTCTGGAATATATGGGACCGGCTGTCTGTTCAACCCAGGTAAAAACCTAGAGTTAGGATTAGGGTGTGTCCTGTAAGGTAGTGGTGGGTGGGACACAGGGCACATCCTAAGTTGCCAAAAAAAAAAAGCAAAATACTTTTACAGTGTTTTTGCTTTACTATGAAATAAATTAAAACATGTGGCTGATTGGCCTTTATGTCCAATTGGTTCCTAGCTCGGGTGAAACACTCTGGGTGGAACTGACCAGCTACGGGCCCATTGCACAGACTTTTATGCTGTGTTCACACCAGACGCGGAAGAAGCATCAAGCGCGAGTGATTTACATGTTATGTCAATGCAAAGGCGCGAATGGACATCCTGCGGCGCGATACGCGTAAATGGCGCGAATTGAGCGTTCTGCGCGTTTGACGCGCGAATCGCTCAAGTTCAAAAAAACTGAATTTCAGCGGACATTCGCGCCGCGTTCACCAATCAGGAGCTTGCTCTTGTGGGGGCGTGATTGTGACGTAGCACCTGTTGTTGGTGTCCCGGAGGAAATCCTCCTGCCGACACTGACTACAGTTCATTAAACTGCTAAATCAAGCAATTCTAGAGTTTCGTAAACTCTTGAAGACACTTAAGATGGTAAGAACACAGTCTCAACGAGTGTCAATAAATCAACAGAACAATAAAACAGCATTTTGCACTACTGAATATCAAAATCCTGACTGGACGACTATCAATGTTTGTTGAGGACAATGTTGTTGTGCACTTTGGCCTTCTGGAATATATGGGACCGGCTGTCTGTTCACCCCAGGTAAAAACCTAGAGTTAGGATTAGGGTGTGTCCTGTAAGGTAGTGGTGGGTGGGACACAGGGCACATCTTAACTTGCCAAAAAAAAAAAGCAAAATACTTTTACAGTGTTTTTGCTTTGCTATGAAATAAATTAAAACATGTGGCTGATTGGCCTTTATGTCCAATTGGTTCCTAGCTCGGGTGAAACACTCTGGGTGGAACTGACCAGCTACGGGCCCATTGCACAGACTTTTATGCTGTGTTCACACCAGACGCGGAAGAAGCATCAAGCGCGAGTGATTTACATGTTACGTCAATGCAAAGGCGCGAATGGACATCCTGCGGCGCGATACGCGTAAATGGCGTGAATTGAGCATTCTGCGCGTTTGACATGCTTTACGCGCAAATCGCTCAAGTTCAAAAAACTGAACTTCAGCGGACATTCGCGCTGCGTTCACCAATCAGGAGCTTGCTCTTGTGGGGGCGTGATTGTGACGTAGCACCTGTTGTTGGTGTCCCGGAGGAAATCCTCCTGCCGACACTGACAACAGTTCATTAAACTGCTATATCAAGCAATTCTAGAGTTTCGTAAACTCTTGAAGACACTTAAGATGGTAAGAACACACTCTAAACGAGTGTTATTAAATAAACAGAACAAAAAAACAGCATTTTGCAATACTGACTATCAAAATCCTGACTGGACGACTATCAATGTTTGATGGGGATAATGTTGTTGTGCACTTTGGCTGTCAGGAATATATGGGACCGGCTGTCTGTTCACCCCAGGTAAAAACCTACAGTTAGGATTAGGGTGTGTCCTGTAATGTAGTGGTGGGTGGGACACAGGGCACATCCTAAATTGCCAAAAAAAAAAAGCAAAATACTTTTACAGTGTTTTTGCTTTACTATGAAATAAATTAAAACATGTGGCTGATTGGCATTTATGTCTAATTGGTTCCTAGCTCGGGTGAAACACTCTCGGTGGAACTGACCAGCTACGGGCCCATTGCACAGACTTTTATGCTGTGTTCACACCAGACGCGGAAGAAGCATCAAGCGCGAGTGATTTACATGTTACGTCAATGCAAAGGCGCGAATGGACATCCTGCGGCGTGATACGCGTAAATGGCGCGAATAGAGCGTTCAGCGCGTTTGACGTGCTTTATGCGCAAATCGCTCAAGTTCAAAAAACTGAACTTCAGCGGACATTCGCGCCTCGTTCACCAATCAGGAGCTTGGTCTTGTGGGGGCGTGATTGTGACGTAGCACTTTTTGTTGGTGTCCCGGAGGAAATCCTCCTGCCGACACTGACAACAGTTCATTAAACTGCTATATCAAGCAATTTAAGAGTTTTGTAAACTCTTGAAGACACTGAAGATGGTAAGAACACACTCTAAACGAGTGTCAATAAATCAACAGAACAATAAAACAGCATTTTGCACTACTGAATATCAAAATCCTGACTGGACGACTATCAATGTTTGTTGAGGACAATGTTGTTGTGCACTTTGGCCTTCTGGAATATATGGGACCGGCTGTCTGTTCACCCCAGGTAAAAACCTAGAGTTAGGATTAGGGTGTGTCCTGTAAGGTAGTGGTGGGTGGGACACAGGGCACATCCTAAGTTGCCCAAAAAAAAAGCAAAATACTTTTACAGTGTTTTTGCTTTACTATAAAAATAAATTAAAACATGTGGCTGATTGGCCTTTAGGTCTATTCGGTTCCTAGCTCGGGTGAAACACTCTGGTTGGAACTGACTAGCTACGGGCCCATTGCAGTTTGTTATAGTGTGCATCTAGAGATCTTGCATTAATCAATCAATTGATCAACTTTTTCTACACCACCTTATTACAACCAGGGAGCTGCCCAATGTACTTTATTGCATTAAAACAAAATTACAATTTAGTGAAGATTTATAAGCTAATTTTGAGAGGATCACATGCTTATTATTGACCATAGCTGGTCTCGTCTTAACAATCACATGAACTACCAATCAGATGAATCCAAACACACAAATATAGCCTGATCTCCTTACCTTAGACATCTTCATCTTGAAAAATCCCTCCTATCCACCCTGACTCCTTTCCCTGTTTCCTTGCTTAATTTAGGGGAGTTCTTGAAATGTATCTTAACTGAGAATCTCCTTTCTCGCGGCTAAACAAGAGGGAGCCCCGAGCTCGAGGGCCCTCGGGGCTCTCTCTTGGGACAGCATGCCAAACATGCATTTGCCTTTTCTAGCAATTCTAGAGTTTTGTAAACTCTTGAAGACACTTAAGATGGTAAGAACACAATCTAAACGAGTGTCAATAAATAAACAGAACAATAAAACAGCATTTTGCACTACTGAATATCCAAATCCTGACTGGACGACTATAAATGTTTGTTGAGGACAATGTTCTTGTGCACTTTGGCCTTCTGGAATATATGGGACCGGCTGTCTGTTCACCCCAGGTAAAAACCTAGAGTTAGGATTAGGGTGTGTCCTGTAAGGTAGTGGTGGGTGGGACACAGGGCACATCCTAAGTTGCCAAAAAAAAAAAGCAAAATACTTTTACAGTGTTTTTGCTTTACTATGAAATAAATTAAAACATGTGGCTGATTGGCCTTTATGTCCAATTGGTTCCTAGCTCGGGTGAAACACTCTGGGTGGAACTGACCAGCTACAGGCCCATTGCACAGACTTTTATGCTGTGTTCACACCAGACGTGGAAGAAGCATCAAGCACGAGTGATTTACATGTTACGTCAATGCAAAGGCGCGAATGGACATCCTGCGGCGCGATACGCTTAAATGGCGCGAATTGAGCATTCTGCGCGTTTGACATGCTTTACGCGCGAATCGCTCAAGTTCAAAAAACTGAACTTCAGCGGACATTCGCGCCGCGTTAACCAATCAGGAGCTTGCTCTTGTGGGGGCGTGATTGTGACGTAGCACCTGTTGTTGGTGTCCTGGGGGAAATCCTCCTGCCGACACCGACAACAGTTCATTAAACTGCTATATCAAGCAATTCTAGAGTTTTATAAACTCTTGAAGACACTTAAGATGGTAAGAACTCACTCTAAACGAGTGTTAATAAATAAACAGAACAAAAAAACAGCATTTTGCACTACTGAATATCAAAATCCTGACTGGACGACTATCAATGTTTGTTGAGGACAATGTTGTTGTGCACTTTGGCCTTCTGGAATATATGGGACCGGCTGTCTGTTCACCCCAGGTAAAAACCTAGAGTTAGGATTAGGGTGTGTCCTGTAAGGTAGTGGTGGGTGGGACACAGGGCACATCCTAAGTTGCCAAAAAAAAAAGCAAAATACTTTTACAGTGTTTTTGCTTTACTATGAAATAAATTAAAACATGTGGCTGATTGGCCTTTATGTCCAATTGGTTCCTAGCTCGGGTGAAACACTCTGGGTGGAACTGACCAGCTACAGGCCCATTGCACAGACTTTTATGCTGTGTTCACACCAGACGCGGAAGAAGCATCAAGCGCGAGTGATTTACATGTTATGTCAATGCAAAGGCGCGAATGGACATCCTGCGGCGCGATACGCGTAAATGGCGCAAATTGAGCATTCTGCGCGTTTGACGCGCGAATCGCTCAAGTTCAAAAAACTGAATTTCAGCAGACATTCGCGCCGCGTTCACCAATCAGGAGCTTGCTCTTGTGGGGGCGTGATTGTGACGTAGCACCTGTTGTTGGTGTCCCGGAGGAAATCCTCCTGCCGACACTGACTACAGTTCATTAAACTGCTAAATCAAGCAATTCTAGAGTTTCGTAAACTCTTGAAGACACTTAAGATGGTAAAAACACAGTCTCAACAAGTGTCAATAAATCAACAGAACAATAAAACAGCATTTTGCACTACTGAATATCAAAATCCGGACTGGACGACTATCAATGTTTGTTGAGGACAATGTTGTTGTGCACTTTGGCCTTCTGGAATATATGGGACCGGCTGTCTGTTCACCCCAGGTAAAAACCTAGAGTTAGGATTAGGGTGTGTCCTGTAAGGTAGTGGTGGGTGGGACACAGGGCACATCCTAAGTTGCCAAAAAAAAAAAGCAAAATACTTTTACAGTGTTTTTGCTTTACTATGAAATAAATTAAAACATGTGGCTGATTGGCCTTTATGTCCAATTGGTTCCTAGCTCGGGTGAAACACTCTGGGTGGAACTGACCAGCTACGGGCCCATTGCACAGACTTTTATGCTGTGTTCACACCAGACGCGGAAGAAGCATCAAGCGCGAGTGATTTACATGTTATGTCAATGCAAAGGCGCGAATGGACATCCTGCGGCGCGATACGCGTAAATGGCGCGAATAGAGCGTTCAGCGCGTTTGACGTGCTTTACGCGCGAATCGCTCAAGTTCAAAAAACTGAACTTCAGCGGACATTCGCGCCTCGTTCACCAATCAGGAGCTTGCTCTTGTGGGGGCGTGATTGTGACGTAGCACTTTTTGTTGGTGTCCCGGAGGAAATTCTCCTGCCGACACTGACAACAGTTCATTAAACTGCTAAATCAAGCAATTCAAGAGTTTTGTAAACTCTTGAAGACACTGAAGATGGTAAGAACACACTCTAAACGAGTGTCAATAAATCAACAGAACAATAAAACAGCATTTTGCACTACTGACTATCAAAATCCTGACTGGACGACTATCAATGTTTGATGGGGATAATGTTGTTGTGCACTTTGGCTGTCAGGAATATATGGGACCGGCTGTCTGTTCACCCCAGGTAAAAACCTACAGTTAGGATTAGGGTGTGTCCTGTAATGTAGTGGTGGGTGGGACACAGGGCACATCCTAAATTGCCAAAAAAAAAAAAGCAAAATACTTTTACAGTGTTTTTGCTTTACTATGAAATAAATTAAAACATGTGGCTGATTGGCATTTATGTCTAATTGGTTCCTAGCTCGGGTGAAACACTCTGGGTGGAACTGACCAGCTACGGGCCCATTGCACAGACTTTTATGCTGTGTTCACACCAGACGCGGAAGAAGCATCAAGCGCGAGTGATTTACATGTTATGTCAATGCAAAGGCGCGAATGGACATCCTGCGGCGCGATACGCGTAAATGGCGCGAATAGAGCGTTCAGCGCGTTTGACGTGCTTTACGCGCGAATCGCTCAAGTTCAAAAAACTGAACTTCAGCGGACATTCGCGCCGCGTTAACCACTCAGGAGCTTGCTCTTGTGAGGGCGTGATTGTCACGTAGCACCTGTTGTTGGTGTCCTGGGGGAAATCCTCTTGCCGACACCGACAACAGTTCATTAAACTGCTATATCAAGCAACTCTAGAGTTTTATAAACTCTTGAAGACACTTAAGATGGTAAGAGCACAATCTAAACAAGTGTCAATAAATAATAAGAACAATAAAACAGCATTTTGCACTACTGAATATCAAAATCCTGACTGGACGACTATCAATGTTTGATAGGGACAATGTAGTTGTGCACTTTGGCTTTCTGGAATATATGGGACCGGCTGTCTGTTCACCCCAGGTAAAAATCTACAGTTAGGATTACGGTGTGTCCTGTAAGGTAGTGGTGGGTGGGACAAAGGGCACATCTTAAATTGCCAAAAAAAAAAAAAAAGCTAAATACTTTTACAGTGTTTTTGCTTTACTATGAAATAAATTAAAACATGTGGCTGATTGGCCTTTATGTCCAATTGGTTCCTAGCTCGGGTGAAACACTCTGGGTGGAACTGACCAGCTACAGGCCCATTGCACAGACTTTTATGCGGTGTTCACACCAGACGCGAAAGAAGCGTCAAGCGCGAGTGATTTCTATGTTACGTCAATGCAAAGGCGCGAATCGACATCCTGCGGCGCGAATGGTGCAAATTGAGCGTTTTGCACGTTTAACGTGCTTTACGCGCGAATCGCTTGAGTTAAAAAAAAAAAAAAAAATGAACTTTAGCGGACATTCGCACCGCGTTAACCAATCAGGAACTTGCTTTTGTGGGGGCGTGATTGTGACGTAGCACCCGTTTTTGGTGTCCCGGGGGAAATCCTCCAGCCGACACCGACAACAGTTCATTAAACTGCTAAGCGCTGAAGATGAGAGATTGAAAAGCACACTGACAGATTTTGTTTTAGAAACCACCTAAAGTTAGAAATAATGGCACATCTGATTAGTGATACCCTTTTTGAAGAGTGGAAAAGACTCACTGTAAAGTCTGTGGGACGAAAAATTTAAACGCAATATGTTCTATTTAATCCTTTATTTAACCATCAGAATGATTTCAAATGCAATAAATCTGTTAATATAAAACTTGTAGTAAAGGTGCACATATTTATTGGTGGGTGCGACCACGTTTTTAAAGTTAGGAGCATCAGTGCTACCAAGCAAAAAGGTTAATTTCGAGCCCTGGAAAACATTAGTTTTGTTTATGCTCATTTAAAATAATATTAGCGGTGTTTTAAATAAAACACGCTAAGACAGACACAATATTATTAAGTGTTTTTGTGTGTTCACACACCCGAATCTCAAAATATCTTTCAATCATCTTCAAATCGCGTGTATAGAAGCTGTCTATCACTATGGAGCGCGTCCGTCAGTCAGCACCGTTACCATGCATTCACACAGGGCTTCAGCGTCAATGCTTGACTGAGGGCGTGTCTGAAGTTGGGGCTGACATGATCATCATAGCAGCGTCAGCCAATGAAATTAATCCACAATTAGCTACTGTTTGAGCTGGGATATTTGCATGAAGCGATGAGATTAGCTGACGCTTCCGTTGGTGCTTGAAAGCTTGAAATTTTCCCAACGTCTGCAGCGAGCAACGACGATAGATATATACACTAGATATCACATAGGGACCCAGAGCATGCGTCAATAGCGCCGCCACATTGGTACAGTGCTCCTAGGACAAATGTCATTCAACCGCACTAGTCAAGACAGTGTGCCAAACAGTGGTGTAGTCCTTGCTATATGCACGTATACTCACTATGCTTACTTTTTTCCATGAGTATTTGGGTATTACCACTTCTGAGGATCAATAATTGCTTATACCCTCGGTATACTCACTTGTTTTTCTGATTAAACTTCCCTAATTTATGTGTATTCATGTCCCCTTTAACTGTATATCAAAGGCATCTTAATTTGTTGCAACTGGTTCATTTTTGCTTAACTTGCGCTATTCCCTGCCCCCTGACGACCGCAGCAGCTGTGAGAAAATTTTGTGAGTTTTTCGAAGACCACGACAAGTCAACTGAATGATGTCTTGCTGAAACGTTCAGGTAAATTTATGAAACAGCAAGGGCGTCGCTTTAGCCCTCCTATATTTCTATTCAGCCCCCTTAAAGGTTTTGCGATTAGCTCATGAACTGTACACACTACTAAATGATCGCCTCAGTCCCCTTTAATTTTGATATGAAAACGGTGGCAGACTTCTGCCGCTCTGTTTTCAGCTAATTTTTTATTTAATCAGCAAACCACATCTGTTCAGGGCAAGAGAAATCCTAAAATCGCCCCTGTAAAACAGTATTTCACATGTCTTAATCGTGCCTACTGCTACAGGGAACGACACTATATATAAAACACTAAAATGATGAGGCAAAGACTTATAAATCGCGTAACAATATGCAATTTAAAAGGGTAACTGCTAGTATATAATAGCGACAACAGAAGACAGACTCCTAATAGTTTGGTTTAAAACAAGCATGCACGAATGTGACAATCAAAAATAATGGCTGATTGATGTTTAAAGCAACCTATTAAATGTAAAGTAATAAGCCAGTAAAGAAAGCAAGTTAAAACGCTGTCTTTCCATGTCAACTAAACTGTTGTAACTATCTTGATTGGCTTTTTTTAATATTAAAATGATTAAATAAGCTACATACTGTATAAATACAGCCAATTTCCGAGTCTGCTGGGGGGAGCACTATTAGCTAAAGATAAATCAATAAATAGGATTAGACTATTAGCATCTCCCTTTAAAACGAACAAATTAGTTTGAATTTTTTTCTTTTTAAATGGATAGTTTATGCAAAAAATGAAAATTGTGATCATTTACTCAACCTTTACTTGTTCCAAACCGGTTTGTCTTTTTTTTTACTTCTGTTGAACACAAAAGAAGATATTTTGAAGAAAGCTGGAAACCTGTAACCATTGACTTACATTGACATAGTATTTGTTTTTCCTTTTGTGGAAGTTAATGGTTACAGGTAACTGATACTGTATATATATAGAGAGAGAGAGAGAGCTAATGAATCAAAGAAACATTGACTTTTGTCGTTTCTTTGCCTACTTTCATTTAAAATTTGGGTCTGGTGTAATAGTAAAAACCTTTTTTTTAGGACTACACCACTGGTGCCAAAGTGAAGATGCTGGACTTTAGTGCTGTGTACGGATGTAGTAACGAGCAAACAAAGAAAACAGCACAAAGGCAGAACATTTCATAGGTAAGATTTCGTTTTTAATGAACGTTTGTGCTTAACAAGAGTATTGATGATAATACAGTCTCTTACTGCATTCACCATAAGGCAAAGTAGCACCAACTCGCACTAAATTCTAGGCTTATGCTAGTTTTGTTGAATAAAATAAGCAAACAATGTTATAAAATATGACAAGATGCTGTGCTGCTAACTTGTATTATTGTCGGCTAAGTGAACGAGTCGTTCATAACGGAGATTCATTCAAAAACGAATCGCTCCCTCCCTCTGTCCTATTTTGAAGTGTAGCCTAAATATAGTCATAAATGGTGGTTATTCTGACAAGAGACTCAGTTGTTGTTATTTGCTTTAATAGTGTGGACCACTATAAGAAAAAATCAGACGAAAAATCAATTGATCACGTTAAAATGACAGTTAATACGTGTGTATTTTTACACATTTATTCACACGATTGCATTACCGAGAGCAGGAAAGAGACAGGCTGCACTGGTAAGCATTATCTTCATAATATAGTTTAATTAAAATAAATGATCAACAAATTAATCTGTCTTGACAGTCTTTACAAGTGAAGGCATTAACCATTTACTGCAATCTTCTAGAAATATTTTTTCTCCTTTGTGCTACTGTGTGTTTTGGTTCTGTCGATGTAATTCGCAGATGATCCCTAAAACTGCGTGCGCGAATGTCTGGCGAATATCAAACCTGAAACTAACTTTACCCAGCTCAGCTATACAAGTCTATACACACATGTAATAAAACAATCACAAAGCTGTATCTTATGAAACACCAGTTCAAATGCACACAATGCATTCTCAAGAGAAAGCAGCCAAAGCCTATTTCAGAAATCTTTGCTGTTAAATGTGAAGGGGAATTTTTGCAAAAGAAAAAACATATCGGGGAAAGAGAACGTCACATTATGAAAGTTGCTATCCTTACACAAAAAACTGACATTAACTGTATTCTCGATTAAAATATATTAAAACTTGATTTTGTGGCATAATTGAGGAGCATTTTTCTAATTTTGCGGATTTCCCCTCCGCCATCAACAGTCCCCAGGTTTCCTGTGCAGCGCATGCGAGTTACTATGGTGACTACAAACGTTTGGGAGAAGCGCATTTATTTTGAACTTTGATCAAAACTGACTGGAACTACCTGTGAATTTCAACCAATCGATTTCCAGCCAATCAGAATCAGACCATGAAATTAAAAATAAATAAACAACAATATAAATATATTACAATTCAGCCTTCTGACATCAGCTTCAGCCTTGATGACATCATGGAACCTCAGAGTTCCATTTAGAATTGTGGCTACTCGGTGCGTTCTGAGACGAGAAAGCAGAGCTGCAGGAAAGAGTGAAAATGTCGACTAAACAGCTTCAGGAGCAGATTTCTGCAGCATATTCTGGCTTTCAGGAAGAAGAGACCGTCACATTCGCAGGAGGAATCAACAACAAGTAACTGCACAAGCCACAAAACAAACTAGTTATATCAGGGGCGATACTAGACCCCTTTTTTTTGTGTGTGTAACGTTAAATTCAGCTGATTTAAGACCACGAACTATTAAACTATTCACATTTATTTTAAGAAAGAATTCATATTAAAGGTTTAAATGAAAATTGCAATCTCGCTTCAAACACCCATGCGATCTTAATTATAGCATACTACGTGATCGCGAGTTGCACATTTATTTTAAGCAGTATTATAATCTCTGAGACAGAAACAATCCAATATAAGTGCTAAGATAACTTGATAGTTCAGATATGAACGCTGATGTTTATGCTAATCATAAATATAACCGTTTGAAAGCAATTTGATGGTTTTTCTTTTATGGTAATACATTTTAAGCCAAAAGGTGGCGTAAAATACCACTTTATCCTCCAGACTATGTGCTTATACCAAAAGCTTAAAGCTGAGATTCTCTCATTTTCAGTTATACATGATAGATTTATGGGAAAATTCTTAAAGTTTTGTAAAATATGTCTAATTTTTTAATGATTTGCAGATCCAAAAAGCATTAAAAACCAATGAAGCTATGTTGGGATTTAAAGCAAAATTAGTTTTAAAGCAGAATTAATTTCAGTGATGAGTGGAAAAATCTAAACAGAAAGCTAAAGGTTGCAGCTTTCCTGAATTTCCAGACACTGACCTGACTTTCGTTCATGTGAGGAGATATTAAAGTATGTTTGCCATCTCTGATGGTAGAAAAGAAATGTATTGACAGAATAATATGAGAATCAGGAGGTGTTTCTGTGTGGAAGTTCAACCAAAGAACGATTGAAATAAATGTTTAAGTATCAAACCTTCAAGATAACTTCTCCATGACATCATGACACAACTTCTGCAAAGACTTCACAGAGAAGAGTACGGCAGACTGTGGCAGAAGGCAGAGAAGTCACGAACAAGTAAGATTTTAAATGAATTTTTACATGCACGCACACACACACACACACACACACAAATATATACATGTGTATAGAGACAGTCGAGATTAAAATTATTAGCCTTCCTGTTAAATTTTAATTCTTTATTTTTTCCTCCAATTTCTGTTTATCAGAGGGATTTGTTTGAACACATTGAACACAAAAAATCACAGGTCATGTAAAAATCTTGACTTCAACTGTACAGTATATATGCAGTGCTCAGCATAAATGAGTGCACCGCTTACAGATTTCTCTTTTAAACTGATCATTTCTATAGAATGCTTTACAATATTATATTTGTGCATATACATTAGATTAGTCAGTACCAAAGTCAAAACTGGAACTATTTTAATAAAATAACTGAAGATCACGGTCAAAAATTAAACACCCAAATTTAATTGTTGGAAAAAAACAAATAAATAAAATGTTAATAAACAGGGAAATTGAACAGAACAAATTCAGTTGTATTTTTGTGTTTTGTCATTTATTTTGCAATAACTTGTTTGAATTTAAATGAATTATTCGCTTCTGGAATATATGGGACCGGCTGTCTGTTCACCCCAGGTAAAAACCTAGAGTTAGGATTAGGGTGTGTCCTGTAAGGTAGTGGTGGGTGGGACACAGGGCACATCCTAAGTTGCCAAAAAAAAAGCAAAATACTTTTACAGTGTTTTTGCTTTACTATGAAATAAATTAAAACATGTGGCTGATTGGCCTTTAGGTCTATTCGGTTCCTAGCTCGGGTGAAACACTCTGGGTGGAACTGACCAGCTACGGGCCCATTGCAGTTTGTTATAGTGTGCATCTAGAGATCATGCATTATTCAATCAATTGATCAACTTTTTTCTACACCACCTTATTACAACCAGGGAGCTGCCCAATGTACTTTATTGCATTAATACAAAATTACAATTTAGTGAAGATTTATAAGCTAATTTTGAGAGGATCACATGCTTATTATTGACCATAGCTGGTCTCGTATTAACAATCACATGAACTAACAATCAGATGAATCCAAACACACAAATATAGCCTGATCTCCTTACCTTAGACATCTTCATCTTGAAGAATCCCTCCTATCCACCCTGACTCCTTTCCCTCTTTCCAAGCTTAATTTAGGGGAGTTCTTGAAATGTATTTTAACTGAGAATCTCCTTTCTCGCGGCTATCAATGTTTGTTGAGGATAATGTTGTTGTCCACTTTGGCCTTCTGGAATATATGGGACCGACTGTCTGTTCACCCCAGGTAAAAACCTAGAGTTAGGATTAGGGTGTGTCCTGTAAGGTAGTGGTGGGTGGGACACAGGGCACATCCTAAATTGCCAAAAAAAAAAAGCAAAATACTTTTACAGTGTTTTTGCTTTACTATGAAATAAATTAAAACATGTGGCTGATTGGCCTTTATGTCCAATTGGTTCCTAGCTCGGGTGAAACACTCTGGGTGGAACTGACCAGCTACGGGCCCATTGCACAGACTTTTATGCTGTGTTCACACCAGACGCGGAAGAAGCATCAAGCGCGAGTGATTTACATGTTATGTCAATGCAAAGGCGCGAATGGACATCCTGCGGCGCGATACGTGTAAATGGCGCGAATTGAGCTTTCTGCGCTGTAGAGACTCGCTGGTTAAAACCGGTTCGAATCAGGCTTTGATATTGGAGCCCCCAACACTCTGGCCGCAGCTGTCGGGACCCTGCAGCTAATTTCGTAAATAATTAGCCAACTAGACAAGAACGTCTTTCAAGACCTCCATCACGAGACTTTGGCATGGCCGATCTCGTGGCCATTTGTCCGGCCTTAGGGACATTCCACATCCCGACAGATGGACAGAGTTTCTCAGAGACAAAGCGATCCCAAAAAAAAAGGAATTCAGAGACTTAAGGAATACAATCTTAAGAAATACTTTCTTATAAATGATATAACCAAGGCAAAATTTTATATTTTGAATGACATTTATAAGTATTGATGTGTTGTGTTTATTCCAACCAACCAGGTTCATAATGTGTGGTTTTTAACCCTAAAACAGGGTGAAATGATCTGTATGTGTCTAAAATGCTTCGTTTTTGGTATCTAACTGAACCCCTCTTTATTTGCAACGCTTTGCTGTAAATGAGAATTTTGCGATACGAACAATATTCGTCTTGTAACATTTGATGTCAGATAGTTACAATTTTACCAGAGATTTTACCACGTAAAATCTCTTGCAGTCGGTTAATGATTAAACCTGATTACACTGGTACGGGGCGTGGCCCCGCCCTTCATCTTGCCGTTCATTGGACGACAGCGTCATGAGGGATGGCTCAGAGCCAGCCGTATAAAACGTCCTTGCAGCACTGAAAATGCGCGCAGCCCTTCAGCATCAAGCTGGTGTCGACCCGCTGGTGCTTCTCCGCCCCCAATCGCCACCACGCGGTTGGGTCACCACAAACAAACTCTTCATCCAAAACATCTTTAAGTTTCGCAACGCTGAAGCTTCCGCGAACTGACTCTACGGAGTCCTTTGCCCCGGTAACCCAGGACAAAGAGCTTCACTCACGCCGAGTGAACCCCAGCGGCCCCACAGAGAAGCCACAGTGAGCACCACGTGTTTCCTCACTCCAGCCCGGCGAGGCAAACCCGAATCGAGAAGACTTCAACTAACTCGCAAGTAGCGCAACAACCGTTGTCTCTATCTGATCTGGTGCATATGATTTTTAGCAGTTAAAGATAAGTCAATTTTCTGCTTTTGTGGTTTCTCAGGTGATTCTAAGATCTAGTACGAAATACTAGATGGCCTGGACTGCTTGTTCAATTCATTTTGCATCCTCCGAACTGCCTGTGTGTGTGTGTTTGTGTGTGAACGTGTGTGTGCATTTGTTTGTTTGCTTGTTTGTTTGTTTGTTGTTTTGATTATTACGTAGTTAGCCTCGTGTATCGAATAGTGTAGCTCAATAAATCTTTGTTCTCCTTTGAAAAAACTGTGTTCTTGTTTATGTGCTTTGTAAGTCTTTGCCTCAAGCTGTAGATCGTGTTACCTTGCTGAAAAGTAACCCTATTCTGTGTTATGTTATGACTGGTGACCACGGAAATAATATAGACGAGAATTAATAAATGTGATTGTCTCTATTTGCGGGACACACAAAGGTTGAATCTTTGATCTGATTCAATCCGACTCAATTGAGTCGAATCAATGATTCGAATCTTCAAGATCCGAGTCATTTATATGAGTTAATAATTCCTAAATTAATCTTTTAACGTAGATTGATTTCCTACAGCGCGTTTGACGCGCGAATGGCTCAAGTTCAAAAAAACTGATTTTCAGCGGACATTCACGCCGCGTTCACCAATCAGGAGCTTGCTCTTGTGGGGGCGTGATTGTGACGTAGCACCTGTTGTTGGTGTCCCGGAGGAAATCCTCCTGCCGACACTGACAACAGTTCATTAAACTGCTAAATCAAGCAATTCTAGAGTTTCGTAAACTCTTGAAGACACTTAAGATGGTAAGAACACAATCTAAACAAGTGTCAATAAATCAACAGAACAATAAAACAGCATTTTGCACTACTGAATATCAAAATCCTGACTGGACGACTATCAATGTTTGTTGAGGACAATGTTGTTGTGCACTTTGGCCTTCTGGAATATATGGGACCGGCTGTCTGTTCACCCCAGGTAAAAACCTAGAGTTAGGATTAGGGTGTGTCCTGTAAGGTAGTGGTGGGTGGGACACAGGGCACATCCTAAGTTGCCAAAAAAAAAAGCAAAACACTTTTACAGTGTTTTTGCTTTACTATGAAATAAATTAAAACATGTGGCTGATTGGCCTTTATGTCCAATTGGTTCCTAGCTCGGGTGAAACACTCTGGGTGGAACTGACCAGCTACGGGCCCATTGCACAGACTTTTATGCTGTGTTCACACCAGACGCGGAAGAAGCAACAAGCGCGAGTGATTTACATGTTACGTCAATGCAAAGGCGCAATACGCGTAAATGGCGCGAATTGGCGCTTTACAGTGTTTTTGCTTTACTATGAAATAAATTAAAACATGTGGCTGATTGGCCTTTAGGTCTATTCGGTTCCTAGCTCAGGTGAAACACTCTGGTTTGAACTGACCAGCTACGGGCCCATTGCAGTTTGTTATAGTGTCCATCTAGAGATCTTGCATTAATCAATCAATTGACCAACTTTTTTCTACACCACCTTATTACAACCAGGGAGCTGCCCAATGTACTTTATTGCATTAAAACAAAATTACAATTTAGTGAAGATTTATAAGCTAATTTTGAGAGGATCACATGCTTATTATAGACCATAGCTGGTCTCGTATTAACAATCACATGAACTAGCAATCAGATGAATCCAAACACACAAATATAGCCTGATCTCCTTACCTTAGACATCTTCATCTTGAAGAATCCCTCCTATCCACCATGACTCCTTTCCCTTTTTCCTAGTTTAATTTAGGGGAGTTCTTGAAATGTATCTTAACTGAGAATCTCCTTTCTCGCGGCTAAACAAGAGGGAGCCCCAAGCTCGAGAGCCCTTGGGGCTCTCTCTTGGGACAGCATGTCAAACATGCATTTGCCTTTTCTAGCAATTCTAGAGTTTTGTAAACTCTTGAAGACACTTAAGATGGTAAGAACACAATCTAAACAAGTGTCAATGAATCAACAGAACAATAAAACAGCATTTTGCACTACTGAATATCAAACCCCTGACTGGATGACTATCAATGTTTGTTGAGGACAATGTTGTTGTGCACTTTGGCCTTCTGGAATATATGGGACCGGCTGTCTGTTCACCCCAGGTAAAAACCTAGAGTTAGGATTAGGGTGTGTCCTGTAAGGTAGTGGTGGGTGGAACACAGGGCACATCCTAAGTTGCCAAAAAAAAGCAAAACACTTTTACAGTGTTTTTGCTTTACTATGAAATAAATTAAAACATGTGGCTGATTGGCCTTTATGTCCAATTGGTTCCTAGCTCGGGTGAAACAATCTGGGTGGAACTGACCAGCTACGGGCCCATTGCACAGACTTTTATGCTGTGTTCACACCAGACGCGGAAGAAGCATCAATCGCGAGTGATTTACATGTTACGTCAATGCAAAGGCGCGAATAGACATCCTGCGGCGCGATACGCGTGAATGGCGCAAATTGAGCGTTCTGCGCGATGACGCGCTTCACGCGCAAATCGCTCAAGTTTAAAAAAAAAAAACTGAACTTCAGCGGACATTCGCGCCGCATTAACCAATCAGGAGCTTGCTCTTGTGGGGGCGTGATTGTGACGTAGCACCTGTTGTTGGTGTCCCGGAGGAAGTCCTCCTGCCGACACCAGTTCATTAAACTGCTATATCAAGCAATTCTAGAGTTTTTTTAAATCTTGAAGACACTTAAGATGGTAAGAGCACAATCTAAACGAGTGTCAATAAATAAACAGAACAATAAAACAGCATTTTGCACTACTGAATATCAAACCCCTGACTGGACGACTATCAATGTTTGTTGAGGACAATGTTGTTGTGCACTTTGGCCTTCTGGAATATATGGGACCGGCTGTCTGTTCACCCCAGGTAAAACCTAGAGTTAGGATTAGGGTGTGTCCTGTAAGGTAGTGGTGGGTGGGACACAGGGCACATCCTAAGTTGCCAAAAAAAAGCAAAATACTTTTACAGTGTTTTTGCTTTACTATTAAATAAATTAAAACATGTGGCTGATTGGCCTTTATGCCCAATTGGTTCCTAGCTCGGGTGAAACACTCTGGGTGGAACACACCAGCTACGGGCCCATTGCACAGACTTTTATGCTGTGTTCACACCAGACGCGTAAGAAGCATCAAGCGCGAGTGATTTACATGTTACGTCAATGCAAAGGCGCGAATGGACATCCTGCAGCTGAATATCAAAATCCTGACTGGACGACCATCAATGTTTGATGGGGACAATGTTGTTGTGCACCTTGGCTGTCAGGAATATATGGGACCGGCTGTCTGTTCACCCCAGGTAAAAACCTAGAGTTAGGATTAGGGTGTGTCCTGTAAGGTAGTGGTGGGTGGGACACAGGGCACATCCTAAGATGCCAAAAAAAAAAAAAAAGCAAAATACTTTTACAGTGTTTTTGCTTTACTATGAAATAAATTAAAACATGTGGCTGATTGGCCTTTATGTCCAATTGGTTCCTAGCTCGGGTGAAACACTCTAGGTGGAACTGACCAGCTACGGGCCCATTGCACAGACTTTTATGCTGTGTTCACACCAGACGTGGAAGAAGCATCAAGTGCGAGTGATTTACATGTTACGTCAATGCGAAGGCGCGAATGGACATCCTGCGGCGCGAAACCCGTAAATGGCGCGAATTAAGCGTTCTGCGCATTTGACGTGCTTTACGCGCGAATCGCTTAAGTTCAAAAAACTGAACTTCAGCGGACATTCGCGCCGCGTTAAAAAATCAGGAGCATGCTCTTGTGGGGGCGTGATTGTGACGTAGCACCTTTTGTTGGTGTCCCGGAGGAAATCCTCCTGCTGACACTGACAACAGTTCATTAAACTGCTATATCAAGCAATTCTAGAGTTTTGTAAACTCTTGAAGACACTGAAGATGGTAAGAACACACTCTAAACGAGTGTCAATAAATCAACAGAACAATAAAACAGCATTTTGCACTACTGAATATCAAAATCCTGACTGGACGACTATCAATGTTTGTTGAGGACAATGTTGTTGTGCACTTTGGCCGTCTGGAATATATGGGACCGGCTGTCTGTTCACCCCAGGTAAAAACCTAGAGTTAGGATTAGGGTGTGTCCTGTAAGGTAGTGGTGGGTGGGACACAGGGCACATCCTAAGTTGCCAAAAAAAAAGCAAAATACTTTTACAGTGTTTTTGCTTTACTATGAAATAAATTAAAACATGTGGCTGATTGGCCTTTATGTCCAATTGGTTCCTAGCTCGGGTGAAACACTCTGGGTGGAACTGACCAGCTACGGGCCCATTGCACAGACTTTTATGCTGTGTTCACACCAGACGCGGAAGAAGCATCAAGCGCGAGTGATTTACATGTTACGTCAATGCAAAGGCGCGAATGGACATCCTGCGGCGCGATACGCGTAAATGGCGCGAATTTAGCGTTCTGCGCGTTTGACGCGCGAATCGCTCAAGCTCAAAAAAACTGAATTTCAGCGGACATTCGCGCTGCGTTCACCAATCAGGAGCTTGCTCTTGTGGGGGCGTGATTGTGACGTAGCACCTGTTGTTGGTGTCCCGGAGGAAATCCTCCTGCTGACACTGACAACAGTTCATTAAACTGCTAAATCAAGCAATTCTAGAGTTTCGTAAACTCTTGAAGAGACTTAAGATGGTAAGAACACAATCTAAACGAGTGTCAATAAATCAACAGAACAATAAAACAGCATTTTGCACTACTGAATATCAAAATCCTGACTGGACGACTATCAATGTTTGTTGAGGACAATGTTGTTGTGCACTTTGGCCTTCTGGAATATATGGGACCGGCTGTCTGTTCACCCCAGGTAAAAACCTAGAGTTAGGATTAGGGTGTGTCCTGTAAGGTAGTGGTGGGTGGGACACAGGGCACATCCTAAGTTGCCAAAAAAAAGCAAAATACTTTTACAGTGTTTTTGCTTTACTATGAAATAAATTAAAACATGTGGCTGATTGGCCTTTATGTCCAATTGGTTCCTAGCTCGGGTGAAACACTCTGGGTGGAACTGACCAGCTACGGGCCCATTGCACAGACTTTTATGCTGTGTTAACACCAGACGCGGAAGAAGCATCAAGCGCGAGTGATTTACATGTTACGTCAATGCAAAGGCGCGAATGGACATCCTGCGGCGCGATACGCGTAAATGGCGCGAATAGAGCGTTCAGGACGTTTGACGCGCTTTACGCGCGAATCGCTCAAGTTCAAAAAACTGAACTTCAGCGGACATTCGCGCCGCGTTCACCAATCAGGAGCTTGCTCTTGTGGGGGCGTGATTGTGACGTAGCACCTGTTGTTGGTGTCCGGGTGAAATCCTCCTGCCGACACTAACAACAGTTCATTAAACTGCTATATCAAGCAATTCTAGAGTTTTGTAAACTCTTGAAGACACTTAAGATGGTAAGAACACAATCTAAACAAGTGTCAATGAATCAACAGAACAATAAAACAGCATTTTGCACTACTGAATATCAATGTTTGTTGAGGACAATGTTGTTGTGCACTTTGGCCTTCTGTAATATATGGGACCGGCTGTCTGTTCACCCCAGGTAAAAACCTAGAGTTAGGATTAGGGTGTGTCCTGTAAGGTAGTGGTGGGTGGGACACAGGGCACATCCTAAATTGGCAAAAAAAAAAAAAAAGCAAAATACTTTTACAGTGTTTTTGCTTTACTATGAAATAAATTAAAACAAGTGGCTGATTGGCCTTTATGTCTAATTGGTTCCTAGCTCGGGTGAAACACTCTGGTTGGAACTGACCAGCTACGGGCCCATTGCACAGACTTTTATGCTGTGTTCACACCAGACGCGGAAGAAGCATCAAGCGCGAGTGATTTACATGTTACGTCAATGCAAAGGCGCGAATGGACATCCTGCGGCGCGATACGCGTAAATGGCGCGAATAGAGCGTTCAGCACGTTTGACGCGCTTTACGCGCGAATCGCTCAAGTTCAAAAAAACTGAACTTCAGCGGACATTCGCGCCGCGTTCACCAATCAGGAGCTTGCTCTTGTGGGGGCGTGATTGTGACGTAGCACCTGTTGTTGGTGTCCCGGAGGAAATCCTCCTGCCGACACTGACAACAGTTCATTAAACTGCTATATCAAGCAATTCTAGAGTTTTGTAAACTCTTGAAGACACTGAAGATGGTAAGAACACACTCTAAACCAGTGGTGTAAAGTACTTGAGTAAATGGACTTCGTTACTTTACTTAAGTATTTTTTTGGCTACTTTGTACATGTACTGAGTATCAAAAATATAAGCAACTTTTACTCTTTACTTGACTACATTTTGATTGAATATATGTACTTTTTACTCCACTACATTTGAACAGATGCTTACCGTTACTCGTTACATTGTAATTGTGCCAATGACTGTATAAAATATGGACGACGCGACAGCGCCATTTTCCATTAAACGCTGTGAAGAAAAAAACGCCTCGTGACGGGCACAAACTGTGGCAGAAGACTGCTGAAATTGGAGCCTGGGCATGCGCAGAAGGACTGCCTGATGGAGCCAGAGGAGGAGCTGCGGAATCAAGCTTCCAACCAAACGCTTGTACATCAAATCAATCACGCCCCCCCGAACTGCTCACTTGACCGCCGGTGTCTGCACTATAACAAAGGCTCGCTAATGTACACTTTGCGTTTACATAGGAGCCTGGTTTGCTGTTTTATCAACACAAATGGTTGTAATAACGTTAACAAAGGTGCGGTTTATATAATGAAGATTTAATCGCGCCAGCTCGCTAACGGCCGCCGGATCTGACCGGATGCCTATGGACACACTGCCCGAGTCAATCGGGCCAGATGCGGCGGCCGTTAGCGAGCCGACGCTGCCGCATCCGAGCCGGATCGGCCCGCGAGTAATGTGCGCGAGTAGGTACAGCAGACGGAGTCGGGCCGAGGGGTAAGTCTCCGGCAGGCGAGAGTGTAGCCGGAACTGGCCCGCGTGTATTTTGCTATCTGGGTGGTAAGGCGTGTATCAAATAACTGATAAAGCCCCCTGACCCTACCGAATAAACAGTGTTTCACCAGATCCTGTATGTCAGAAACTCTAGTTTACTGCTGAGCAACTCATTTATCATGGTAAAATAACACAGAAATGGAATAATAACACTTCAGTCTCCTGCCGAAGCTCCGGCGTCTGCTTTGAGAAACTGTCAATCACAGCTGTCAATCACGATGACACGCCCAGCATTAAATTACTGCTCAAAACATACTGTTTACAAAACTACTCAAAATAAAAAATATTGCCCCCCTCTGATACTGAGAGATGAATCACATCAAAGTCAGCTCTGATTTTTTTTACTACGTTTTACTACTTTTTTTTTTTTTGTTGATAAATTGTTTGTGGCTTTTTTGAACATTTGAGTTTGACTGAGACTTTTTGTTCTATTTTTTAAATATATTTTGTTCTGCCATTTTGAAACATTAAGGTGTTAAATTTAATTTATATATTAGGAAAATAAACCTTTCTTGGTGCTCTTTGAGCCTACATTCAGTATGAGTAAAATACTTAAGTTCTTTTAAAATCGGATACTTTAATACTTTTACTCAAGTCTTATTGGAATTGGTGACTTGTAACTTGTAATGGAGTAATTTTTACAGTAAGGTATCTGTACTTTTATTCAAGTATGGTTTTCAGGTACTCTTTACACCTCTGCTCTAAACGAGTGTCAATAAATCAACAGAACAATAAAACAGCATTTTGCACTACTGAATATCAAAATCCTGACTGGACGACTATCAATGTTTGTTGAGGACAATGTTGTTGTGCACTTTGGCCTTCTGGAATATATGGGACTGGCTGTCTGTTCACCCCAGGAAAAAACCTAAAGTTAGGATTAGGGTGTGTCCTGTAAGGTAGTGGTGGGTGGGACACAGGGCACATCCTAAGTTGCCAAAAAAAAAAGCAAAATACTTTTACAGTGTTTTTGCTTTACTATAAAAATAAATTAAAACATGTGGCTGATTGGCCTTTAGGTCTATTCGGTTCCTAGCTCGGGTGAAACACTCTGGGTGGAACTGACCAGCTACGGGCCCATTGCAGTTTGTTATAGTGTGCATCTAGAGATCTTGCATTAATCAATCAATTGATCAACTTTTTTCCACACCACCTTATTACAACCAGGGAGCTGCCAAATGTACTTTATTGCATTAAAACAAAATTACAATTTAGTGAAGATTTATAAGCTAATTTTGAGAGGATCACATGCTTATTATTGACCATAGCTGGTCTCGTCTTAACAATCACATGAACTACCAATCAGATGAATCCAAACACACAAATATAGCCTGATCTCCTTACCTTAGACATCTTCATCTTGAAAAATCCCTCCTATCCACCCTGACTCCTTTCCCTCTTTCCTAGCTTAATTTAGGGTAGTTCTTGAAATGTATCTTAACTGAGAATCTCCTTTCTCGCGCCTAAACAAGAGGGAGCCCCGAGCTCGAGGGCCCTCGGGCTCTCTCTTGGGACAGCATGCCAAACATGCATTTGCCTTTTCTAGCAATTCTAGAGTTTTGTAAACTCTTGAAGACACTTAAGATGGTAAGAACACAATCTAAACGAGTGTCAATGAATCAACAGAACAATAAAACAGCATTTTGCACTACTGAATATCAATGTTTGTTGAGGACAATGTTGTCCACTTTGGCCGTCTGGAATATATGGGACCGGCTGTCTGTTCACCCCAGGTAAAAACCTAGAGTTAGGATTAGGGTGTGTCCTGTAAGGTAGTGGTGGGTGGGACACAGGGCACATCCTAAGTTGCCAAAAAAAAAAAAGCAAAATACTTTTACAGTGTTTTTGCTTTACTATAGAATAATTAAAACATGTGGCTGATTGGCCTTTATGTCCAATTGGTTCCTAGCTCGGGTGAAACACTCTGGGTGGCACTGACCAGCTACGGGCCCATTGCACAGACTTTTATGCTGTGTTCACACCAGACGCGGAAGAAGCATCAAGCGCGAGTGATTTACATGTTACGTCAATGCAAAGGCGCGAATGGACATCCTGCGGCGCGATACGCGTAAATGGCGCGAATTGAGCGTTCTGCGCGTTTGACGCGCTTTACGCGAATCGCTCAAGTTAAAAAAAAACTGAATTTCAGCGGACATTCGCGCTGCGTTTACCAATCAGGAGCTTGCTCTTGTGGGGGCGTGATTGTGACGTAGCACCTGTTGTTGGTGTCCCGGAGGAAATC
This sequence comes from Danio kyathit, assembly GCA_903798195.1. Classification (NCBI taxonomy): domain Eukaryota; kingdom Metazoa; phylum Chordata; class Actinopteri; order Cypriniformes; family Danionidae; genus Danio; species Danio kyathit. The sequence goes on along the minus strand of LR812523.1, from coordinate 8,493,333 downwards.
CTCCTGCCGACACTGACAACAGTTCATTAAACTGCTAAATCAAGCAATTCTAGAGTTTCGTAAACTCTTGAAGACACTTAAGATGGTAAGAACACAATCTCAACGAGTGTCAATAAATAAACAGAACAATAAAACAGCATTTTACACTAATGAATATCAAAATCCTGACTGGACGACTATCAATGTTTGTTGAGGACAATGTTGTTGTGCACTTTGGCCTTCTGGAATATATGGGACCGGCTGTCTGTTCACCCCAGGTAAAAACCTAGAGTTAGGATTAGGGTGTGTCCTGTAAGGTAGTGGTGGGTGGGACACAGGGCACATCCTAAGTTGCCAAAAAAAAAAGCTAAATACTTTTACAGTGTTTTTGCTTTACTATGAAATAAATTAAAACATGTGGCTGATTGGCCTTTATGTCCAATTGGTTCCTAGCTCGGGTGAAACACTCTGGGTAGAACTGACCAGCTATGGGCCCATTGCACAGACTTTTATGCTGTGTTCACACCAGACGCGGAAGAAGCATCAAGCGCGAGTGATTTACATGTTACGTCAATGCAAAGGCGCGAATGGACATCCTGCGGCGCGATACGCGTAAATGGCGCGAATTGAGCGTTCTGCGCGTTTGACTCGCGAATCGCTCAAGTTCAAAAAAACGGAATATCAGCGGACATTGGGAGCTGCCCAATGTACTTTATTGCATTAAATCAAAATTACAATTTAGTGAAGATTTATAAGCTAATTTTGAGAGGATCACATGCTTATTATTGACCATAGCTGGTCTCGTATTAACAATCACATGAACTACCAATCAGATGAATCCAAACACACAAATATAGCCTGATCTCCTTACCTTAGACATCTTCATCTTGAAGAATCCCTCCTATCCACCCTGACTCCTTTCCCTTTTTCCTCGTTTAATTTAGGGGAGTTCTTGAAATGTATCTTAACTGAGAATCTCCTTTCTCGCGGCTAAACAAGAGGGAGCCCCAAGCTCGAGGGCCCTTGGGGCTCTCTCTTGGGACAGCATGTCAAACATGCATTTGCCTTTTCTAGCAATTCTAGAGTTTTGTAAACTCTTGAAGACACTTAAGATGGTAAGAACACACTCTAAACAAGTGTCAATGAATCAACAGAACAATAAAACAGCATTTTGCAATACTGAATATCAAACCCCTGACTGGACGACTATCAATGTTTGTTGAGGACAATGTTGTTGTGCACTTTGGCCTTCTAGAATATATGGGACCGGCTGTCTGTTCACCCCAGGTAAAAACCTAGAGTTAGGATTAGGGTGTGTCCTGTAAGGTAGTGGTGGGTGGGACACAGGGCACATCCTAAGTTGCCAAAAAAAAAAAGCAAAATACCTTTACAGTGTTTTTGCTTTACTATGAAATAAATTAAAAAATGTGGCTGATTGGCTTTTATGTCCAATTGGTTCCTAGCTCGGGTGAAACACTCTGGGTGGAACTGACCAGCTACGAGCCCATTGCACAGACTTTTATGCTGTGTTCACACCAGACGCGGAAGAAGCGTCAAGCTCGAGTGATTTCTATGTTACGTCAATGCAAAGGTGCGAATAGACATCCTGCGGCGCGAATGACGTGAATGGTGCAAATTGAGCGTTTTGCGCGTTTAATGTGCTTTACGCGCGAATCGCTCGAGTTAAAACAAAAAACAAAAAAAACTGAACTTCAGCGGACATTCGCGCCGCGTTAACCAATCAGGAGCTTGCTTTTGTGGGGGCGTGATTGTGACGTAGCACCCGTTTTTGGTGTCCCGGGGGAAATCCTCCAGCCGACACCGACAACAGTTCTTTAAACTGCTATATCAAGCAATTGTAGAGCACAGTCTAAACGAGTGTCAACAAATCAACAGAACAATAAAACAGCATTTTGCACTACTGAATATCAAACCCTTGACTGGACGACTATCAATGTTTGTTGAGGACAATGTTGTTGTGCACTTTGGCCTTCTGGAATATATGGGACCGGCTGTCTGTTCACCCCAGGTAAAAACCTAGAGTTAGGATTAGGGTGTGTCCTGTAAGGTAGTGGTGGGTGGGACACAGGGCACATCCTAAGTTGCCAAAAAAAGCAAAATACTTTTACAGTGTTTTTGCTTTACTATGAAATAAATTAAAACATATGGCTGATTGGCCTTTAGGTCTATTCGGTTCCTAGCTCGGGTGAAACACTCTGGTTGGAACTGACCAGCTACGGGCCCATTGCAGTTTGTTATAGTGTGCATCTAGAGATCTTGCATTAATCAATCAATTGACCAACTTTTTTCTACACCACCTTATTACAACCAGGGAGCTGCCCAATGTACTTTATTGCATTAAAACAAAATTACAATTTAGTGAAGATTTATAAGCTAATTTTGAGAGGATCACATGCTTATTATTGACCATAGCTGGTCTCGTATTAACAATCACATGAACTACCAATCAGATGAATCCAAACACACAAATATAGCCTGATCTCCTTACCTTAGACATCTTCATCTTGAAGAATCCCTCCTATCCACCCTGACTCCTTTCCCTTTTTCCTAGTTTAATTTAGGGGAGTTCTTGAAATGTATCTTAACTGAGAATCTCCTTTCTCGCGGCTAAACAAGAGGGAGCCCCAAGCTCGAGGGCCCTTGGGGCTCTCTCTTGGGACAGCATGTCAAACATGCATTTGCCTTTTCTAGCAATTCTAGAGTTTTGTAAACTCTTAAAGACACTTAAGATGGTAAGAACACAATCTAAACGAGTGTCAATAAATAAACAGAACAATGAAACAGCATTTTGCAATACTGAATATCAAACCCCTGACTGGATGACTATCAATGTTTGTTGAGGACAATGTTGTTGTGCACCTTGGCTGTCAGGAATATATGGGACCGGCTGTCTGTTCACCCCAGGTAAAAACCTAGAGTTAGGATTAGGGTGTGTCCTGTAAGGTAGTGGTGGGTGGGACACAGGGCACATCCTAAATTGCCAAAAAAAAAGCAAAATACTTTTACAGTGTTTTTGCTTTACTATGAAATAAATTAAAACATGTGGCTGATTGGCCTTTATGTCTAATTGGTTCCTAGCTCGGGTGAAACACTCTGGGTGGAACTGACCAGCTACAGGCCCATTGCACAGACTTTTATGCTGTGTTCACACCAGACGCGGAAGAAGCGTCAAGCGCGAGTGATTTCTATGTTACGTCAATGCAAAGGCGCGAATCGACATCCTGCGGCGCAAATGACGTAAATGGTGCAAATTGAGCGTTCTGCGCGTTTGACATGCTTTACGCGCGAATCGCTTGAGTTAAAAAAAAAAAAAAAAAAAAAAAAAAAAACTGAACTTTAGCGGACATTCGCACGCGTTAACCAATCAGGAGCTTGCTTTTGTGGGGGCGTGATTGTGACGTAGCACCCGTTTTTGGTGTCCCGGGGGAAATCCTTCAGCCGACACTGACAACAGTTCATTAAACTGCTAAGCGCTGAAGATGAGAGAATGAAAAGCACACTGACAGATTTTGTTTTAGAAACCACCTAAAGTTAGAAATAATGGCACATCTGATTAGTGATACACTTTTCGAAGAGTGGAAAAGACTCACTGTAAAGTCTGTGGGACGAAAAATTTAAACGCAAGATGTTCTATTTAATCCTTTATTTAACCGTCAGGATGATTTCAAATGCAATAAATCTGTTAATATAAAACTTGTAGTAAAGGTGCACATAATTCTTGGTGGGTGCAACCACGTTTTTAAAGTTAGGAGCATCAGTGCTACCAAGCAAAAAGGTTCATTTCGAGCCCTGGAAAACATTAGTTTTGTTTATGCTCATTTAAAATAATATTAGTGGTGTTTCAAATAAAACACACTAAGACAGACACAATATTATTAAGTGTATTTGTCTGTTCACACACCCAAATCTCAAAGTATCCGCTTTCAATCATCTTCAAATCGCATGTATAGAAGCTGTCTATCACTATGGAGCACGTCCGTCAGTCAACACCGTTACCATGCATTCACACAGGGGTTCAGCGTCAATGCTTGACTGAGGGCGTGTCTGAAGTTGGGGCTGACATGATCATCATAGCAGCGTCAGCCAATGAAATTAATCCACAATTAGCTACTGTTTGAGCTGGGATATTTGCATGAAGCGATGAGATTAGCTGATGCTTTCGTTGGCGCTTGAAAGCTTGTAAATTTCCCAACGTCTGCAGTGAGCAACGACGATAGATATATACACTAGATATCACATAGGGACCCTGAGCATGCGTCCATAGCGCCGCCACATTGGTACAGTGCTCCTAGGACAAATGTCATTCAACAGCACTAGTCAAGACAGTGTGCCAAACAGTGGTGGAGTCCTTGCTATATGCACGTATACTCACTATGCTTTTACTTTTTCCTATATTTCTATTCAGCCCCCTTAAAGGTTTTGCGATTAGCTCATGAACTGTACACTACTAAATGATCGCCTCAGTCCCCTTTAATTTTGATATGAAAACGGTGGCAGACTTCCGCCGCTCTGTTTTCAGCTAATTTTTTATTTAATCAGCAAACCACATCTGTTCAGGGCGAAAGAAATCCTAAAATCGCCCCTGTAAAACAGTATTTCACATGTCTTAATCGTGCCTACCGCTACAGGGAACGACACTATATATAAAACACTAAAATGATGAGGCAAAGATTTATAAATCGCGTAACAATATGCTATTTAAAAGGGTAACTGCTAGTATATAATAGCGACAACAGAAGACAGACTCCTAATAGTTTGGTTTAAAACAAGCATGCACGAATGTGACAATCAAAATAATGGCTGATTGATGTTTAAAGCAACCTATTAAATGTAAAATAATAAGCCAGTAAAGAAAGTAAGTTAAAAAGCTGTCTTTCCATGTCAACTAAATTGTTGTAACTATCTTGATTGGCTTTTTTTAATATTAAAATGATTAAATAAGCTACATACTGTATAAATACAGCCAATTTCCGAGTCTGCTGGGGGGAGCACTATTAGCTAAAGACAAATCAATAAATAGGATTAGACTATTAGCATCTCTCTTTAAAACGAACAAATTAGTTTGAATTTTTTTCTTTTTAAATGGATAGTTTATGCAAAAAATGAAAATTGTGATCATTTACTCAACCTTTACTTGTTCCAAACCGGTTTGTCTTTTTTTTTTTTTTACTTCTGTTGAACACAAAAGAAGATATTTTGAAGAAAGCTGGAAACCTGTAACTATTGACTTACATTGACATAGTATTTGTTTTTCCTTTTGTGGAAGTTAATGGTTACAGGTAACTGATATATATATATATATATATATATATATATATATATATATATATATATATATATATATATATATATATATATATATATATATATATAACCTGCATGACTCAGCAGTCTTCATAAACAAGATAATTATATAACTTAAACTCAAAATAATCATTCATTTTGTTTTCGGCCTAGTCCCCACAGCAGAATGAACCGCCAACTTATCCAGCATATGTTTTACACAGCGGATGCCCTTCCAGCTGCAATGCATCACTGGGAAACATCCATACATACTCATTCACACACATACACTACGGACAATTTAGCCTACCCAATTCACTTTCACACATGTTTTTGGATTTGTGGGGGAAACCGGAGCACCCGGAGGAAACCCACGCCAACACAGGGAGAACATGCAAGCTCTACACAGAAACTCCAACTGACCCAGCCGGGGCTCACATAGCAACCTTCTTGCTGTGAGGCGAACGTGCTACCCACTGCGCCACCATGCAGCCCATACTCAAAATAATCTTCCTCCTTAATTTATTTGACAAGGAACTTTGTATTGTAGTGGATAACACATTTCTAACGTTCAAGTACATCAAGGCACATTTTTACACCTGTAAACTTTAAAGTAAATTTTTTTGCCCTCCCATTAATTTAAAATAATGTTTTCCAAGTGATCTTTAACAAGCCAAGGACATTTTCACAGTATTTCCTGTAAAAAAAAAGAAGTAATAATAATAAATAATAAGTCTTTTTCTTATAGATTATTTCTTAAATAAAAGCAGTTTCTTATTTTTAAAAATACAATTTTAAGGTCAGTATTATTAGCCTCCTTAAGAAATATTTACTGTATATTTTTGATTGTCTACACAACAAACCAGTTATACTATAGCTTGACTAATTATTTTAGCTGTCCTAGTTAACATAACCTAGTGAAGTCTTTAAATTACACTTTAATCTGTATACAACTATCTTGCAAAATAACTAGTAAAATATTATGCACTGACTGTCACCATGGGAAAGATAAAAAAGTAGTTATTAGAAATTAGTTAGTTAAACTATTAAGTTTAAAAAACCGTGTTGTAAAAAATCATGTGTTGAAGACTCGTATGTCAGTACTGACATCTAAATGAATGAAGGCAAAACTAAACGGGTAGAATATTACTTTCAACGTGACTAAAAACTAAATTTGATCAATGTGTTACATCTGTTCTCCGGTACTTGCCGACTGTTTGTAAATTCAAGACTGCATTTCCTAACGTAAAACTATATACACTCAGCTTCTGATTAATAATATGCAGACTCTGCAGAGCCGATGACTTCCTCTATTAAAAGGTTTAAAAAGTCTAATATAATCAACAGTGGACATTTTGTTTCACAACATGAACATGACTGAAGTTGAATCTTTTTATTACCCGTGTTAATTTGGGGGTGAACTTCTGAATGCGGGGAACTATTGCGCACAGAGGGAGCGCGCGTGAAGGCAAAGATAAGGAGTGCATGTGAAGGCAAAGAGAAGGAGTGCACGTGAGAGCGAATGCGCGCGACACCTAGAGCGCGCGAAAGAAGCTCCAGTCATTTCTCCGCAGTTTGCCGCCAATGGCTGATATCCGTGACGTTTTGACCATCTTTTACAGTCTATGGTTTTGACACAAAAATATCACGCGGGGCCCCTTATCACGCGGGGCCCCCCCGCGGTGCGTGCCCTGCGGGCCCGTCCGCTACGCCACTGTATATATATATTGTTGGGAGTCAACGGATCTTTCAAGAACTGAACATATCACACACCACATTATTCTTAAAAGATTGAACGGTGCCTATGTGTCTGAACTACGATTTCAATTTCAAAGCAACCCACAGGCACACAGCAAGGCAATCCACAGGACCACTTGCCAGTTGCGATCACAAACACGTGCTAATTAACTTTACCTTTTGGTTCACAACGCGACCTGCGTCAGCGAGGGAATAAACATCCTTAGAAATGTGGACACACAAACGATCCGAATCTTCCAAAGTTTAAACAGACATTCAAGAGAAACGGTGTTTGAGTAATGTATGCTTATTTTACGTTTCTGCAGGTTTTTGTGTGTACATGTTACATGTGTTTAACGTAACCATTATGAAGAGGTAATGAGTCAAAGCCGCTGCTTTTGCATGAAATCTACAGAACGTTTGTGAAACATATCATATTTAGTGTTCATTGAAAGCTTGAAACATTTTAAATGCATTGGTTTATATGAAGAAACCATACTAGTAAAAATGTCCATGTTATAAAACTTTATTGTAATAGCTTCCGATTAAAGGCAGGTAATGCATGATTCTCACATCTCCTAGAGGAGGGAATGGGGGTGTGATCCCACCCCGCAGCTTCTCTTTTTGGACAATCCCAGTGTAGGCCACACCTATACTCAAGCCTATAAACTTTGAACACGGAAACTTTCGTTGTCTTTTGCCGGGTCTTGCCTCTCATCACCTTCGTCGCTCCTCTCGTGCTGGCCGTACATCGCCTGGCCGGAAGCCTCGTCGCAGCACGGAGCAAACCGCGACGTACACTCGCTGCCCGCTGACCCCCGATCTGCTTCAACAACAAGCCATCGGGTCAACTCATCAGAACTCTGAAACTCTGCCATAACTACAGAATTCCGCAGAGAGCCGAAACTCCAGGAAGGACTCCACGAGACCGAAACTTGAAATCGCCTCGGCCAACATCTGTATCCCTAGCAACCGACTCCAAACTTCCCCAAAGTAAGGAAACCCCTCCCCACCGACGAGAGAATTCCAGCACGTCACTGAAGTTGCTACGCTGACCCATCAGCTTCGCCGGGATCTCCCTTTGGACCAGTCGAGGAAACCAAAATTCCATCAGAATCGCAAGTAACACAAACAATGTTTCTATCCATTGCTGAACTGGTGTGAATAATATTTAAGTAGCAAAGAATAGCGAAATTCTCTGCTTTTATGGTTTCTCTCAGGTTGCAATGCTAAGAACTTAGTAAATGCTAGAAGTTGAATCCTTACTCGCTCTCCGTCATAACTCTCCTCAAACTGCTTGTGTGCGTTTGTATGTATGTGCGTTCTTTGTTTTATGTAGCGTAGTATGTTGTGTTATAGAGTAGCAATAAACTTGTGTTTCGTTTTTAAGATCCGTGTTGGTGTGTTGTGTGCTTTATAAAGTTAATGTCTCAGCTTCAGATACTGTTACCTTGCTTATTAAATAATTAGATACTGTTTTATATTGTTATTGTTGGCCACAGAATAATATAATACAGGATTGCTTTACGCTGACCATTCTATTTGCTGGACAAATGAGTAGGTTAAGTGTAAAAAGAAAGGTACACTAGTTCCTGGTGTATTGTATAATAAAAAAAATGGCGCGAGTGTTACAAGCAATGGCGGTTCTAGACCAGAATGACTGGGGGGGGCCAGTCAGGGGCCACTTGTGCTTTTAGGGGGCACACTTTAACATGCATCACAAACTACTTAAACAATTATTCAAAGTATTTTTTTTCATGCATGACTCTGCAGTCTACATAAACAAGATAATTATATAACTTTGTATTAATTTATTAATTTTAAGGAACTTTGTATTGTAGTGGATAACACATTTCTAACATTCAAGTATATTAAGGCACATTTTTACACCTGTAAACTTAGAAGTCAATTTTTTGCCCTCCCATTAACCTAAAATAATGTTTTCCAAGTGATCTTTAACAAACCAAGGACATTTTCACAGTATTTCCTGTAAAAAAAGAAGTAATAATAATAAGTCTTTTTCTTATAGTTTATTTCTTAAATAAAAACAGTTTTTTTTTTTAAATACAATTTTAGGTCAGTATTATTAGCCTCCTTAAGAAATATTTACTGTATATTTTTGATTGTCTACACAACAAACCAGTTATACTATAACTTCACTAATTATTCTAACTGTCCTAGTTAACATAACCTAGTGAAGTCTTTAAATTACACTTTAATCTGAATACAACTATCTTGCAAAATAACTAGTAAAATATTATGCACTGACTGTCACCATGGGAAAGATAAAAAAAGTAGTTATTAGAAATTAGTTAGTTAAACTATTATTTTAAAAATACGTGTTGTAAAAAATCATGTGTTGAAGACTATATGTCAGTACTGACATCTAAATGAATGAAGGCAAAACTAAACGAGCTGAATATTACTTTCAACGGTACTAAAAACTAAATTTGATCAATGTGTTACATCTGTAATCAACAGTGTATAATCAACAGTGGACATTTTGATAGTGTTTCACAACATGAACATGACTGAAGTTGAATCTTTTTATTACCTGTGTCAATTTGGGGGTTAACTTCTGAATGCGGGGAACTAATGCACAGAGAGAGCGTGACGTTTTCTACTTCTACGCCACTGGGGAGAGGGCGTTGGATGGCAAGGACGAAAGTAAAGAGCGTGGGGTGTTGCGGACGAACGTGAAGAGGGTTGGGGAATCGCGGAAGAAAATGAAAGTGAACAGCGGACGGGGAGGAAGGCGGTTGAGGAGGGGGATCGGTAAAATGAGGCGCCCGATCCGGTGTGTTCCGGCACATATTAAGCCCTGGCTATACGTGTAAAACAATGCTTGCAGTGCACAGTCATTTTTTAGCTTACTGTTTTTTCTTCCTCGGCATTATACTCAACGGCAAAACCGAAATGTCCCCACACCGGAGATTTGAACGACACCTTTGCTTCCTAGTAGTGTTTCCTTTTCACCTCCACTCATCATGGCCGTGAAATGATGGTTAAGCGCCCCCTAACTTTAGAGCATAGTTATTGAATATATACTCGCGGGGAGGAGTTGCCTCAACTCAGCTCGTGGACTTGCGTAAAACCGAGAAAACCGCAATTCACAAGCGCGTATTGAACCGTGGATGCCGTACCGAACGGTTCAATATTATATTGAGAATTGTGGCATCACTAATATATATATATATATATATATATAGAGAGAGAGAGAGAGAGAGAGAGAGAGAGAGAGAGCTAATGAATCAAACAAACATTGACTTTCGTCGTTTCTTTGCCCAAAGTGAAGATGCTGGACTTTAGTGCTGTGTAAGGATGTAGTAACGAACAAACAAAGAAAACAAAGCACAAAGGCAGAACATTTCATAGGTAAGATTTCGTTTTTAATAAACTTTTGTGCTTAACAAGAGCATTGATGATAAGTCTCTTACTGCATTCACCATAAGGCAAAGTAGCACCAACTCGCACTAAATCCTAGGCCTATGCTAGTTTTGTTGAATAAAATAAGCAAACAATGTTATAAAATATGACAAGATGCTGCGCTGCTAACTTGTATTATTGTCGGCTAAGTGAACGAGTCGTTCATAACGGAGATTCATTCAAAAACGAATCGCTCCCTCCCTCTGTCCTATTTTGAAGTGTAGCCTAAATATAGTCATAAATGGTGGTTATTCTGACAAGAGACTCAGTTGTTGTTATTTTTAGTTGCTTTAATAGTGTGGACCACTATAAGAAAAAAAAAACAGACGAAAAATCAATTGATCACGTTAAAATGACAGTTAATATGTGTGTATTTTTACACATTTATTCACACGATTGCATTACCGAGAGCAGGAAAGAGACAGGCTGCACTGGTAAGCATTATCTTCATAATATAGTTTAATTAAAATAAATGATCAACAAATTAATCTGTCTTGACAGTCTTTACAAGTGAAGGCATTAACCATTTACTGCAATCTTCTAGAAATATTTTTTCTTCTTTGCGCTACTGTGTGTTTTGGTTCTGTCGATGTAATTCGCAGATGATCCCTAAAACTGCGTGCGCGAATGTCTGGCGAATATCAAACCTGAAACTAACTTTACCCAGCTCAGCTATACAAGTCTATACACACATGTAATAAAACAATCACAAAGCTGTATCTTATGAAACACCAGTTCAAATGCACACAATGCATTCTCAAGAGAAAGCAGCCAAAGCCTATTTCAGAAATCTTTGCTGTTAAATGTGAAGGGGAATTTTTGCAAAAGAAAAAACATATCGGTGAAGAGAACGTCACATTATGAAAGTTGCTATCCTTACACAAAAAACTGACATTAACTGTATTCTCGATTAAAATATATTAAAACTTGATTTTGTGGCATAATTGAGGAGCATTTTTCTAATTTTGGCGGATTTCCCCTCCGCCATCAACAGTCCCCAGGTTTCCTGTGCAGCGCATGCGAGTTACTATGGTGACTACAAACGTTTGGGAGAAGCGCATTTATTTTGAACTTTGATCAAAACTGACTGGAACTACCTGTGAATTTCAACCAATCGATTTCCAGCCAATCAGAATCAGACCATGGAATTAAAAATAAATAAACAACAATATAAATATATTACAATTCAGCCTTCTGACATCAGCTTCAGCCTCGATGACATCATGGAACCTCAGAGTTCCATTTAGAATTGTGGCTACTCGGTGCGTTCTGAGACGAGAAAGCAGAGCTGCAGGAAAGAGTGAAAATGTCGACTAAACAGCTTCAGAAGCAGATTTCTGCAGCATATTCTGGCTTTCAGGAAGAAGAGACCGTCACATTCGCAGGAGGAATCAACAACAAGTAACTGCACAAGCCACAAAACAAACTAGTTATATCAGGGGCGATACTAGACCCCTTTTTTTGTGTGTGTAACGTTAAATTCAGCTGATTTAAGACCACGAACTATTAAACTATTCACATTTATTTTAAGAAAGATTTCATATTAAAGGTTTAAATGCAAATTGCAATCTCGCTTCAAACACCCATGCGATCTTAATTATAGCATACTACGTGATCGCGAGTTGCACATTTATTTTAAGCAGTATTATAATCTCTGAGACAGAAACAATCCAATATAAGTGCTAAGATAACTTGATAGTTCAGATATGAACGCTGAGGTTTATGCTAATCATAAATATAACCGTTTGAAAGCAATTTGATGGTTTTTCTTTTATGGTAATACATTTTAAGCCAAAAGGTGGCGTAAAATACCACTTTATCCTCCAGACTATGTGCTTATACCAAAAGCTTAAAGCTGAGATTCTCTCATTTTCAGTTATACATGATAGATTTATGGGAAAATTCTTAAAGTTTTGTAAAATATGTCTAATTTTTTAATGATTTGCAGATCCAAAAAGCATTAAAAACCAATGAAGCTATGTTGGGATTTAAAGCAAAATTAGTTTTAAAGCAGAATTAATTTCAGTGATGAGTGGAAAAATCTAAACAGAAAGCTAAAGGTTGCAGCTTTCCTGAATTTCCAGACACTGACCTGACTTTCGTTCATGTGAGGAGATATTAAAGTATGTTTGCCATCTCTGATGGTAGAAAAGAAATGTATTGACAGAATAATATGAGAATCAGGAGGTGTTTCTGTGTGGAAGTTCAACCAAAGAACGATTGAAATAAATGTTTAAGTATCAAACCTTCAAGATAACTTCTCCATGACATCATGACACAACTTCTGCAAAGACTTCACAAAGAAGAGTAAGGCAGACTGTGGCAGAAGGCAGAGAAGTCACGAACAAGTAAGATTTTAAATGAATTTTTACATGCACGCACACACACACACACACACACACACACACACAAATATATACATGTGTATAGAGACAGTCGAGATTAAAATTATTAGCCTTCCTGTTAAATTTTAATTCTTTATTTTTTCCTCCAATTTCTGTTTATCAGAGGGATTTGTTTGAACACATTGAACACAAAAAAATCACAGGTCATGTAAAAATCTTGACTTCAACTGTACAGTATATATGCAGTGCTCAGCATAAATGAGTGCACCGCTTACAGATTTCTCTTTAAACTGATCATTTCTATAGAATGCTTTACAATATTATATTTGTGCATATACATTAGATTAGTCAGTACCAAAGTCAAAACTGGAACTATTTTAATAAAATAACTGAAGATCACGGTCAAAAATTAAACACCCAAATTTAATTGTTGGAAAAAAACAAATAAATAAAATGTTAATAAACAGGGAAAATGAACAGAACAAATTCAGTTGTATTTTTGTGTTTTGTCATTTATTTTGCAATAACTTGTTTGAATTTAAATGAATTATTCGCTTCTGGAATATATGGGACCGGCTGTCTGTTCACCCCAGGTAAAAACCTAGAGTTAGGATTAGGGTGTGTCCTGTAAGGTAGTGGTGGGTGGGACACAGGGCACATCCTAAATTGCCAAAAAAAAAAGCAAAATACTTTTACAGTGGTTTTGCTTTACTATGAAATAAATTAAAACATGTGGCTGATTGGCCTTTATGTCCAATTGGTTCCTAGCTCGGGTGAAACACTCTGGGTGGAACTGACCAGCTACGGGCCCATTGCACAGACTTTTATGCTGTGTTCACACCAGACGCGGAAGAAGCATCAAGCGCGAGTGATTTACATGTTATGTCAATGCAAAGGCGCGAATGGACATCCTGCGGCGCGATACGCGTAAATGGCGCAAATTGAGCGTTCTGCGCGTTTGACGCGCGAATCGCTCAAGTTAAAAAAAAAACTGAATTTCAGCGGACATTCGCGCCGCGTTCACCAATCAGGAGCTTGCGCTTGTGGGGGCGTGATTGTGACGTAGCACCTGTTGTTGGTGTCCCGGAGGAAATCCTCCTGCCGACACTGACAACAGTTCATTAAACTGCTAAATCAAGCAATTCTAGAGTTTCGTAAACTCTTGAAGACACTTAAAATGGTAAGAACACAGTCTCAACGACTGTCAATAAATCAACAGAACAATAAAACAGCATTTTGCACTACTGAATATCAAAATCCTGACTGGACGACTATCAATGTTTGATGGGGATAATGTTGTTGTGCACTTTGGCTGTCAGGAATATATGGGACCGGCTGTCTGTTCACCCCAGGTAAAAACCTAGAGTTAGGATTAGGGTGTGTCCTGTAAGGTAGTGGTGGGTGGGACACAGGGCACATCCTAAGTTGCCAAAAAAAAAAAGCAAAATACTTTTACAGTGTTTTTGCTTTACTATGAAATAAATTAAAACATGTGGCTGATTGGCCTTTATGTCCAATTGGTTCCTAGCTCGGGTGAAACACTCTGGGTGGAACTGACCAGCTACGGGCCCTTTGCACAGACTTTTATGCTGTGTTCACACCAGACGTGGAAGAAGCATCAAGCGCGAGTGATTTACATGTTACGTCAATGCAAAGGTGCGAATGGACATCCTGCGGCGCGATACGCGTAAATGGCGCGAATTGAGCGTTCTTCGCGTGTGACATGCTTAACGCGCGAATCGCTCAAGTTCAAAAAACTGAACTTCAGCGGACATTCGCGCCGCGTTAACCAATCAGGAGCTTGCGCTTGTGGGGGCGTGATTGTGACGTAGCACCTGTTGTTGTTGTCCTGGGGGAAATCCTCCTGCCGACACCGACAACAGTTCATTAAACTGCTATATCAAGCAATTCTAGAGTTTTGTAAACTCTTGAAGACACTGAAGATGGTAAGAACACACTCTAAACGAGTGTCAATAAATCAACAGAACAATAAAACAGCATTTTGCACTACTGAATATCAAAATCCTGACTGGACGACTATCAATGTTTGTTGAGGACAATGTTGTGCACTTTGGCCTTTTGGAATATATGGGACCGGCTGTCTGTTCACCCCAGGTAAAAACCTAGAGTTAGGATAGGTGTGTCCTGTAAGGTAGTGGTGGGTGGGACACAGGGCACATCCTAAGTTGCCAAAAAAAAAAAGCAAAATACTTTTACAGTGTTTTTGCTTTACTATGAAATAAATTAAAACATGTGGCTGATTGGCCTTTATGTCCAATTGGTTCCTAGCTCGGGTGAAACACTCTGGGTGGAACTGACCAGCTACGGGCCCATTGCACAGACTTTTATGCTGTGTTCACACCAGACGCGGAAGAAGCATCAAGCGCGAGTGATTTACATGTTACGTCAATGCAAAGGCGCGAACGGACATCCTGCGGCGCGATACGTGTAAATGGCGCGAATTGAGCTTTCTGCGCTGTAGAGACTCGCTGGTTAAAACCGGTTCGAATCAGGCTTTGATATTGGAGCCCCCAACACTCTGGCCGCAGCTGTCGGGACCCTGCAGCTAATTTCGTAAATAATTAGCCAACTAGACAAGAACGTCTTTCAAGACCTCCATCACGAGACTTTGGCATGGCCGATCTCGTGGCCATTTGTCCGGCCTTAGGGACATTCCACATCCCGACAGATGGACAGAGTTTCTCAGAGACAAAGCGATCCCAAAAAAAAGGAATTCAGAGACTTAAGGAATACAATCTTAAGAAATACTTTCTTATAAATGATATAACCAAGGCAAAATTTTATATTTTGAATGACATTTATAAGTATTGATGTGTTGTGTTTATTCCAACCAACCAGGTTCATAATGTGTGGTTTTTAACCCTAAAACAGGGTGAAATGATCTGTATGTGTCTAAAATGCTTCGTTTTTGGTATCTAACTGAACCCCTCTTTATTTGCAACGCTTTGCTGTAAATGAGAATTTTGCGATACGAACAATATTCGTCTTGTAACATTTGATGTCAGATAGTTACAATTTTACCAAAGATTTTACCACGTAAAATCTCTTGCAGTCGGTTAATGATTAAACCTGATTACACTGGTACGGGGCGTGGCCCCGCCCTTCATCTTGCCGTTCATTGGACGACAGCGTCATGAGGGATGGCTCAGAGCCAGCCGTATAAAACGTCCTTGCAGCACTGAAAATGCGCGCAGCCCTTCAGCATCAAGCTGGTGTCGACCCGCTGGTGCTTCTCCGCCCCCAATCGCCACCACGCGGTTGGGTCACCACAAACAAACTCTTCATCCAAAACATCTTTAAGTTTCGCAACGCTGAAGCTTCCGCGAACTGACTCTACGGAGTCCTTTGCCCCGGTAACCCAGGACAAAGAGCTTCACTCACGCCGAGTGAACCCCAGCGGCCCCACAGAGAAGCCACAGTGAGCACCACGTGTTTCCTCACTCCAGCCCGGCGAGGCAAACCCGAATCGAGAAGACTTCAACTAACTCGCAAGTAGCGCAACAACCGTTGTCTCTATCTGATCTGGTGCATATGATTTTTAGCAGTTAAAGATAAGTCAATTTTCTGATTTTGTGGTTTCTCAGGTGATTCTAAGATCTAGTACGAAATACTAGATGGCCTGGACTGCTTGTTCAATTCATTTTGCATCCTCCGAACTGCCTGTGTGTGTGTGTTTGTGTGTGAACGTGTGTGCATTTGTTTGTTTGCTTGTTTGTTTGTTTGTTGTTTTGATTATTACGTAGTTAGCCTCGTGTATCGAATAGTGTAGCTCAATAAATCTTTGTTCTCCTTTGAAAAAACTGTGTTCTTGTTTATGTGCTTTGTAAGTCTTTGCCTCAAGCTGTAGATCGTGTTACCTTGCTGAAAAGTAACCCTATTCTGTGTTATGTTATGACTGGTGACCACGGAAATAATATAGACGAGAATTAATAAATGTGATTGTCTCTATTTGCGGAACACACAAAGGTTAAATCTTTGATCTGATTCAATCCGACTCAATTGAGTCGAATCAATGATTCGAATCTTCAAGATCCGAGTCATTTATATGAGTTAATAATTCCTAAATTAATCTTTTAACGTAGATTGATTTCCTACAGCGCGTTTGACGCGCGAATGGCTCAAGTTCAAAAAGATTAATTCCTAAATTAATCTTTTAACGTAGATTGATTTCCTACAGCGCGTTTGACGCGCGAATGGCTCAAGTTCAAAAAAACTGATTTTCAGCGGACATTCACGCCGCGTTCACCAATCAGGAGCTTGCTCTTGTGGGGGCGTGATTGTGACGTAGCACCTGTTGTTGGTGTCCCGGAGGAAATCCTCCTGCCGACACTGACAACAGTTCATTAAACTGCTAAATCAAGCAATTCTAGAGTTTCGTAAACTCTTGAAGACACTTAAGATGGTAAGAACACAATCTAAACAAGTGTCAATAAATCAACAGAACAATAAAACAGCATTTTGCACTACTGAATATCAAAATCCTGACTGGACGACTATCAATGTTTGTTGAGGACAATGTTGTTGTGCACTTTGGCCTTCTGGAATATATGGGACCGGCTGTCTGTTCACCCCAGGTAAAAACCTAGAGTTAGGATTAGGGTGTGTCCTGTAAGGTAGTGGTGGGTGGGACACAGGGCACATCCTAAGTTGCTAAAAAAAAAAGCAAAATACTTTTACAGTGTTTTTGCTTTACTATGAAATAAATTAAAACATGTGGCTGATTGGCCTTTATGTCCAATTGGTTCCTAGCTCGGGTGAAACACTCTGGGTGGAACTGACCAGCTACGGGCCCATTGCACAGACTTTTATGCTGTGTTCACACCAGACGCGGAAGAAGCATCAAGCGCGAGCGATTTACATGTTACGTCAATGCAAAGGCGCGAATGGACATCCTGCGGCGCGATACACGTAAATGGCGCGAATTGAGCGTTCTGCGCGTTTGACGCGCGAATCGCTCAAGTTAAAAAAAAAACTGAATTTCAGCGGACATTCGCGCCGCGTTCACAAATCAGGAGCTTGCTCTTGTGGAGGCGTGATTGTGACGTAGCACCTGTTGTTGGTGTCCTGGAGGAAATCCTCCTGCCGACACTGACAACAGTTCATTAAACTGCTAAATCAAGCAATTCTAGAGTTTCGTAAACTCTTGAAGACACTTAAGATGGTAAGAACACAATCTAAACGAGTGTCAATAAATCAACAGAACAATGAAACAGCATTTTGCACTACTGAATATCAAACCCCTGACTGGACGACTATCAATGTTTGTTGAGGACAATGTTGTTGTGCACTTTGGCCTTCTGGAATATATGGGACCGGCTGTCTGTTCACCCCAGGTAAAAACCTAGAGTTAGGATTAGGGTGTGTCCTGTAAGGTAGTGGTGGGTGGGACACAGGGCACATCCTAAGTTGCCAAAAAAAAAGCAAAATACTTTTACAGTGTTTTTGCTTTACTATTAAATAAATTAAAACATGTGGCTGATTGGCCTTTATGCCCAATTGGTTCCTAGCTCGGGTGAAACACTCTGGGTGGAACACACCAGCTACGGGCCCATTGCACAGACTTTTATGCTGTGTTCACACCAGACGCGTAAACATGCGGAAATAATATAGACGAGAATTAATAAATGTGATTGTCTCTATTTGCGGAACACACAAAGGTTAAATCTTTGATCTGATTCAATCCGACTCAATTGAGTCGAATCAATGATTCGAATCTTCAAGATCCGAGTCATTTATATGAGTTAATAATTCCTAAATTAATCTTTTAACGTAGATTGATTTCCTACAGCGCGTTTGACGCGCGAATGGCTCAAGTTCAAAAAGATTAATTCCTAAATTAATCTTTTAACGTAGATTGATTTCCTACAGCGCGTTTGACGCGCGAATGGCTCAAGTTCAAAAAAACTGATTTTCAGCGGACATTCACGCCGCGTTCACCAATCAGGAGCTTGCTCTTGTGGGGGCGTGATTGTGACGTAGCACCTGTTGTTGGTGTCCCGGAGGAAATCCTCCTGCCGACACTGACAACAGTTCATTAAACTGCTAAATCAAGCAATTCTAGAGTTTCGTAAACTCTTGAAGACACTTAAGATGGTAAGAACACAATCTAAACAAGTGTCAATAAATCAACAGAACAATAAAACAGCATTTTGCACTACTGAATATCAAAATCCTGACTGGACGACTATCAATGTTTGTTGAGGACAATGTTGTTGTGCACTTTGGCCTTCTGGAATATATGGGACCGGCTGTCTGTTCACCCCAGGTAAAAACCTAGAGTTAGGATTAGGGTGTGTCCTGTAAGGTAGTGGTGGGTGGGACACAGGGCACATCCTAAGTTGCCAAAAAAAAAAGCAAAATACTTTTACAGTGTTTTGCTTTACTATGAAATAAATTAAAACATGTGGCTGATTGGCCTTTATGTCCAATTGGTTCCTAGCTCGGGTGAAACACTCTGGGTGGAACTGACCAGCTACGGGCCCATTGCACAGACTTTTATGCTGTGTTCACACCAGACGCGGAAGAAGCATCAAGCGCGAGCGATTTACATGTTACGTCAATGCAAAGGCGCGAATGGACATCCTGCGGCGCGATACACGTAAATGGCGCGAATTGAGCGTTCTGCGCGTTTGACGCGCGAATCGCTCAAGTTAAAAAAAAAAACTGAATTTCAGCGGACATTCGCGCCGCGTTCACAAATCAGGAGCTTGCTCTTGTGGAGGCGTGATTGTGACGTAGCACCTGTTGTTGGTGTCCTGGAGGAAATCCTCCTGCCGACACTGACAACAGTTCATTAAACTGCTAAATCAAGCAATTCTAGAGTTTCGTAAACTCTTGAAGACACTTAAGATGGTAAGAACACAATCTAAACGAGTGTCAATAAATCAACAGAACAATGAAACAGCATTTTGCACTACTGAATATCAAACCCCTGACTGGACGACTATCAATGTTTGTTGAGGACAATGTTGTTGTGCACTTTGGCCTTCTGGAATATATGGGACCGGCTGTCTGTTCACCCCAGGTAAAAACCTAGAGTTAGGATTAGGGTGTGTCCTGTAAGGTAGTGGTGGGTGGGACACAGGGCACATCCTAAGTTGCCAAAAAAAAAGCAAAATACTTTTACAGTGTTTTTGCTTTACTATTAAATAAATTAAAACATGTGGCTGATTGGCCTTTATGCCCAATTGGTTCCTAGCTCGGGTGAAACACTCTGGGTGGAACACACCAGCTACGGGCCCATTGCACAGACTTTTATGCTGTGTTCACACCAGACGCGTAAGAAGCATTAAGCGCGAGTGATTTACATGTTATGTCAATGCAAAGGCGCGAATGGACATCCTGCAGCTGAATTTTAAAATCCTGACTGGACGACCATCAATGTTTGTTGAGGACAATGTTGTTGTGCACCTTGGCTGTCTGGAATATATGGGACCGGCTGTCTGTTCACCCCAGGTAAAAACCTAGAGTTAGGATTAGGGTGTGTCCTGTAAGGTAGTGGTGGGTGGGACACAGGGCACATCCTAAATTGCCAAAAAAAAAGCAAAATACTTTTACAGTGTTTTTGCTTTACTATGAAATAAATTAAAACATGTGGCTGATTGGCCTTTATGTCCAATTGGTTCCTAGCTCGGGTGAAACACTCTGGGTGGAACTGACCAGCTACGGGCCCATTGCACAGACTTTTATGCTGTGTTCACACCAGACGCGGAAAAAGCATCAAGAGCGAGTGATTTACATGTTACGTCAATGAAAAGGCGCGAATGGACATCCTGTGGCGCGATACACGTAAATGGCGCGAATTGGCGCTTTACAGTGTTTTTGCTTTACTATGAAATAAATTAAAACATGTGGCTGATTGGCCTTTAGGTCTATTCGGTTCCTAGCTCGGGTGAAACACTCTGGTTGGAACTGACCAGCTACGGGCCCATTGCAGTTTGTTATAGTGTGCATCTAGAGATCTTGCATTAATCAATCAATTGATCAACTTTTTTCTACACCACCTTATTACAACCAGGGAGCTGCCCAATGTACTTTATTGCATTAAAACAAAATTACAATTTAGTGAAGATTTATAAGCTAATTTTGAGAGGATCACATGCTTATTATTGACCATAGCTGGTCTCGTATTAACAATCACATGAACTACCAATCAGATGAATCCAAACACACAAATATAGCCTGATCTCCTTACCTTAGACATCTTCATCTTGAAGAATCTCTCCTATGCACCCTGACTCCTTTCCCTCTTTCCCAGCTTAATTTAGGGGAGTTCTTGAAATGTGTCTCAACTGAGAATCTCCTTTCTCGCGGCTAAACAAGAGGGAGCCCCGAGCAAGAGGGCCCTCGGGGCTCTCTCTTGGGACAGCATGCCAAACATGCATTTGCCTTTTCTAGCAATTCTAGAGTTTTGTAAACTCTTGAAGACACTTAAGATGGTAAGAACACAATCTAAACGAGTGTCAATGAATCAACAGAACAATAAAACAGCATTTTGCACTACTGAATATCAAAATCCTGACTGGACGACTATCAATGTTTGTTGAGGACAATGTTGTTGTGCACTTTGGCCTTCTAGAATATATGGGAATGGCTGTCTGTTCACCCCAGTTAAAAACCTAGAGTTAGGATTAGGGTGTGTCCTGTAAGGTAGTGGTGGGTGGGACACAGGGCACATCCTAAGTTGCCAAAAAAAAAAGCAAAATACTTTTACAGTGTATTTGCTTTACTATGAAATAAATTAAAACATGTGGCTGATTGGCCTTTATGTCCAATTGGTTCCTAGCTCGGGTGAAACACTCTGGGTGGAACTGACCAGCTACGGGCCCATTGCACAGACTTTTATGCTGTGTTCACACCAGACGCGGAAGAAGCGTCAAGCGCAAGTGATTTACATGTTACGTCAATGCAAAGGCGCGAATAGACATCCTGCGATGCGATACGCGCAAATGGCGCACCGTGAATCACGCGAATTGAGCGTTTTGCGTGAATGGTGCGACGCAAATTGAGTGTTTTGCGAGTTTGACGTGCTAAACGCGCGAATCGCTCGAGTTAAAAAAAAATGAACTTCAGTGGACATTTGTGCCACGTTAACCAATCAGATTGTGACGTAGCACCTGTTGTTGGTGTCCCGGGGGAAATCCTCCCGCCGACACCGACAACAGTTCATCAAAATGCTATATCAAGCAATTCTAGAGTTTTGTAATCTCTTGAATACACTGAAGATGGTAAGAGCACAATCTAAACGAGTGTCAATAAATCAACAGAACAATAAAACAGCATTTTGCACTACTGAATATCAAAATCCTGACTGGACGACGATCAATGTTTGTTGAGGACAATGTTGTTGTGCACTTTGGCCTTCTGGAATATATGGGACCGGCTGTCTGTTCACTCCAGGTAAAAACCTAGAGTTAGGATTAGGGTGTGTCCTGTAAGGTAGTGGTGGGTGGGACACAGGGCACATCCTAAATTGCCAAAAAAAAAAAGCAAAATACTTTACAGTGTTTTTGCTTTACTATAAAATAAATTAAAACATGTGGCTGATTGGCCTTTATGTCCAATTGGTTCCTAGCTCGGGTGAAACACTCTGGGTGGAACTGACCAGCTACGGGCCCATTGCACAGACTTTTATGCTGTGTTCACACCAGACGCGGAAGAAGCATCAAGCGTGAGTGATTTACATGTTACGTCAATGCAAAGGCGCGAATGGACATCCTGCGGCGCGATACGCGCAAATGGCGCGAATTGAGCGTTTGACGCGCTTTACGCGCGAATCGCTCAAGTTAAAAAAAACTGAATTTCAGCGGACATTCGCGCTGCGTTAACCAATCAGGAGCTTGCTCTTGTGAGGGCGTGATTGTGACGTAGCACCTTTTGTTGGTGTCCCGGAGGAAATCCTCCTGCCGACACTGACAACAGTTCATTAAACTGCTTTATCAAGCAATTCTAGAGTTTCGTAAACTCTTGAAGACACTTAAGATGGTAAGAACACAGTCTCAACGAGTGTCAATAAATAAACAGAACAATAAAACAGCATTTTGCACTACTGAATATCAAAATCCTGACTGGACGACTATCAATGTTTGTTAAGGGCAATGTTGTTGTGCACTTTGGCCTTCTGGAATATATGGGACCGGCTGTCTGTTCACCCCAGGTAAAAACCTAGAGTTAGGATTAGGGTGTGTCCTGTAAGGTAGTGGAGGGTGGGACACAGGGCACATCCTAAGTTGCCAAAAAAAAAAAGCAAAATACTTTTACAGTGTTTTTGCTTTACTATGAAATAAATTAAAACATGTGGCTGTTTGGCCTTTATGTCCAATTGGTTCCTAGCTCGGGTGAAACACTCTGGGTGGAACTGACCAGCTACGGGCCCATTGCACAGACTTTTATGCTGTGTTCACACCAGACGTGGAAGAAGCATCAAGCGCGAGTGATTTACATGTTACGTCAATGCGAAGGCGCGAATGGACATCCTGCGGCGCGAAACGCGTAAATGGCGCGAATTAAGCATTCTGCGCGTTTGACGTGCTTTACGCGCGAATCGCTTAAGTTCAAAAAACTGAACTTCAGCGGACATTCGCGCCGCGTTAACCAATCAGAAGCTTGCTCTTGTGAGGGCGTGATTGTGACGTAGCATCTTTTGTTGGTGTCCCGGAGGAAATCCTCTTGCCGACACTGACAACAGTTCATTAAACTGCTATATCAAGCAATTCTAGAGTTTTGTAAACTCTTGAAGACACTGAAGATGGTAAGAATACAATCTAAACGAGTGTCAATAAATCAACAGAACAATAAAACAGCATTTTGCACTACTGAATATCAAAATCCTGACTGGACGACTATCAATGTTTGTTGAGGACAATGTTGTTGTGCACTTTGGCCTTCTGGAATATATGGGACCGGCTGTCTGTTCACCCCAGGTAAAAACCTAGAGTTAGGATTAGGGTGTGTCCTGTAAGGTAGTGGTGGGTGGGACACAGGGCACATCCTAAGTTGCCAAAAAAAAAAGCAAAATACTTTTACAGTGTTTTTGCTTTACTATAAAAATAAATTAACACATGTGGCTGATTGGCCTTTAGGTCTATTCGGTTCCTAGCTCGGGTGAAACACTCTGGTTGGAACTGACCAGCTACGGGCCCATTGCAGTTTGTTATAGTGTGCATCTAGAGATCTTGCATTAATCAATCAATTGATCAACTTTTTTCTACACCACCTTATTACAACCAGGGAGCTGCCCAATGTACTTTATTGCATTAAAACAAAATTACAATTTAGTGAAGATTTATAAGCTAATTTTGAGAGGATCACATGCTTATTATTGACCATAGCTGGTCTCGTCTTAACAATCACATGAACTACCAATCAGATGAATTCAAACACACAAATATAGCCTGATCTCCTTACCTCAGACATCTTTATCTTGAAGAATCCCTCCTATCCACCCTGACTCCTTTCCCTCTTTCCTAGCTTAATTTAGGGGAGTTCTTGAAATGTATCTTAACTGAGAATCTCCTTTCTCGCGGCTAAACAAGAGGGAGCCCCGAGCTCGAGGGCCCTCGGGGCTCTCTCTTGGGACAGCATGCCAAACATGCATTTGCCTTTTCTAGCAATTCTAGAGTTTTGTAAACTCTTGAAGACACTTAAGATGGTAAGAACACAATCTAAACAAGTGTCAATAAATCAACAGAACAATAAAACAGCATTTTGCACTACTGAATATCAATGTTTGATGGGGACAATGTTGTTGTGCACTTCGGCTGTCTGGAATATATGGGACCGGCTGTCTGTTCACCCCAGGTAAAAACCTACAGTTAGGATTAGGGTGTGTCCTGTAAGGTAGTGGTGGGTGGAACACAGGGCACATCTTAAGTTGCCAAAAAAAAAAGCAAAATACTTTTACAGTGTTTTTGCTTCACTATGAAATAAATTAAAACATGTGGCTGATTGGCCTTTATGTCCAATTGGTTCCTAGCTCGGGTGAAACACTCTGGGTGGAACTGACCAGCTACGGGCCCATTGCACAGACTTTTATGCTGTGTTCACACCAGACGCGGAAGAAGCATCAAGCGCGAGTGATTTACATGTTACGTCAATGCAAAGGCGCGAATGAACATCCTGCGGCGCGATTCGCGTAAATGGCGCGAAGTGAAGTTTCACAAACTAATTTCGAGAGGAGCACGTGATATGATTAAGCACGTCTGGCTTCTCATCTGTAATCAGTATAGTCCAATCAGTGTGATGCAAGCTTACTATTAATGGATCATTTTCTCCCTACTGCTCTATCTTCGTTTTGGAAGAATCCCCCCTTCCACCCCATCTCCTCCTTTTCCTCCCTTTACTAGGGGGAGCTATCGAGACCTACCTGATCTCGGATCCCCTGATATGCTTATTGACCGGGCGGGAGCCTTGGGCTCAAGTATCTCCGAGCTCAGGATTCTCTCCCGGGACAGCATGCCAAACCTGCTTAAATGCTAAGCATATCTAAGTGGGAACTCTTGAATTGAGCGTTCTGCGCGTTTGACGTGCTTTACGCGCGAATCGCTCAAGTTCAAAAAACTGAACTTCAGCAGACATTCGCGCCACGTCAACCAATCAGGAGCTTGCTCTTGTGGGGGCGTGATTGTGACGTAGCACCTGTTGTTGGTGTCCTGGGGGAAATCCTCCTGCCGACAAAGAAAACAGTTCATTAAACTGCTATATCAAGCAATTATAGAGTTTTATAAACTCTTGAAGACACTTAAGATGGTTAGAGCACAATCTAAACGAGTGTCAATAAATCAACAGAACAATAAAACAGCATTTTGCACTACTGAATATCAAAATCCTGACTGGACGACTATCAATGTTTGTTGAGGACAATGTTGTTGTGCACTTTGGCCTTCAGGAATATATGGGACCGGCTGTCTGTTCACCCCAGGTAAAAACCTAGAGTTAGGATTAGGGTGTGTCCTGTAAGGTAGTGGTGGGTGGGACACAGGGCACATCCTAAGTTGCCAAAAAAAAAAGCAAAATACTTTTACAGTGTTTTTGTTTTACTATAAAAATAAATTAAAACATGTGGCTGATTGGCCTTTAGGTCTATTCGGTTCCTAGCTCGGGTGAAACACTCTGGTTGGAACTGACTAGCTACGGGCCCATTGCACAGACTTTTATGCTGTGTTCACACCAGACGCGGAAGAAGCATCAAGCGCGAGTAATTTACATGTTACGTCAATGCAAAGGCGCGAATGGACATCCTGTGGTCGCGATACGCGTAAATAGCGCGAATTGGCGCTTTACAGTGTTTTTGCTTTACTATGAAATAAATTTAAACATGTGGCTGATTGGCCTTTAGGTCTATTCGGTTCCTAGCTCGGGTGAAAAACTCTGGTTGGAACTGACCAGCTATGGGCCCATTGCAGTTTGTTATAGTGTGCATCTAGAGATCTTGCATTAATCAATCAATTGATCAACTTTTTTCTACACCACCTCATTACAACGAGGGAGCTGCCCAATGTACTTTATTGCATTAAAACAAAATTTCAATTTAGTGAAGATTTATAAGCTAATTTTGAGAGGATCACATGCTTATTATTGACCATAGCTGGTCTCGTATTAACAATCACATGAACTACCAATCAGATGAATCCAAACACACAAATATAGCCTGATTTCCTTACCTTAGACATCTTCATCTTGAAGAATACCTCCTATCCACCCTGACTCCTTTCCCTCTTTCCTAGCTTAATTTAGGGGAGTTCTTGAAATGTATCTTAACTGAGAATCTCCTTTCTCGCGGCTAAACAAGAGGGAGCCCCGAGCTCGAGGGCCCTCGGGGCTCTCTCTTGGCACAGCATGCCAAACATGCATTTGCCTTTTCTAGCAATTCTAGAGTTTCGTAAACTCTTGAAGACACTTAAGATGGTAAGAACACAATCTAAACGAGTGTCAATAAATCAACAGAACAATAAAACAGCATTTTGCACTACTGAATATCAAAATCCTGACTGGACGACTATCAATGTTTGTTGAGGACAATGTTGTTGTGCACTTTGGCCTTCTGGAATATATGGGACCGGCTGTCTGTTCACCCCAGGTAAAAACCTAGAGTTAGGATTAGGGTGTGTCCTGTAAGGTAGTGGTGGGTGGGACACAGGGCACATCTTAAGTTGGCAAAAAAAAAAAAAAGCAAAATACTTTTAAAGTGTTTTTGCTTTACTATGAAATAAATTAAAACATGTGGCTTATTGGCCTTTATGTCTAATTGGTTCCTAGCTCAGGTAAAACACTCTGGGTGGAACTGACCATGTACGGCCCCATTGCACCGACTTTTATAGTGTGCATCCAGAGATGTTGTGTCAATCAGTCAATCAATCAACTTTTTTCTATAGCACATTTTTACAACCAGGGGGCTGCCCAATGTACTCTACAGCCTTAAAACAAAATTACACATAAAGCTGCGGTTACACTGGACTTTACTCTCCATAGACTTCCATTCATACGCGTGCAAATGCGTCAGACCGGAAACGCAGGGTCAGTTTTGCATTTCGCTGCGGTGCGGTGCAAGCTTGGTGAACTCTGACCTGCTAAATCGCATCACTTGACTGCCTGAGACCAATCTAGGATCAAAACATGACCTCTCTGGACAGAAATTTAAAACATGGAGCAATCGCTCTCTTTTTTTAATGCCTAATCATCTTGTTTAATCCCGCCCTTTTTCGCAGAGCCGTACGACAGAATTTCGCAAGCTCAAACTTCAGTGTGACCGCAGCCTTAAGAGAAGTTTTTATAAGCTAATTTTGAGAGGATCACATGCTTATGATTTACCACGGCTGGTCTCGTATTAACATTCACATGATCAACCAATCAGATGAATCCAATCAAACAAATATAGCCTGATCTCCTTACATTAGCCATCTTCATCTTGAAGAGTCTCCCCTATCCACCCTGACTCCTTTCCCTCTTTCCTAGCTTAATTTATGGGAGTTCTTGAGACGTATCTAAACTTAGAATCCCCTTTCTCTCGACTAAAAAAGAGGGGACCTCAGGCTCGAGGACCCTCAGGGCTCTCTCCCAGGACAGCATGTGAAACATGCATTTACCTTTTCAAGCAATTTTTGCGGTGGCCGAGAGAGCTTAACACGCTGCAATTTAAGAGAGCACATGCAATTACAAAAAACACTGGCAAATTAAGAAAAGATCTCCATCAATTTGACAGCACACGTGTTGCAAATTCTCACAACACAACCAATTGAAGAAACGCGCTGCAATTTGTTCACAACACTTGCAAATATCCACATAACACAACGGAAATGTTACAAAGGGACCCAAAAACATGACGGACCCTGCAATGAGAAATCGCCACCTAGTCACTGGGCTTTTACAGATGAGGTGGTTTTGTTCAGATAGGGGGACAGTGACGCATGGCCACACCTGGACTGCGTCCGAAATCGCATATTTCCATTTTGTATAGTATGTGAAAAACAGTATAATTCTATGGGCTAAAGCCATAGGGCTGGCATAAAGTTGATTTTATGGTGGACGCTTGATAGTCACAAATTTATGGACCGTCAGCTTTAAAAGATAGAATTCTCATTCACTGCATTTAAATATTGATTAAAGTTACTATAGTTACTTAGTGAAGAGCAGCAAATGAATCTCAATTTGATCCACTGTTTTGTTTGATAACAGAGTTGTGACTTTAAGAATGCACATAATGAAATTACAACCGTTTTGGTCGCATATGCACCTGAAATTTTATCTGTGCGACCTAAAAATATATTTGGGAGCATTTGTGAGAGTGCATAAAATTGTTGCCGTGCGATCGGTTTTTACTTAAAAACGTTCACTGTATGCACAGATTTAGGAGACATTCACGCAGAATGCATTTTTGCACCTAAAAACGTGAAACGCATCGCTTGGAAATAGTTTTAAAAAGTCCTTAAACAGTACTTTATACAGTAAACAAATTCTGCAATGCTTGTCCCGCCTTCAAGCTCTTCTTATTGGCCCACTGCTCTAGAACTGAATGTGAATGGATTGGTCAATATCAGCTGTCAATCATTCAGTCAATGCCTTATGCCTTCAGGTGACGGGGAGCTACAGCGCAAAAATGTAAAGTGCTGAAGATGAGAGAATGAAAAGCACACTGACAGATTTTGTTTTAGAAACCACCTAAAGTTAGAAATAATGGCACATCTGATTAGTGATACACTTTTCGAAGAGTGGAAAAGACTCGAAAAATTTAAACGCAAGATGTTCTATTTAATCCTTTATTTAACCGTCAGGATGATTTCAAATGCAATAAATCTGTTAATATAAAACTTGTAGTAAAGGTGCACATAATTATTGGTGGGTGCGACCACATTTTTAAAGTTAGGAGCATCAGTGCTACCAAGCAAAAAGGTTAATTTCGAGCCCTGGAAAACATTAGTTTTGTTTATGCTCATTTAAAATAATATTAGTGGTGTTTCAAATAAAACACGCTAAGACAGACACAATATTATTAAGTGTATTTGTCTGTTCACACACCCGAATCTCAAAATATCTTTCAATCATCTTCAAATCGCGTGTATAGAAGCTGTCTATCACTATGGAGCGCCTCCGTCAGTCAGCACCGTTACCATGCATTCACACAGGGCTTCAGCGTCAATGCTTGACTGAGGGCGTGTCTGAAGTTGGGGCTGACATGATCATCATAGCAGCGTCAGCCAATGAAATTAATCCACAATTAGCTACTGTTTGAGCTGGGATATTTGCATGAAGCGATCAGATTAGCCGTTGGCGCTTGAAAACTTGAAAATTTCCCAACGTCTGCAGCGAGCAACGACGATAGATATATACACTAGATATCACATAGGGACCCTGAGCATGCGTCAATAGCGCCGCCACATTGGTACAGTGCTCCTAGGACAAATGTCATTCAACCGCACTAGTCAAGACAGTGTGCCAAACAGTGGTGTAGTCCTTGCTATACGCACGTATACTCACTATGCTTACTTTTTTCCATGAGCTGTTTGGGTATTACCACTTCTGAGGATCAATAATTGCTTATACCCTGGGTATACTCACTTGTTTTTCTGATTAAACTTCCCTAATTTATGTGTATTCATGTCCCCTTTAACTGTATATCAAAGGTTTTTTTTTTAACTCGCATCTTAATTTGTTGCAACTGGTGCATTTTTGCTTAACTTGCGCTATTCCCTGCCCCCTGACGACCACAGCAGCTGTGAGAAAATTTTGTGAGAGTTTTTCGAAGACCACAACAATTCAACTGAATGATGTCTTGCTGAAACGTTCAGGTAAATTTATGAAACAGCAAGGGCGTCGCGTTAGCCCTCCTATATTTCTATTCAGCCCCCTTAAAGGTTTTGCGATTAGCTCATGAACTGTACACTACTAAATGATCGCCTCAGTCCCCTTCAATTTTGATATGAAAACGGTGGCAGACTTCCGCCGCTCTGTTTTCAGCTCGTTTTTATTTATTCAGCAAACCACATCTGTTCAGGGCGAGAGAAATCCTAAAATCGCCCCTGTAAAACAGTATTTCACATGTCTTAATCGTGCCTACCGCTACAGGGAACGACACTATATATAAAACACTAAAATGATGAGGCAAAGACTTATAAATCGCGTAACAATATGCAATTTAAAAGGGTAACTGCTAGTATATAATAGCGACAATAGAAGACAGACTCCTAATAGTTTGGTTTAAAACAAGCATGCACGAATGTGACAATCAAAAATAATGGCTGATTGATGTTTAAAGCAACCTATTAAATGTAAAGTAAGAAGCCAGTAAAGAAAGTAAGTTAAAACGCTGTCTTTCCATGTCAACTAAACTGTTGTAACTATCTTGATTGACTTTTTTTAATATTAAAATGATTAAATAAGCTACATACTGTATAAATATAGCCAATAGTCCGAGTCTGCTGGGGGGAGCACTATTAGCTAAAGATAAATCAATAAATAGGATTAGACTATTAGCATCTCCCTTTAAAACGAACAAATTAGTTTGAATTTTTTTCTTTTTAAATGGAGAGTTTATGCAAAAAATGAAAATTGTGATCATTTACTCAACCTTTACTTGTTCCAAACCGGTTTGTCTTTTTTTTACTTCTGTTGAACACAAAAGAAGATATTTTGAAGAAAGCTGGAAACCTGTAACCATTGACTTACATTGACATAGTATTTGTTTTTCCTTTTGTGGAAGTTAATGGTTACAGGTAACTGATATATATATATATATATATATATATATATATATATATATATATATATATATAGAGAGAGAGAGAGAGAGAGAGAGAGAGAGAGAGAGAGAGAGAGAGAGAGAGAGAGAGCTAATGAATCAAAGAAACATTGACTTTTGTCGTTTCTTTGCCTACTTTCATTTAAAATTTGGGTCGGGTGTAATAGTAAAAACCTTTTTTTTAGGACTACACCACTAGTGCCAAAGTGAAGATGCTGGACTTTAGTGCTGTGTACGGATGTAGTAACGAGCAAACAAAGAAAACAAAGCACAAAGGCAGAACATTTCATAGGTAAGATTTCGTTTTTAATGAACTTTTGTGCTTAACAAGAGCATTGATGATAAGTCTCTTACTGCATTCACCATAAGGCAAAGTAGCACCAACTCGCACTAAATTCTAGGCTTATGCTAGTTTTGTTGAATAAAATAAGCAAACAATGTTATAAAATATGACAAGATGCTGCGCTGCTAACTTGTATTATTGTCGGCTAAGTGAACGAGTCGTTCATAACGGAGATTCATTCAAAAACGAATCGCTCCCTCCCTCTGTCCTATTTTAAAGTGTAGCCTAAATATAGTCATAAATGGTGGTTATTCTGACAAGAGACTCAGTTGTTGTTATTTTTAGTTGCTTTAATAGTGTGGACCACTATAAGAAAAAAAAAAACAGACGAAAAATCAATTGATCACGTTAAAATGACAGTTAATATGTGTGTATTTTTACACATTTATTCACACGATTGCATTACCGAGAGCAGGAAAGAGACAGGCTGCACTGGTAAGCATTATCTTCATAGTAGTTTAATTAAAATAAATGATCAACAAATTAATCTGTCTTGACAGTCTTTACAAGTGAAGGCATTAACCATTTACTGCAATCTTCTAGAAATATTTTTTCTCCTTTGTGCTACTGTGTGTTTTGGTTCTGTCGATGTAATTCGCAGATGATCCCTAAAACTGCGTGCGCGAATGTCTGGCGAATATCAAACCTGAAACTAACTTTACCCAGCTCAGCTATACAAGTCTATACACACATGTAATAAAACAATCACAAAGCTGTATCTTATGAAACACCAGTTCAAATGCACACAATGCATTCTCAAGAGAAAGCAGCCAAAGCCTATTTCAGAAATCTTTGCTGTTAAATGTGAAGGGGAATTTTTGCAAAACATATCGGGGAAAGAGAACGTCACATTATGAAAGTTGCTATCCTTACACAAAAACTGACATTAACTGTATTCTCGATTAAAATATATTAAAACTTGATTTTGTGGCATAATTGAGGAGCATTTTTCTAATTTTGCGGATTTCCCCTCCGCCATCAACAGTCCACAGGTTTCCTGTGCAGCGCATGCGTTACTATGGTGACTACAAACGTTTGGGAGAAACGCATTTATTTTGAACTTTGATCAAAACTGACTGGAACTACCTGTGAATTTCAACCAATCGATTTCCAGCCAATCAGAATCAGACCATGGAATTAAAAATAAATAAACAACAATATAAATATATTACAATTCAGCCTTCTGACATCAGCTTCAGCCTTGATGACGTCATGGAACCTCAGAGTTCCATTTAGAATTGTGGCTACTCGGTGCGTTCTGAGACGAGAAAGCAGAGCTGCAGGAAAGAGTGAAAATGTCGACTAAACAGCTTCAGGAGCAGATTTCTGCAGCATATTCTGGCTTTCAGGAAGAAGAGACCGTCACATTCGCAGGAGGAATCAACAACAAGTAACTGCACAAGCCACAAAACAAAACACACAAAACTAGACCCCTTTTTTGTGTGTGTAACGTTAAATTCAGATGATTTAAGACCACGAACTATTAAACTATTCACATTTATTCTAAGAAAAAATCAGTTTAAAGGTTTAAATGAAAATTGCAATCTCGCTTCAAACACCGATGCGAGCTTAATTATAGCCTACTACGTGATCGCGAGTTGCACATTTATTTTAAGCAGTATTATAATCTCTGAGACAGAAACAATCCAATATAAGTGCTAAGATAACTGTTGATGGTTCAGATATGAACGCTGAGGTTTATGCTAATCATAAATATAACCGTTTGAAAGCAATTTGATGGTTTTTCTTTTATGGTAATACATTTTAAGCCAAAAGGTGGCGTAAAATACCACTTTATCCTCCAGACTATGTGCTTATACCAAAAGCTTAAAGCTGAGATTCTCTCATTTTCAGTTATACATGATAGATTAATGGGAAAATTCTTAAAGTTTTGTAAAATATGTCTAATTTTTTTTATGATTTGCAGATCCAAAAAGCATTAAAAACCAATGAAGCTATGTTGGGATTTAAAGCAAAATTAGTTTTAAAGCAGAATTAATTTCAGTGATGAGTGGAAAAATCTAAACAGAAAGCTAAAGGTTGCAGCTTTCCTGAATTTCCAGACACTGACCTGACTTTCGTTCATGTGAGGAGATATTAAAGTATGTTTGCCATCTTTGATGGTAGAAAAGAAATGTATTGACAGAATAATATGAGAATCAGGAGGTGTTTCTGTGTGGAAATTTAACCAAAGAACGATTGAAATAAATGTTTAAGTATCAAACCTTCAAGATAACTTCTCCATGACATCATGACACAACTTCTGCAAAGACTTCACAGAGAAGAGTATGGCAGACTGTGGCAGAAGGCAGAGAAGTCACGAACAAGTAAGATTTTAAATGAATTTTTACATGCACGCACACACACACACACACACACACACACACACACACACACACACACACACACACTCACACACACACACACACACACACACACAGACAGACAGACACACACACACACACACACACACACACAAATATATACATGTGTATAGAGACAGTCGAGATTAAAATTATTAGCCTTCCTGTTAAATTTTAATTCTTTATTTTTTTTCTCCAATTTCTGTTTATCAGAGGGATTTGTTTGAACACATTTCTAGACATAATAGTTTTAATAACTAATTTATTTGCCATAAAGACAGTAAGTTATATTTTTTCTATTTATTTAGAGGCTTAACTAGCTTAATTGAGGTAACTATTGAAGTTAGGCAGATTAGGCAAATCTTTGTATAACAGTTGTTTGTTCTGTTGACAATTGAAAAACAATATTGCTTAAGGGGGCTAATAATGTTGATCTTAAAATGGTTTCTTAAAAATTAAAAACTGCTTTTATTCTAGATGAAATGAAACAAATAAGACTTTCTTCTGGAGAAAAACAGTATAGTTCCTTAATCTTACATCATTAGAGAAATATTTAAAGAAAAAAAAAAATCACAGGTCATGTAAAAATTTTGACTTCAACTGTACAGTATATATGCAGTGCTCAGCATAAATGAGTGCACCGCTTACAGATTTTTCTTTTAAACTTATCATTTCTATAGAATGCTTTACAATATTATATTTGTGCATATGCATTAGATTAGTCAGTACCAAAGTCAAAACTGGAACTATTTTAATAAAATTACTGAAGATCACGGTCAAAAATTAAACACCCAAATTTAATTGTTGGAAAAAAACAAATAAATAAAATGTTAATAAACAGGGAAAATGAACAGAACAAATTCAGTTGTATTTTTGTATTTTGTCATTTATTTTGCAATAACTTGTTTGAATTTAAATGAATTATTCGCTTCTGGAATATATGGGACCGGCTGTCTGTTCACCCAAGGTAAAAACCTAGAGTTACTGTAGGATTAGGATGTGTCCTGTAAGGTAGTGGTGGGTGGGACACAGGGCACATCCTAAGTTGCCAAAAAAAAAGCAAAATACTTTTACAGTGTTTTTGCTTTACTATGAAATAAATTAAAACATGTGGCTGATTGGCCTTTAGGTCTATTCGGTTCCTAGCTCGGGTGAAACACTCTGGTTGGAACTGACCAGCTACGGGCCCATTGCAGTTTGTTATAGTGTGCATCTAGAGATCATGCATTAATCAATCAATTGATCAACTTTTTTCTACACCACCTTATTACAACCAGGGAGCTGCCCAATGTACTTTATTGCATTAAAACAAAATTACAATTTAGTGAAGATTTACCATAGCTGGTCTCGTATTAACAATCACATGAACTAACAATCAGATGAATCCAAACACACAAATATAGCCTGATCTCCTTACCTTAGACATCTTCATCTTGAAGAATCCCTCCTATCCACCCTGACTCCTTTCCCTCTTTCCAAGCTTAATTTAGGGGAGTTCTTGAAATGTATCTTAACTGAGAATCTCCTTTCTCACGGCTAAACAAGAGGGAGCCCCGAGCTCGAGGGCCCTCGGGGCTCTCTTTTGGGACAGCATGCCAAACATGCATTTGCCTTTTCTAGCAATTCTAGAGTTTTGTAAACTCTTGAAGACACTTAAGATGGTAAGAACACAATCTAAACAAGTGTCAATGAATCAACAGAACAATAAAACAGCATTTTGCACTACTGAATATCAAAATTCTGACTGGACGACTATCAATGTTTGTTGAGGACAATGTTGTTGTGCACTTTGGCCTTCTGGAATATATGGGACCGGCTGTCTGTTCACCCCAGGTAAAAACCTAGAGTTAGGATTAGGGTGTGTCCTGTAAGGTAGTGGTGGGTGGGACACAGGGCACATCCTAAGTTGCCAAAAAAAAAAAAGCAAAATACTTTTACAGTGTTTTTGCTTTACTATGAAATAAATTAAAACATGTGGCTGATTGGCCTTATTGTCCAATTGGTTCCTAGCTCGGGTGAAACACTCTGGGTGGAACTGACCAGCTACGGGCCCATTGCACAGACTTTTATGCTGTGTTCACACCAGACGTGGAAGAAGCATCAAGCGCGAGTGATTTACATGTTATGTCAATGCGAAGGCGCGAATGGACATCCTGCGGCACGATACGCGTAAATGGCGCGAATTGAGCATTCTGTGCGTTTGACGTGCTTTACGCGCGAATCGCTTAAGTTCAAAAAACTGAACTTCAGCGGACATTCGCGCCGCGTTAACCAATCAGGAGCTTGCTCTTGTGGGGGCGTGATTGTGACGTAGCACCTTTTGTTGGTGTCCCGGAGGAAATCCTCCTGCCGACACTGACAACAGTTCATTAAACTGCTATATCAAGCAATTCTAGAGTTTTGTAAACTCTTGAAGACACTGAAGATGGTAAGAACACAGTCTCAACGAGTGTCAATAAATCAACAGAACAATAAAACAGCATTTTGCACTACTGAATATCAAAATCCTGACTGGACGACTATCAATGTTTGTTGAGGACAATGTTGTTGTGCACTTTGGCCTTCTGGAATATATGGGACCGGCTGTCTGTTCACCCCAGGTAAAAGGATTAGGGTGTGTCCTGTAAGGTAGTGGTGGGTGGGACACAGGGCACATCCTAAATTACCAAAAAAAAAAAAGCACAATACTTTTACAGTGTTTTTGCTTTACTATAAAATAAATTTAAACATGTGGCTGATTGGCCTTTATGTCCAATTGGTTCCTAGCTCGGGTGAAACACTCTGGGTGGAACTGACCAGCTACGAGCCCATTGCACAGACTTTTATGCTGTGTTCACACCAGACGCGGAAGAAGCATCAAGCGCGAGTGATTTACATGTTACGTCAATGCAAAGGCGCGAATGGACATCCTGCGGCGCGATACGCGTAAATGGCGTGAATTGAGCGTTCTGCGCGTTTGACGCGCGAATCGCTCAAGTTCAAAAAAACTGAATTTCAGCGGACATTCGCGCTGCGTTCACCAATCAGGAGCTTGCTCTTGTGGGGGCGTGATTGTGACGTAGCACCTGTTGTTGGCGTCCCGGAGGAAATCCTCCAGCCGACACTGACAACAGTTCATTAAACTGCTAAATCAAGCAATTCTAGAGTTTTGTAAACTCTTGAAGACACTTAAGATGGTAAGAACACAGTCTCAACGAGTGTCAATGAATCAACAGAACAATAAAACAGCATTTTGCACTACTGAATATCAAAATCCGGACTGGACGACTATCAATGTTTGTTGAGGACAATGTTGTTGTGCACTTTGGCCTTCTGGAATATATGGGATCGGCTGTCTGTTCACCCCAGGTAAAAACCTAGAGTTAGGATTAGGGTGTGTCCTGTAAGGTAGTGGTGGGTGGGACACAGGGCACATCCTAAGTTGCCAAAAAAAAAAAGCAAAATACTTTTACAGTGTTTTTGCTTTACTATGAAATAAATTAAAACATGTGGCTGATTGGCCTTTATGTCCAATTGGTTCCTAGCTCGGGTGAAACACTCTGGGTGGAACTGACCAGCTACAGGCCCATTGCACAGACTTTTATGCTGTGTTCACTCCAGACGCGGAAGAAGCATCAAGCGCGAGTGATTTACATGTTACGTCAATGCAAAGGCGCGAATGGACATCCTACGGCGCGATACGCGTAAATGGCGCGAATAAAGCGTTCAACGCGTTTGACGCGCTTTACGCGCGAATCGCTCAAGTTCAAAAAACTGAACTTCAGCGGACATTCGCGCCTCGTTCACCAATCAGGAGCTTGCTCTTGTGGGGGCGTGATTGTGACGTAGCACTTTTTGTTGGTGTCCCGGAGGAAATCCTCCTGCCGACACCGACAACAGTTCATTAAACTGCTATATCAAGCAATTCAAGAGTTTTGTAAACTCTTGAAGACACTGAAGATGGTAAGAACTCACTCTAAACGAGTGTTAATAATTAAACAGAACAAAAAAACAGCATTTTGCACTACTGAATATCAAAATCCTGACTGGACAACTATCAATGTTTGTTGAGGACAATGTTGTTGTGCACTTTGGCCTTCTGGAATATATGGGACCGGCTGTCTGTTCACCCCAAGTAAAAACCTAGAGTTAGGATTAGGGTGTGTCCTGTAAGGTAGTGGTGGGTGGGACACAGGGCACATCCTAAGTTGCCAAAAAAAAAAAGCAAAATACTTTTATAGTGTTTTTGCTTTACTATAAAAATAAATTAAAACATGTGGCTGATTGGCCTTTATGTCCAATTGGTTCCTAGCTCGGGTGAAACACTCTGGGTGGAACTGACCAGCTACGGGCCCATTGCACAGACTTTTATGCTGTGTTCACACCAGACGTGGAAGAAGCATCAAGCGCGAGTGATTTACATGTTACGTCAATGCAAAGGCGCGAATGGACATCCTGCGGCGCGATACGCGTAAATGGCGCGAATTGAGCATTCTGCGCGTTTGACATGCTTTACGCGCGAATCGCTCAAGTTCAAAAAACTGAACTTCAGCGGACATTCGCGCTGCGTTCACCAATCAGGAGCTTGCTCTTTTGGGGGCGTGATTGTGACGTAGCACCTGTTGTTGGTGTCCCGGAGGAAATCCTCCTGCCGACACTGACAACAGTTCATTAAACTGCTATATCAAGCAATTCAAGAGTTTTGTAAACTCTTGAAGACACTGAAGATGGTAAGAACACACTCTAAACGAGTGTTAATAAATAAACAGAACAAAAAAACAGCATTTTGCACTACTGAATATCAAAATCCTGACTGGACGACTATCAATGTTTGTTGAGGACAATGTTGTTGTGCACTTTGGCCTTCTGGAATATATGGGACCGGCTGTCTGTTCACCCCAAGTAAAAACCTAGAGTTAGGATTAGGGTGTGTCCTGTAAGGTAGTGGTGGGTGGGACACAGGGCACATCCTAAGTTGCCAAAAAAAAAAAAGCAAAATACTTTTACAGTGTTTTTGCTTTACTATAAAAATAAATTAAAACATGTGGCTGATTGGCCTTTAGGTCTATTCGGTTCCTAGCTCGGGTGAAACACTCTGGTTGGAACTGACCAGCTATGGGCCCATTGAACAGACTTTTATGCTGTGTTCACACCAGACGCGGAAGAAGCATCAAGCGCGAGTGATTTACATGTTACGTCAATGCATAGGCGCGAATAGACATCCTGCGGCGCAATACGCATAAATGGCGCGAATTGAGCGTTCTGCGCGTTTGACGCGCGAATCGCACAAGTTCAAAAAAACTGAATATCAGCAGACATTCGCGCTGCGTTCACCAATCAGGAGCTTGCTCTTGTGGGGGAGTGATTGTGACGAAGCACCTGTTGTTGGTGTCCCGGAGGAAATCCTCCTGCCGACACTGACAACAGTTCATTAAACTGCTATATCAAGCAATTCTAGAGTTTTGTAAACTTTTGAAGACACTTAAGATGGTAAGAACACAGTCTCAACGAGTGTCAATAAATCAACTGAACAATAAAACAGCATTTTGCACTACTGAATATCAAAATCCTGACTGGACGACTATCAATGTTTGTTGAGGACAATGTTGTTGTGCACTTTGGCCTTCTGGAATATATGGGACCGGCTGTCTGTTCACCCCAGGTAAAAACCTAGAGTTAGGATTAGGGTGTGTCCTGTAAGGTAGTGGTGGGTGGGACACAGGGCACATCCTAAGTTGCCAAAAAAAAAAGCAAAATACTTTTACAGTGTTTTTGCTTTACTATAAAAATAAATTAAAACATGTGGCTGATTGGCCTTTAGGTCTATTCGGTTCCTAGCTCGGGTGAAACACTCTGGTTGGAACTGACTAGCTACGGGCCCATTGCAGTTTGTTATAGTGTGCATCTAGAGATCTTGCATTAATCAATCAATTGATCAACTTTTTTCTACACCACCTTTTACAACCAGGCAGCTGCCCAATGTACTTTATTGCATTAAAACAAAATTACAATTTAGTGAAGATTTATAAGCTAATTTTGAGAGGATCACATGCTTATTATTGACCATAGCTGGTCTCGTCTTAACAATCACATGAACTACCAATCAGATGAATCCAAACACACAAATATAGCCTGATCTCCTTACCTTAGACATCTTCATCTTGAAAAATCCCTCCTATCCACCCTGACTCCTTTCCCTGTTTCCTTGCTTAATTTAGGGGAGTTCTTGAAATGTATCTTAACTGAGAATCTCCTTTCTCGCGGCTAAACAAGAGGGAGCCCCGAGCTCGAGGGCCCTCGGGGCTCTCTCTTGGGACAGCATGCCAAACATGCATTTGCCTTTTCTAGCAATTCTAGAGTTTTGTAAACTCTTGAAGACACTTAAGATGGTAAGAACACAATCTAAACAAGTGTCAATGAATCAACAGAACAATAAAACAGCATTTTGCACTACTGAATATCAATGTTTGTTGAGGACAATGTTGTTGTCCACTTTGGCCGTCTGGAATATATGGGACCGGCTGTCTGTTCACCCCAGGTAAAAACCTAGAGTTAGGATTAGGGTGTGTCCTGTAAGGTAGTGGTGGGTGGGACACAGGGCACATCCTAAATTGCCAAAAAAAAAAGCAAAATACTTTTACAGTGTTTTTGCTTTACTATAAAATAAATTAAAACATGTGGCTGATTGGCCTTTATGTCTAATTGGTTCCTAGCTCGGGTGAAACACTCTGGGTAGAACTGACCAGCTATGGGCCCATTGAACAGACTTTTATGCTGTGTTCACACCAGACGCGGAAGAAGCATCAAGCGCGAGTGATTTACATGTTACGTCAATGCATAGGCGCGAATAGACATCCTGCGGCGCAATACGCGTAAATGGCGCGAATTGAGCGTTCCGCGCGAATCGCTCAAGTTAAAAAAAACTGAATATCAGCAGACATTCGCGCTGCGTTCACCAATCAGGAGCTTGCTCTTGTGGGGGAGTGATTGTGACGTAGCACCTGTTGTTGGTGTCCCGGAGGAAATCCTCCTGCCGACACTGACAACAGTTCATTAAACTGCTATATCAAGCAATTCTAGAGTTTTGTAAACTTTTGAAGACACTTAAGATGGTAAGAACACAGTCTCAACGAGTGTCAATAAATCAACTGAACAATAAAACAGCATTTTGCACTACTGAATATCAAAATCCTGACTGGACGACTATCAATGTTTGTTGAGGACAATGTTGTTGTGCACTTTGGCCTTCTGGAATATATGGGACCGGCTGTCTGTTCACCCCAGGTAAAAACCTAGAGTTAGGATTAGGGTGTGTCCTGTAAGGTAGTGGTGGGTGGGACACAGGGCACATCCTAAGTTGCCAAAAAAAAAAAGCAAAATACTTTTACAGTGTTTTTGCTTTACTATGAAATAAATTAAAACATGTGGCTGATTGGCCTTTATGTCCAATTGGTTCCTAGCTCGGGTGAAACACTCTGGGTGGAACTGACCAGCTACGGGCCCATTGCACAGACTTTTATGCTGTGTTCACACCAGACGTGGAAGAAGCATCAAGCGCGAGTGATTTACATGTTACGTCAATGCAAAGGCGCGAATGGACATCCTGCGGCGCGATACGCGTATATGGCGCGAATTGAGCATTCTGCGCGTTTGACATGCTTTACGCGCGAACCGCTCAAGTTCAAAAAACTGAACTTTAGCGGACATTCGCGCCTCGTTCACCAATCAGGAGCTTGCTCTTGTGGGGGCGTGATTGTGACGTAGCACTTTTTGTTGG
Organism: Danio kyathit; assembly: GCA_903798195.1. Lineage (NCBI taxonomy): Eukaryota > Metazoa > Chordata > Actinopteri > Cypriniformes > Danionidae > Danio > Danio kyathit. The sequence continues at coordinate 8,451,827 of LR812523.1, read as the reverse complement.
TGTCCCGGAGGAAATCCTCCTGCCGACACTGACAACAGTTCATTAAACTGCTATATCAAGCAATTCAAGAGTTTTGTAAACTCTTGAAGACACTGAAGATGGTAAGAACACACTCTAAACGAGTGTTAATAAATAAACAGAACAAAAAAACAGCATTTTGCACTACTGAATATCAAAATCCTGACTGGACGACTATCAATGTTTGTTGAGGACAATGTTGTTGTGCACTTTGGCCTTCTGGAATATATGGGACCGGCTGTCTGTTCACCCCAGGTAAAAACCTAGAGTTAGGATTAGGGTGTGTCCTGTAAGGTAGTGGTGGGTGGGACACAGGGCACATCCTAAGTTGCCAAAAAAAAAAAGCAAAATACTTTTACAGTGTTTTTGCTTTACTATGAAATAAATTAAAACCTGTGGCTGATTGGCCTTTATGTCCAATTGGTTCCTAGCTCGGGTGAAACACTCTGGGTGGAACTGACCAGCTACGGGCCCATTGCACAGACTTTTATGCTGTGTTCACACCAGACGTGGAAGAAGCATCAAGCGCGAGAGATTTACATGTTACGTCAATGCAAAGGCGCGAATGGACATCCTGCGGCGCGATACGCGTAAATGGCGTGAATTGAGCGTTCTGCGCGTTTGACATGCTTTACGTGCGAACCGCTCAAGTTCAAAAAACTGAACTTCAGCGGACATTCGCGCCGCGTTAACCAATCAGGAGCTTGCTCTTGTGGGGGCGTGATTGTGACGTAGCACTTTTTGTTGGTGTCCCGGAGGAAATCCTCCTGCCGACACTGACAACAGTTCATTAAACTGCTATATCAAGCAATTTAAGAGTTTTGTAAACTCTTGAAGACACTGAAGATGGTAAGAACACACTCTAAACGAGTGTTAATAAATAAACAGAACAAAAAAACAGCATTTTGCAATACTGAATATCAAAATCCTGACTGGACGACTATCAATGTTTGTTGAGGACAATGTTGTTGTGCACTTTGGCCTTCTGGAATATATGGGACCGGCTGTCTGTTCACCCCAGGTAAAAACCTAGAGTTAGGATTAGGGTGTGTCCTGTAAGGTAGTGGTGGGTGGGACACAGGGCACATCCTAAGTTGCCAAAAAAAAAAAGCAAAATTCTTTTACAGTGTTTTTGCTTTACTATGAAATAAATTAAAACATGTGGCTGATTGGCCTTTATGTCCAATTGGTTCCTTGCTCGGGTGAAACACTCTGGGTGGAACTGACCTGCTACGGGCCCATTGCACAGACTTTTATGCTGTGTTCACACCAGACGTGGAAGAAATATCAAGCGCGAGTGATTTACATGTTACGTCAATGCAAAGGCGCGAATGGACATCCTGTGGCGCGATACGCGTAAATGGCGCGAATTGAGCATTCTGCGCGTTTGACATGCTTTACGCGCGAATCGCTCAAGTTCAAAAAACTGAACTTCAGCGGACATTCGCGCTGCGTTCACCAATCAGGAGCTTGCTCTTTTGGGGGGGTGATTGTGACGTAGCACCTGTTGTTGGTGTCCCGGAGGAAATCCTCCTGCCGACACTGACAACAGTTCATTAAACTGCTATATCAAGCAATTCTAGAGTTTCGTAAACTTTTGAAGACACTTAAGATGGTAAGAACACAGTCTCAACAAGTGTCAATAAATCAACTGAACAATAAAACAGCATTTTGCACTACTGAATATCAAAATCCTGACTGGACGACTATCAATGTTTGTTGAGGACAATGTTGTTGTGCACTTTGGCCTTCTGGAATATATGGGACCGGCTGTCTGTTCACCCCAGGTAAAAACCTAGAGTTAGGATTAGGGTGTGTCCTGTAAGGTAGTGGTGGGTGGGACACAGGGCACATCCTAAGTTGCCAAAAAAAAAAAAGCAAAATACTTTTACAGTGTTTTTGCTTTACTATGAAATAAATTAAAACATGTGGCTGATTGGCCTTTATGTCCAATTGGTTCCTAGCTCGGGTGAAACACTCTGGGTGGAACTGACCAGCTACGGGCCCATTGCACAGACTTTTATGCTGTGTTCACACCAGACGTGGAAGAAGCATCAAGCGCGAGAGATTTACATGTTACGTCAATGCAAAGGCGCGAATGGACATCCTGCGGCGCGATACGCGTAAATGGCGTGAATTGAGCGTTCTGCGCGTTTGACATGCTTTACGCGCGAACCGCTCAAGTTCAAAAAACTGAACTTCAGCGGACATTCGCGCCGCGTTAACCAATCAGGAGCTTGCTCTTGTGGGGGCGTGATTGTGACGTAGCACTTTTTGTTGGTGTCCCGGAGGAAATCCTCCTGCCGACACTGACAACAGTTCATTAAACTGCTATATCAAGCATTTCAAGAGTTTTGTAAACTCTTGAAGACACTGAAGATGGTAAGAACACACTCTAAACGAGTGTTAATAAATAAACAGAACAAAAAAACAGCATTTTGCAATACTGAATATCAAAATCCTGACTGGACGACTATCAATGTTTGATGGGGATAATGTTGTTGTGCACTTTGGCTGTCAGGAATATATGGGACCGGCTGTCTGTTCACCCCAGGTAAAAACCTACAGTTAGGATTAGGGTGTGTCCTGTAAGGTAGTGGTGGGTGGGACACAGGGCACATCCTAAATTGCCAAAAAAAAAAAGCAAAATACTTTTACAGTGTTTTTGCTTTACTATAAAATAAATTAAAACATGTGGCTGATTGGCCTTTATGTCCAATTGGTTCCTAGCTCGGGTGAAACACTCTGGGTAGAACTGACCAGCTATGGGCCCATTGAACAGACTTTTATGCTGTGTTCACACCAGACGCGGAAGAAGCATCAAGCGCGAGTGATTTACATGTTACGTCAATGCATAGGCGCGAATAGACATCCTGCGGCGCAATACGCGTAAATGGCGCGAATTGAGCGTTCTGCGCGTTTGACGCGCGAATCGCTCAAGTTCAAAAAAACTGAATATCAGCAGACATTCGCGCTGCGTTCACCAATCAGGAGCTTGCTCTTGTGGGGGAGTGATTGTGACGTAGCACCTGTTGTTGGTGTCCCGGAGGAAATCCTCCTGCCGACACTGACAACAGTTCATTAAACTGCTTTATCAAGCAATTCTAGAGTTTTGTAAACTTTTGAAGACACTTAAGATGGTAAGAACACAGTCTCAATGAGTGTCAATAAATCAACAGAACAATAAAACAGCATTTTGCACTACTGAATATCAAAATCCGGACTGGACGACTATCAATGTTTGTTGAGGACAATGTTGTTGTGCACTTTGGCCTTCTGGAATATATGGGACCGGCTGTCTGTTCACCCCAGGTAAAAACCTAGAGTTAGGATTAGGGTGTGTCCTGTAAGGTAGTGGTGTGTGGGACACAGGGCACATCCTAAGTTGCCAAAAAAAAAAAAGCAAAATACTTTTACAGTGTTTTTGCTTTACTATGAAATAAATTAAAACATGTGGCTGATTGGCCTTTATGTCCAATTGGTTCCTAGCTCGGGTGAAACACTCTGGGTGGAACTGACCAGCTACGGGCCCATTGCACAGACTTTTATGCTGTGTTCACACCAGACGTGGAAGAAGCATCAAGCGCGAGAGATTTACATGTTACGTCAATGCAAAGGCGCGAATGGACATCCTGCGGCGCGATACGCGTAAATGGCGTGAATTGAGCGTTCTGCGTCGTTGACATGCTTTACGCGCGAACCGCTCAAGTTCAAAAAACTGAACTTCAGCGGACATTCGCGCCGCGTTAACCAATCAGGAGCTTGCTTTTGTGGGGGCGTGATTGTGACGTAGCACCTGTTGTTGGTGTCCCGGAGGAAATCCTCCTGCCGACACTGACAACAGTTCATTAAACTGCTATATCAAGCAATTCTAGAGTTTCGTAAACTTTTGAAGACACTTAAGATGGTAAGAACACAGTCTCAACGAGTGTCAATAAATCAACTGAACAATAAAACAGCATTTTGCACTACTGAATATCAAAATCCTGACTGGACGACTATCAATGTTTGTTGAGGACAATGTTGTTGTGCACTTTGGCCTTCTGGAATATATGGGACCGGCTGTCTGTTCACCCCAGGTAAAAACCTAGAGTTAGGATTAGGGTGTGTCCTGTAAGGTAGTGGTGGGTGGGACACAGGGCACATCCTAAGTTGCCAAAAAAAAAAAGCAAAATACTTTTACAGTGTTTTTGCTTTACTATGAAATAAATTAAAACATGTGGCTGATTGGCCTTTAGGTCTATTCGGTTCCTAGCTCGGGTGAAACACTCTGGTTGGAACTGACTAGCTACGGGCCCATTGCAGTTTGTTATAGTGTGCATCTAGAGATCTTGCATTAATCAATCAATTGATCAACTTTTTTCTACACCACCTTTTACAACCAGGGAGCTGCCCAATGTACTTTATTGCATTAAAACAAAATTACAATTTAGTGAAGATTTATAAGCTAATTTTGAGAGGATCACATGCTTATTATTGACCATAGCTGGTCTCGTCTTAACAATCACATGAACTACCAATCAGATGAATCCAAACACACAAATATAGCCTGATCTCCTTACCTTAGACATCTTCATCTTGAAAAATCCCTCCTATCCACCCTGACTCCTTTCCCTGTTTCCTTGCTTAATTTAGGGGAGTTCTTGAAATGTATCTTAACTGAGAATCTCCTTTCTCGCGGCTAAACAAGAGGGAGCCCCGAGCTCGAGGGCCCTCGGGGCTCTCTCTTGGGACAGCATGCCAAACATGCATTTGCCTTTTCTAGCAATTCTAGAGTTTTGTAAACTCTTGAAGACACTTAAGATGGTAAGAACACAATCTAAACAAGTGTCAACGAATCAACAGAACAATAAAACAGCATTTTGCACTACTGAATATCAATGTTTGTTGAGGACAATGTTGTTGTCCACTTTGGCCGTCTGGAATATATGGGACCGGCTGTCTGTTCACCCCAGGTAAAAACCTAGAGTTAGGATTAGGGTGTGTCCTGTAAGGTAGTGGTGGGTGGGACACAGGACACATCCTAAGTTGCCAAAAAAAAAAGCAAAATACTTTTACAGTGTTTTTGCTTTACTATGAAATAAATTAAAACATGTAGCTGATTGGTCTTTATGTCCAATTGGTTCCTAGCTCGGGTGAAACACTCTGGGTGGAACTGACCAGCTACGGGCCCATTGCACAGACTTTTATGCTGTGTGCACACCAGACGTGGAAGAAGCATCAAGCGCGAGAGATTTACATGTTACGTCAATGCAAAGGCGCGAATGGACATCCTGTGGCGCGATACGCGTAAATGGCGTGAATTGAGCGTTCTGCGCGTTTGACATGCTTTACGCGCTTACCGCTCAAGTTCAAAAAACTGAACTTCAGCGGACATTCGCGCCGCGTTAACCAATCAGGAGCTTGCTTTTGTGGGGGCGTGATTGTGACGTAGCACCTGTTGTTGGTGTCCTGGGGGAAATCCTCCTGCCGACACCGACAACAGTTCATTAAACTGCTATATCAAGCAATTCTAGAGTTTTATAAACTCTTGAAGACACTTAAGATGGTAAGAAAACACTCTAATCGAGTGTTAATAAATAAACAGAACAAAAAAACAGCATTTTGCAATACTGAATATCAAAATCCTGACTGGACGACTATCAATGTTTGATGGGGATAATGTTGTTGTGCACTTTGGCCTTCTGGAATATATGGGACCGGCTGTCTGTTCACCCCAGGTAAAAACCTACAGTTAGGATTAGGGTGTGTCCTGTAAGGTAGTGGTGGGTGGGACACAAGGCACATCCTAAGTTGCCAAAAAAAAAAAGCAAAATACTTTTACAGTGTTTTTGCTTTACTATGAAATAAATTAAAACATGTGGCTGATTGGCCTTTATGTCCAATTGGTTCCTAGCTCGGGTGAAACACTCTGGGTGGAACTGACCAGCTACGGGCCCATTGCACAGACTTTTATGCTGTGTTCACACCAGACGTGGAAGAAGCATCAAGCGCGAGTGATTTACATGTTACGTCAATGCAAAGGCGCGAATGGACATCCTGCGGCGCGATACGCTTAAATGTCGCGAATTGAGCATTCTGCGCGTTTGACATGCTTTACACGCGAATCGCTCAAGTTCAAAAAACTGAACTTCAGCGGACATTCGCGCCGCGTTAACCAATCAGGAGCTTGCTCTTGTGGGGGCGTGATTGTGACGTAGCACCTGTTGTTGGTGTCCTGGGGGAAATCCTCCTGCCGACACCGACAACAGTTCATTAAACTGCTATATCAAGCAATTCTAGAGTTTTATAAACTCTTGAAGACACTTAAGATGGTAAGAACTCACTCTAAACGAGTGTTAATAAATAAACAGAACAATAAAACAGCATTTTGCACTACTGAATATCAAAATCCTGACTGGACGACTATCAATGTTTGATGGGGACTATGTTGTTGTGCACCTTGGCTGTCTGGAATATATGGGACCGGATGTCTGTTCACCCCAGGTAAAAACCAAGAGTTAGGATTAGGGTGTGTCCTGTAAGGTAGTGGTGGGTGGGACACAGCGCACATCCTAAGTAGGGTTGTGACGATGAGGAAATTTCCCCACCGGTTAATCGACATGTGACAACAACGGTAATACCGGTACCACCCTGGGGGTCAGGATTTCCTCTTTTTTTCCTTCTTTTAAATATCTTATAAATGCGTGCGTATTATACTTTCACTTTCAGTTTTTCAGGAATTGGCAATTCGGCGTCAAACTATAAAAAATCCACTGTTATTAAACACAGAACTTTTATTAACATAACAGAAAAAACAACAACACTGCTACAGGCTGAAAAAAACTGTGGAAATTGGAACCAAACAAATGACAACCATAGAATGTTTATTACTTAGCCTATGTTAGAATGTTTTTAAAACGAATAAGATTAAACAACAAACAAGAAACAAATAAAAGAAAAACTTCCAAATGACAGGTCGGCAGTCTTTAAAAAAATAAATAAATAAACAAAAACACTGCAATTTTTTATTAACAGTGCAGTCTACAAGGAAACCCAACATGTTGACCATCTCTGATAAGATCTTGTGGGGCTCGCTATGTTCCCCATCGTGCTGAACACTCTCTCGGATGCGCAGCATGTTGCGCACACGCAAAGATTCTTTTTGGTTACCTTTGCCAACAGGGGGAACCTACTTTGGTTGTCTTTTGTTGTCCTTCCTGACTTCAATCTCTTATTGTATTAATTAGCCTAAAGTATTATATATTAATAGCTTAGTCCTTATAAACAATTCGTTTAGAAAATACATTACTGTATTAACGAATCTATAGGTTACTGAAGAATAAACCGAATATGAAATATGATCCTTGCATAATGATCACAGCTAAACAAGCTAGCACTCAATTTATATATAAACTATAAATAAAAAAAAATTAAGAAATTTGAAGTAATGGAACATTATGTAAAAAATCTAAAGACTACAGGCTAAATAAAAGTGCCTCATCAGAGCTGAACATCACTGTGTGGTCACCGAGCGCGTGTCAGTTTACACCTTCTGTATAGATCAGACAGCCTATACAGATCACACGATCTCAATAAACACCATGTAAAATGTATAAATATTTCGATAAGTATTGTTAATGGAATATTTATACTGATATGATCTTGCTTTTGATTATAACAGTTCAATAACGTGGTGCGCAGAATGACTATTGGCCAACACCTCCCTGTAAGTTTACACACTGCATATGTAACAGGGTTATATTGTATCTCTCCACCTGCACACATTGAAATACTATTGGGAAGGAAGGGGTTAACATTTGTTTATTGTTTTACATGTAGAGCGCCCCTCTGCTATCTTAAAAAGAAAAAAATTCATTGTGATGTATAGGAAGAAGAAGCCAGCGCACGAGGGCTGGTTGACTATATCTGCGCTCATTTTTGTTCTGACTGTTATTCACAGACAATAAATCACTAAAAGATATATCAAAGTTGATATTTATTTACATAACACAGAAGGAACGCAAAAGACTAGTTACATTGGTGCCGTGACCAGTATTCTAGGCGGACATTCGGCGGATTTCGGAGGCCCAGCGGGATGCGGACATTCGAGTGGCGGTGCTTGGCGGATTTCGGAGGCCCATTGGGATGCGGACATTCGAGTGGCAGTGCTCGGCGGATTTTGGAGGCCCATTGGGACGCGGACATTCGAGTGGCGGTGCTCGGTGGATTTCGGAGGCCCATCGGGACGCAGACATTCGAGTGGCGGTGCTCGACGGACTTCGGAGGCCCAGCGGGACGCGGACATTCGAGTGGCGGTGTTCGGCGGATTTCGGAGGCCCAGTGGGACGCGGACATTTGAGTGGTGGTGCTCAGTGGATTTCGGAGGCCCAGCGGGATGCGGACATTCAAGTGGCGGTGCTCGGCGGCCCAGCGTGACCCGGACACTCGAGTCGTGGAGCCCTGCGGACTTCAAAACTGCCGACGCTAAGCTTAGAAGAGTAAGGTGGTTGTTTACATTTTTGCACGCATTTGATAGGCTAACGTTACTAACACTGGACTGGGTTACAATTAAATGATTGTAGACTTATTTACTGTAATGTGTAAGGTGATTTTGACAAGTTATTTTTTTTCTTTGTTTCATTATTTCATGGTTTAGTTATATTATTTAGATAATTGCATTTAACGTAGGGATGGAAAGATTTAGTACAACAGGTCTGGGTCGAGGGAGAGGGGTGTGTCAAACAAATTCAACGTATTCCATGGGTTGGGGTTTTTCTACATACCTTCTAACTTCCACGCCGCGGGTACATCCAAGTGCAGGTGAAGCACATTCACTTGATGGACCTGATGAGAATGAATGGAGGTCCCCAGCTGTTGAGAGAAGCATTCCTGTTGATTTGTTAACCACTGTGATGAAAGAAATGGGTAAATCCATCAGTGAGAACATCGTATCTTGTCTGGAAATAAGGGCAACGGGTTGTGGGGACAGATCGAGAGTGGGATACACTGGCACTGGAGCGTCATTTGATGCTCAAAATTTGAAACTGGTGTTGCAATCTGATGTCAAAGAGCCTGAATACTATCGTGGGGACGGCTCAGATAAATGCACAATACAGGAATGGGTGGAATTAATGTCAGGATATTTGCGTAAGCATGAGTATAGTCAGGAATGTCAGGCTGAAGAAGTTTTGGGTAGGTTATTGGGGAGAGCACGTGAGGTTGTTAAAATTGCTCTCCGCAACTATGTGAATACTGATTTGAGAAATGGTCCAGGACCTATTTATGACATTTTAAAGCAGAATTTCAGTGAGACAGCGTACTCTGCTATGCCATTAGCTGATTTTTACGCCACATTGCCTCAACAGGGAGAAAGCCCGTTTGATTATTGGATCAGGCTAAATAGGGCAATGGATGTAGCATAAGACTCAAGGAAAAAAACTTTTATAATTCATCTCAAGAGGTGTCTAATGTTTGTTAGACACTGCCCAGACCCTCAATTGCAGCTGGTGTTCAAATGTAAACCTCAGCAACAGTGGACTGCTGCTGAAATTCAAGAAAGGCTGGATGAATTTCAGAGAGAAGCCAAATATACTCAAAATCAATTGTTGTTTTTGGCTCAGAAACCGGAATCTGTCGGACCACTTTTACACTATGATCGTTATAAAGGTGATGGTCTTGAATAGTCTTTAGTTAAAGCCAACATTCCACGAGTCCAGCACTCTTCTGTTTACAATTCTTTTGAATCCTTGGAACGCCTGATCTCGCGTCTAGAACGAGTGTTGGAAAAGGTTCCTGGTGAGGGGTCAAAATCTGCAGAAATACCTGTGCGTACGAGGGTCAAAAATAGAGCGGATGGTAGCGGGGAGTGTAAAGTATGTAGAGACATTAATCACACAACCTCTTACCATTGTCGAACAGATGGAATCGGTTTTATATGCTATGCCCCAAATCACACACGTTTTGAGTGCCCTAATGCTGTTTTTAGGAGGCGTGTCAAATCATAGCCGATAGCATATCCTCCTGGTCAGCAGGGAAACTAGATGGCCCGCATACATTGGGGAGGGATGCAGGGCCTGATAAAATTCCCCAATTAATTGATGATGTGTATCTGGAATCGTTATATTCTGCTGTCCGGGAGAATGCTGATCAAAACGTGACTGTAATAATTCAAAATACACACAAACTATCAATGCATGAGGACTTGTTCTATACAGATGTTGTCTTAGAGAGCACACTGACTGTTCGAGGTATGATTGATTGTGGCTCAATGGCCTGTACTTTGAGTCCTGTGGCTTTGTCTAAATTACAGGAAGCTGGGGTAGTTTTGATGAGGCCTGAAGGTTCGGTTACCCCATCTGATGTAGTACTAGTTGGTTGTGGAGGATTAAGAACACAACCAGGTAGTAAGGTTGACATAAATATGACTGTTTGTGGATGTACGATTCTGGTTCCGACTTTAGTTGTAGACGGCCAAATTGATGATCTTATTGTGGGTAGTAATGTGATAAAATATCTGATCAGCGAGTTGAAGCAAAAAGGAAATGTGGTTGAAGAGTTGTCATTTGACGCGAGCAACAATTCAGGCTTCCACCTGATGAGTACAACAAGCATAGGCAAGCTTTGAATGAGATGGAAGACAGGGAGATTATTAGGAAGTCGTGTAGTGAGTATGCCTCCCCACTTGTTATTGTTTGGAAGAGGAATGGGGATTTAAGACTCTGTACTGATTTTAGGTGCCTCAATGCTCGAACCATTAAGGATGCACATCTGCTGCCACATCAAACCAATGCTTTAGCTGCACTAGGTAGGAATGTTTTTTTCTCCACTATGGACTTGACATCTGGGTATTACAATGAGGAAGACAGGAAGTACACTGCTTTTACATCTCCTTTTGGGTTTTATGAGTACAACCGTCTTCCTCAGGGACTTTGTAACAGCCCAGCGACATTTATGCGAATGATGCTCGGAATTTTTGGAGATTAACATTTCTTAAGCCTTCTCTGTTATTTGGATGATGTGCTTGTTTTTGCTCCGAACAAAAATTGGGTTTAAAGAGATTAGAGTTGGTTTTTGAGTGTCTGAAAACGCATAATTTTCTAAGCGGTTCGCCCAGGGGTCTTTTACGCCGACACCCGGCTACCACGGCTCCTGGGTGCAGCCGCGTAGGGTGACCAGGAACCAAAGAACTCCTCCTCCCGCATTCGAGATCTCCACAGAGAACCGCTTCGCCCCTCTCCGCGAGACGGGTCACGATGTGGCTATCATCGGTGACTCCATCGTCCGCCATGTCCGTCCTGCTTCCACTTCAGGTAATAAAGTACGCACATTCTGCTTTCCTGGTGCTCGCGTTAAGAATATTTCTACACAGATTCCGAGTATCCTGAGCGCTGGCGAGAGCCTCGGTGCCGTTGTCCTCCATGTGGGGACGAACGACACCGGGCTCAGCCAGTCGGAGATCCTGAAGAGGGACTTCAGGAGCCTCATCGAGACGGTTCGACACACCTCGCCCGCCACGCAGATCATCGTTCTGGACCGCTTCCTACCTACCGCCGAGGAAATGAAAGGTTCAGTAGACTTTTTGCTCTGAATGAATGGCTATTAACATGGTGTAATGAACAGAAACTGCTCTTTGCCAATAACTGGAATCTTTTCTGGGAGCGTCCTAGGCTTTTCCGTCCGGATGGCCTGCACCCTAGTCGAGTTGGAGCTGAACTGCTGTCGGACAACATCTCTAAGATGCTTCGTTCTGTCTGACTAGTAAGTAAAAATTCACATTTTATCCATATAGACTCTTGTTTGTCCCACTTAAATTACAGTAATACATGTCTAACTTACCCCATAGAGACTGTGTCTGTTCCTCGTGTTATTAGATCAACAATTAAGCGTACTGTGTGCTCCAGAAAAAATCTATTAAGAATAAAAGCTGAAAATCCAATAAAACATGATAATACAAACTTCGTAAAGCTTGGTCTCCTAAACATAAGGTCTCTAGCACCTAAAACGCTTATCATAAATGAAATAATAACAGATAACAATCTAAATGCACTCTGTCTTACTGAAACCTGGCTGAAACAAAATGACTATATTAGCTTAAATGAAGCAACTTCTCCAGGATTTACATACAAGCATAAGGCTCGTCAAACCGGTCGTGGTGGTGGAGTTGCATCAATCTTTAGTGATATTCTTAATGTTAATCAGAGAAATGGAATTATGTTTAACTCCTTTGAGGTATTAGCTCTTAATGTTATGCTACCGGATATTATGCAAAAACCTATGTTATCTCTCGCTATAATCACCATATATAGACCCCCAGGACCCTATGTCAATTTTCTAAAAGAGTTTTCTGATTTTATTTCTGACTTACTAGTTAAAACTGATAAAATACTAATTGTAGGAGACTTTAACATCCACGTAGATGACTCCAATGATACACTAGGACTCGCCTTTATGGATCTACTACATTCACTTGGGATAAAACAAAATGCTGTTGGTCCAACCCATTGCTTAAAGCATACATTAGATCTAATATTGTCTTATGGAATTGAGGTCTTTGATGTAGACATTATACCACAAAGTGATGATATTACAGACCACTACCTCTTGCTATATAAGCTGCGTTTACCTGAAATTAGCAGATCTGCACCAATATACCGCCCTGGTAGGACTATTGTTCCGTCCACCAAGGATGAATTCATAAATAACTTACCTGATCTTTCTTTATTTCGAAATACACCCGCAAACGCGAATGACCTCGACGTAGTGACTAGCAGTATGGATGCCATCTTTACTAGCACACTTAATACAGTGGCACCCATCAAATTAAAAAAGGCTAGAGAGAATAAAACTGCACCATGGTACAATAATCATACTCGCGCTCTCAAAACAGCAACCCGTGCTCTGGAACGTAAATGGAAAAAAACTAATTTAGAGGTTTTTAGAATTGCGTGCAAAGACAGTATGTCCAGCTATAGGAGGGCTCTTAAATCTGCCAGGGCCGAGCACCTCCGCAAACTGATTGAAAATAATCATAACAATCCGAGATTTTTATTTAACACCATTGCTAAACTAACAAATAATCGATCATCTTTAGAACAAAATGTCCCACCGCAAATCAGTAGTGATGACTTCATGAATTTTTTCAGTGACAAAATAGAAGGCTTTAGACAGAAAATAGAAGATGTTAAACTTTCTGCATAGCCCTATACTCCAGATCCAGTAAACATTCAACTGAATCAAAATAACCTACGATGCTTCAAAACCATAGAACAGAAAGAACTAGATAAAGTTATAAATAGCTCTAAATCAGCTACATGTATGTTAGATCCAATTCCAACAAAATTACTGAAAGAACTGATACCTGTTATAGGAGAACCTCTCCTTAATGTTATCAACTCTTCGTTATCTTTAGGCCATGTTCCAAATCCTTACAAGCTAGCTGTTATTAAACCTATTATTAAGAACCCACAACTAGACCCGAGCAACTTGGCTAATTATAGGCCTATTTCAAATCTTCCGTTTATGTCTAAAATACTAGAAAAAGTTGTTTCTACCCAATTATGCTCCTTTCTGCGGACAAACAACATTTTTGAAGTGTTTCAGTCAGGCTTCAGGCCTCATCACAGTACAGAAACCGCATTAGTAAAAATAACCAACGATTTACTCTTAGCTGCTGACCAAGGGTGCATCTCACTATTAGTTTTACTCGACCTTAGCGCCGCATTTGACACTATTGACCACAATATTCTCATTGACCGCTTAAATTCTACAGGTGTCCAAAATCAGGCTCTTGAATGGTTTAGGTCATACTTAGCTAACCGTTACCAATTTGTGAATATTAATGGACAGCTTTCACAAGTCAGGCCAGTAAAGTACGGGGTCCCTCAAGGATCAGTTTTAGGCCCCTTGCTGTTTACAATATACATGCTTCCCCTGGGGGACATTATTAGAAAACATGGGATCAGCTTTCACTGCTATGCAGACGATACTCAATTATACATTTCAAGTAAACCTAATGAGATGTCTGAACTGTCTAAGCTAACTGAGTGTATTAAAGATGTTAAAGACTGGATGACCAACAATTTTCTTCTCTTAAACTCAGACAAAACAGAATTATTACTTATTGGGCCTAAATCCTGTACACAGCAGTTCTCACAACTGGACCTGCAACTAGAGGGATACAAAGTTAGCGTTAGCTCTACTATAAAACATCTGGGTGTCATATTAGACAGCAATTTAACTTTCAAAAATCATATATCCCATGTCACAAAAACTGCTTTCTTTCATCTGAGAAATATTGCTAAATATGCTAAGTATGCTATCCATATCAGATGCAGAAAAGCTAGTTCATGCCTTCATGACTTCTAGGCTGGATTACTGTAATGCTCTGTTTGCTGGCTGCCCAGCATCCTCTATTAACAAACTCCAGCTAGTGCAAAATGCAGCTGCCAGAGTTCTTACCAGGTCTAGAAAATATGATCATATCACCCCAATTTTATCCTCCTTACACTGGCTGCCTGTTAAGTTTCGTATTGAATTTAAAATATTACTCCTTACCTATAAAGCTTTAAATAATCTAGCTCCTGTTTATCTAACCAACCTCCTGTCTCGCTACAACCCAACCCGATCTTTACGATCTCAAAACTCAGGGCTTCTGGTAGTACCTAGAATATCAAAGTCGAGTAAAGGAGGTCGAGCCTTCTCATTTATGGCCCCTAAACTCTGGAATAGCCTTCCTGATAATGTCCGAGGCTCAGACACACTCTCGCTCTTCAAAACTAGATTAAAGACCTATCTTTTTAGCAAAGCATACACTCAGTGCAGTACATAGCAGTATGACGCATGATGTGCCCCACGCATGGTTTTGCTTCTCGTTTATATACACTATGAACAGCAGCTACGCTAATTATTCTCTTTATTCTGTATTTCCACCTGGGGGTACTCATCTTGAGGCCCTCAGACTATGCAGTGCCACTGACGCGATCCGAGACCAGCAACGAGATGATCCCAAGGTTTTCTGGACCAGGCCGTATCCTGAGCAGCTGCTGTGGTGGTCATCGTGGAGTGAGAACATGAGACTGACTCCTGTGATGCTCCAAGGACAGACGAGTCTTCGCTGAGGTCCAGCTTCCTGCGCCTAGACTGCAGCTCTGCACAAGACGTTTGGCCATAGGGGAAATGGTCGTGCCCAACTGAGCCAGGTTTCTCTCGAGGTTTTTTAAATCTTCGCTTTCGCCAATTGGTGAAGTTTTTTCCTCGCCGCTGTCGCCACTGGCTTGCATGGTTCGGGATCTGTAGAGCTGCGCATCGATGGATTTGCTCTTCAGTGTTTGGACTCTCAGTAGTGATTATTAAACCACACTGAACTGAGCTAAACTGAACTGAACTTAATCTCTGAAAACTGAACTGACTCTGTTTCAATTCACTATATATCACTATATCTTCCATGTGAAGCTGCTTTGACACAATCTACATTGTATAAACGCTATACAAATAAAGATGAATTGAATTGAATTGAATAATTTGAAATTGGCACCAAAGAAATGTCACTTTATGCGAAGATCTGTAAAGTTCCTTGGTCACCTAGTCAGTGAGGCAGGTGTAGCTTCAGATCAAGATAAAATAAAAGTGATTACGAAAATGACGGAGTTTGATCTCATGGATGATAAGACTGGGGCACCATCTCAACAAAGATACGTTATTTTCTTGGGATGGTAGTATATTATCAGCAGTTTATAGAGCAGTGTTCAGTAATTGCAAGACCTCTGTTTCAGTTGACTGCTGGTCCGAAGGTTCATAAAGGCAGAAAAGGTAAGGAGAAGATTGCCTGGAAGAGGACGCTAATTGCAGATGATTGGACTGATGATTGTAGACAGGCATTTAGTCAGCTCAAACAGGGCTTAATTGATTGTGTTTTGTTGGCTCACCCAGATTTTAACAGGCCGTTTCTGGTATCAGTTGATGCTTCCAGTAGTGGTCTGGGAGCTGTGCTTTCGCAGATTCTGGAAAATGGGGAAGTCGCGAGAACAGTTTGTTTTGCCAGTAAGTCACTTTCCTTTGCTCAATCAAAATACCCAGCACATCGGCTGGAAATTTTTGCATTGAAGTGGGCTGTATGTGACAAATTTAGTCACTGGTTGAGAGGTCGGCCCTTTACAGTCTGGACTGATAATAACCTGCTTACATATATACTAACAAAAGCACCGGTGGGTGGCCAGGTTGGCTCTGTATCAGTTAAGTATTAGGTACATACCTGGTTCGAGGAATGTTGTACCTGATGCTCTTAGTAGGGATCCATTTGTGAAGAGTGCTTTGCATTATCTTACGAGGGTGCCTTATGACTCTCTGTTGAAGGAAGCATCGGCAGTCCAGGGAGAACGGGTGCAGGATGTTTTCAGATGGTCTGCACATCCTTTTGTTCCTGGTACTGAGCTTGGCATCGAGTCAACTCCTGGCGTGCTGGCTGTGAACTCTCAGTCATCAGTGAGTAGGTTGGCAGGTGAATGTTCAGCATTGGAAGTGTCCGCTGTTATGGAGGCAAAGAGATTTGACACAGTTACACCGCATTGTGACCTTTTGCTACCTCAGTTGATTCAGCAAATTATGCCCACCAATCAGACAGGATCAATGAGTTTGTCCCATGAAGAGTTGGCAGAGATGCAGCAGACTGACAGTGTACTGGTCAGAGTGATTTCATTTGTGGAAAAGGGTAAGAAGCCATCTAACCATGAATGTAAGCAGGAACCTACAGAAGTGAGGAGGCTACTTAGATCCTGGAAAAAGTTTGAGAGGAGAGCTGGGGTGCTTTATAGAGTAGCGAGGGAGGTTGTATAAAAGAAAAAGTCTTTTCAGTATGTTGTTCCAAAATTATTGGTGGGGACAGTGTAAAGAGGCGTTCTCGATGATGCTGGCCATCAAGGTCAACAGAGGACTTTGTATCTGGTGAGACAGCATTTTTTTTTTTGGCATAAACTTGAGAGGGATATGAGAGATTATGTCAAATGCTGCAAGAGGTGTGTCTATGGCAAATCTCCGGAACCAGAGGCTAGGGCTCCTCTTAAAAATATTGTTAGATATGAGCCTTTGGAGATTGTGTGCGTTGATTTTTGGTCAGCTGAGGACAGCAGAAACAAATCAGTGGACATTCTTGTGGTCACTGATCATTTTACAAAGATGGCACATGCTTTTCCTTGCCCTAACCAGTCAGTCAAAGCTGTTGGAAAACAGCTATGGAACAATTTTTTTGTATATATGGGTTCCCCAAACGAATTCACTCCGATCAGGGAGCAAACTTTGAAAGCATGTTGATTTCTGAGTTATTGTCTGTTGCGGGAGTAGAAAAGTCACACACAACTCTGTATCACCCTATGGGTAATGGGGTTGTGGAAAGATTTAATAGAACTCTTGGGAACATGATTCGGGCGCTTCCTATTTCAGGGAAACGACGGTGGCCTAATTTGTTGAAATCTCTGACATTTGCATATAATTGTACAATACACGAAACTACTGGATATGCACCTTTTCAACTGATGTTCGGCAGAACTCCAAGACTCCCTGTGGGTGTAGTTTTTTGGGTCAGTTTTGAGAGACAATGATGTTACTTATTATGACGAGTATGTTAAGTTTTTTTTAAGTGACCTTAAACATGCTGTGACAATTGCGAGTGAGACTGCTGGAAAGCAATTGAAAAGACACACTGATTTGTATAACAGAAAGCTTAAGGGTGCTCTGGTGGACGTTGGGGACAGGGATCTGTTAGCAAATAAAGGTGAGCGAGGAAAACGTAAATTGTCTGACCGTTGGGGGAGCAGTCTGTATATTGTGGTTGGAAAAAATTCAGAAACCAATACTTTTAAAATTGAGAATTCTTCCACAGGTCATGTGAAAACTGTTCATAGAAACCTAATCATGCCTGTGAATTTCCTGCGTCTTCCAAATGATTTGGTAGAGGGATCAGAAAGTGTGGAAGAGTGTGTTGGGACCGCAGAAGCTCAAGCACTGGAACTTTTGCCTCAGCCTGCAGTTGATCAGAGAACTGTGGTATGGGTTTCAGGGCTTGGACGTTCAGAAGGTTGTGATGAGGTGACCAACATAACGGAGGACGGAATGACTCATCAAAACTTGACTGAGAATTATGATTCTCTCAGTGATTCGGTGGGATTAGTTGGTTTAAGACAGCCGATTTCAAAGGACACTGATGTAGTCATAGACACAAATTCAAACTTGTTTGAATATGATCAGCCGCTATCAGATTCTGCCAGTCTAAGTGATGTAGTTACTGTGGCCACAGCTCAAGCTAATGATCTATATGATCCAGGGTTAGGGTTGTTCGTGTCTGTGAGATCGAAAGCTGGAAGAATCATTAGACCGGTGGTGCGGCTTATTGAAACTACTCAATTGGAGCGTGTAGATAACAGTGTTAAGTTGCCGGTATGGGTTTAGAATGATGATTTTTGTTTTGTTTTGCTTTGTTTTCTTTATCCATTTTTGGGTATACATATATTTGCATTTAGGACCTGTGAATGTATTGGACAATACATTGAGATTACTTGAAATGGTTGTATGGGATGGTAGTATGCTGACTGAGGGTATTGAACATGTAACAGGCATGTTTTTCTATGGGTTTAAAAGGGCTTAGCTAACCCTTCTTTTCTCTAATTCTTCATAAGAATATTATATGTACTGGGATGCTCATCAGCATTATTTTCTTTTTGTGATTTACATTCCATGGTTTGCATGTTTTTTTTTGTGTTCTGTTTCTGATAGTTGAAGAAATTTAGTTTGTTTGTTTGTTTTTGTTTGTTTGTTTTTTTGTATCTGACTGTTGTTAGTATTAAGTGAACTTTGCTGCTGTGAATTTGTAATTGTTCAATGAGCAAGTGAGTTCAGTGGGGGAGAATATAACAGGGTTATATTGTATCTCTCCACTTGCACACATTGAAATACTATTGGGAAGGGGTTAACATTTGTTTATTGTTTTACATGTAGAGCGCCCCTACATGTAAAAGAAAAAAGAAAAAGAAAAAAAAGAAAAAAATTCATTGTGATGTATAGGAAGAAAAAGCCAGTGCACGAGGGCTGGTTGACTACATCTGCGCTCATTTTTGTTCTGACTGTATTTCACAGACAATAAATCACTAAAAGATATATCAAAGATGATATTTATTTACATAACGCAGAAGGAACGCAAAAGACTAATTACACATAGATAGACTATAGGCTTACAGCTCTGGTGTGTTATGTATTGCGCGTTTTAAATGACAGCGAGACATGCTCCATATAGTTTTTATTGTAAAATATACATTATAACCCAGTACACAGTAAAATAATATTTTTTGAATGGCTTGCCTATTGGCAGCTTATATAACCATTAAGCTTAAATAGGCTAAGCATATTTTTTATTAATATTAAAACGCATTAAAACAAACTAGCCACCCTTTGATTTTTTTCATTTTTGTATATTTTTTATCAAACGAAAAATGCAATGAATTGTTTATTTTGGTTTTTATTTTATTAGAATTAATCTAATTATTAGGCTACACAACTTCTACATTGGCTCTGATTGCGTTTTTACAGATATCCTACAGTAGAATTTTTGGCTCAAAGACATTTATGCCTGTTAATTTCAGTGCTGTATTTTGACAGATTTCACAAAGGCTTCAGCTATTCTAACTGTCAGCTGTACCAGCCTCAGTTTTGCGACTTGACTTGTGTGGCGTCTACGTATCAATGGATGACAGCGAGAGAGAAATGAGATCAGACCTCAGATTCAATGTGTGGCCGCACGTCACAGTTAAAATTGTTATTGAACCTGAGAAAAACTTTGAAAATAACCATACAGGCAGTGCAGAATTATTAGGCAAATGAGTATTTTGACCACATCATCCTCTTTATGCATGTTGTCTTACTCCAAGCTGTAAAGGCTCGAAAGCCTACTACCAATTAAGCATATTAGGTGATGTGCATCTCTGTAATGAGAAGGGGTGTGGTCTAATGACATCAACACCCTATATCAGGTGTGCATAATTATTAGGCAACTTCCTTTCCTTTGGCAAAATGGGTCAAAAGAAGGACTTGACAGGCTCCGAAAAGTCAAAAAATAGTGAGATATCTTGCAGAGGGATGCAGCACTCTTAAAATTGCCAAGCTTCTGAAGCGTGATCATCAAACAATCAAGCGTTTCATTCAAAATAGTCAACAGGGTCGCAAGAAGCGTGTGGAAAAACCAAGGTGCAAAATAACTGCCCATGAACTGAGAAAAGTTAAGCGTGCAGCTGCCAAGATGCCACTTGCCACCAGTTTTGCCATATTTCAGAGCTGCAACATCACTGGAGTGCCCAAAAGCACAAGGTGTGCAATACTCAGAGACATGGCCAAGGTAAGAAAGGCTGAAAAATGACCACCACTGAACAAGACACACAAGCTGAAACGTCAAGACTGGGCCAAGAAATATCTCAAGACTGATTTTTCTAAGGTTTTATGGACTGATGAAATGAGAGTGAGTCTTGATGGGCCCGTGGCTGGATCGGTAAAGGGCAGAGAGCTCCAGTCCTACTCAAACACGCGTGTAAGGTGGAGGTGGAGTACTGGTTTGGGCTGGTATCATCAAAGATGAGCTTGTGGGCCTTTTCGGGTTGAGGATGGAGTCAAGCTCAACTCCCAGTCCTACTGCCAGTTTCTGGAAGACACCTTCAAGCAGTGGTACAGGAAGAAGTCTGCATCCTTCAAGAAAAACATGATTTTTATGCAGGACAATGCTCCATCACACACGTCCAAGTACTCCACAGCGTGGCTGGCAAGAAAGGGTCTAAAAGAAGAAAAACTAATAACATGGCCTCCTTGTTCACCTGATTTGAACCCCATAGAGAACCTGTGGTCCATCATCAAATGTGAGATTTACAAGGAGGGAAAACAGTACACCTCTCTGAACAGTGTCTGGGAGGCTGTGGTTGCTGCTGCACGCAATGTTGATGGTGAACAGATCAAAACACTGACAGAATCCATGGATGGCAGGTTTTTGAGTGTCCTTGCAAAGAAAGGTGGCTATATTGGTCACTGATTTGTTTTTGTTTTGTTTTTGAATGTCAGAAATGTATATTTGTGAATGTTGAGATGTTATATTGGTTTCACTGGTGAAAATAAATAATTGAAATGGGGATATATTTGTTTTTTGTTAAGTTGCCTAATAATTCTGCACAGTAATAGTCACCTGCACACACAGATATCCTCCTAAAATAGCTCAAACTAAAAACAAACTAAAAACTACTTCCAAAAATATTCAGCTTTGATATTAATGAGTTTTTTGGGTTCAGTGAGAACATGGTTGTTGTTCAATAATAAAATTAATCCTCAAAAATACAACTTGCCTAATAATTCTGCACTCCCTGTAATGACGTAGTCTCTATGCTATAATATGAATGATAAAACCATTTTTAACTCTGGGGACATTTAGATTTATTAGATTTATTGTCCCCCCCTACTGTTAAATCAAATTTACGGCCATGGGCGCACCACTTCAAATCCTCTTTGCCGTTGAAAAGCATGAGGAAGCATCTGCAGGTATGTAAGCTAGCCTTTCTTTGTTTTATAAAAGCAAATGTTTTTTGTTGTTATCATGAGTTTACAGAAATAAAAACAGACCCTTTCATTTCCAATGATATATTATGACTCACAAAGTTAACGATTTGTGAATTTCAGCGCACCAACAGACTCCTCTGGCCAAAGCCATTTTATCACATTAACAGTGTAGCTAGCTTAACTACATTTCTCAGTAGAGTGGCGGTAGCGTTGCTACTTTATAAATCAAATAGCTTTTCACAGTAGCGAAGCTATTTTATTAGTAAAGTAGCACAGTAGCGTCCACACAAGCTACATTTCCAGATCGCGGATCAATAGTATTTTAAATGTGTACCACCTGGTTTTATTAGATTTTTTGTTTTTGCTGTTATGTACTGTAATTTATTCCTGTTTGGTACAGCATATTTACAGTAAATAATTGAAATGAGCAGTTATGCCTCATATGTTTCATTGATCACTAAGATATGATTAGCATGGATTTAAGTTGCTTTGATTTAAAAGTGAAAATTGCAGAAATAGCTTAATGTATTTTTTTATTTCAAATGCCACAAAAATCCCCCTGCACAACTAACTAACATTTAGATTTTGTAACAACAGTAAACAATTATTTTGTTATAAGGTCTGGTTTTGTGGTGGCTGTACTTTAAAATTAAATTAATATCATCTTAATTCAAGTGATGAAAGATTTTGAGATTCTAACAGTAAACAGAGCTACTGTAAGCTCACACCTGCTTGGTATAAATGCTTGAAAATGATTTGGTTGTAAATATCCATTAGAAATTTAAAAGTAATGAAAAAGTAATCAGATTTAATTAGTTACTTTACTTTTATAAAGTAATCGAAAGTAGTGTAACTTATTACATTTTGAATTAGCATGCTTCTGGTATAGACTAGCATGTTGTTAGCATGAATTTACTATGAATTAGCATGTTGCTAGTATGTTTATAGTATGAATTAGCATGTTTCTAGTATAATCTAGCATGTTGTTATCGTGAATTAGTATGATTAGTATGTTTGTTAGTATGTTGCTAGCATGGATTGGTTTGTTGTTAGTATGTTCAATGTAAAGTCAATTGCAGTTTTTTTACAATGGAAGTCTATAGGACAGTTGCTAGGGTGTTGTAAGTGGTTGCTAGGGTGTTCTGAGTGGTTGCTAGGTGGTTGCCAAGGTGTTCTGAGTGGTTGCTAGGCAGTTGCTAATATAAATTAGCATGTTTCTAGTATAAACTAGCATGTTGTTATCGTTAATTAGTATGATTAGTATGTTTGTTAGTATATTGCTAGTATGGATTGGTTTGTTGTTAGTATGTTCAATGTAAAGTCAATGGCAATTTTTTTACAATGGAAGTCTATGGGACAGTTGCTAGGGTGCTGTAAGTGGATGCTAGGGTGTTCTGAGTGGTTGCTAGGCAGTTGCTAATATAAAATTAGCATGTTTGTAGTATGAATTAGCATTATGCTAGCATGTTTCTAGCATAAAGTAGCATGTTGTTACCATGAATTTAGTATGAGTTAGCATGTTACTAGCATGGTTCTAGTATAAACGAGCATGTTGATAGTGTGTTTATAGTATGAATTAGCATGTTTCTAGTATAGAGTAGCATGTTGTTAGCATGAATTTAGTATGAATTAGCATGTTTATAGTATGAATTAGCATGTTGATAGGATGTTTATAGTATGAATTAGCATGTTTCTAGTATAAACTAGCATGTTGTTATCGTGATTTAGTATGTTTGTTAGTATGTTGCTAGCATGGATTGGTTTGTTGTTAGTATGTTCAACGTAAAGTCAATGGCAGTTTTTTACAATGGAAGTCTATAGGACAGTTGCTAGGGTGCTGTAAGTGGTTGCTAGGGTGTTCTGAGTGGTTGCTAAGGTGTTGCTAGGTGGTTGCCAAGGTGTTCTGAGTGGTTGCTAGGCAGTTGCTAATATAAATTAGCATGTTTGTAGTATGAATTAGCACTATGCTAGCATGTTTCTAGCATAAACTAGCATGTTGTTAGCATGAATTTAGTATGAATTAGCATGTTACTAGCATGGTTCTAGTATAAACTAGCATGTTGTGAGTATGAATTAGCATGTTGATAGTATGTTTATAGTATGAATTAGCATGTTTCTAGTATAGAGTACCATGTTGTTAGCATGAATTTAGTATGAATTACTATGTTGCTAGTATGTTTATAGTATGAATTAGCATGTTGCTAGTATGTTTATAGTATGAATTAGCATGTTTCTAGTATGAACTAGCATGTTGTTATCGTGAATTAGTATGACTAGTATGTTTGTTAGTATGTTGCTAGCATGGATTGGTTTGTTGTTAGTATGTTCAATGCAAATTCAATGGCAGTTTTTTACAATGGAAGTCTATGGGACAGTTGCTAGGGTGCTGTAAGTGGTTGCTAGGGTGTTCTGAGTGGTTCCTAAGGCATTGCTAGGTGGTTGCCAAGGTGTTCTGAGTGGTTGCTAGGCAGTTGCTAATATAAATTAGCATGTTTGTAGTATGAATTAGCATTATGCTAGCATGTTTCTAGCATAACTATCATGTTGGCAAGTTACTAGTATAAACTAGCATGTTGTTAGCATGAATTTAGTATGAATTAGCATGTTACTAGCATGGTTCTAGTATAAACTAGCACGTTGTTAGCATGAAGTTAGTATGAATTAGCAATTAGCATGTTGCTAGTATGTTTATAGTATGAATTAGCATGTTTCTAGTATAGACTAGCATGTTGTTAGCATGAAGCATGTTGATACTATGTATATATTATTGATTAGCATGTTTCTAGTATAAACTAGCATGTTGTTATCGTGAATTAGTATGATTATTATGTTTGTTAGTATATTGCTAGCATGGATTGGTTTGTTGTTAATATGTTCAATGTAAAGTCAATGGCAGTTTTTTTCACAATGGAAGTCTATGGGACAGTTGCTAGGGTGCTGTAAGTGGTTGCTAGGGTGTGGCTAGTAAGTTGAAAGGTCATCAGGGATTGGCAGATTGGTAGTCTTAGTTAAATGAGCTCAACCTTAAGTCCGGCGAAAAGTTAGGTCACAAAATTTGGTCCAATGTTAAGTCAATGAGACTTTTCAGAATTTTCCGGGTCACTTTTCGGAAAACCGTAAGTCGGATCAGTTGGAAAAGATATAGCAACCCGAGTCAAACCAGTTTGGAGGTTTAGTGTTAGTTTGGTGGTTGTAGTGTGAACGGTCTAGGAGGAGATGCATATAGAAACTAGTCTCAGAAGAGGAAGAAGAATATTAAGTTTATGTAGTATAACAGTATGTCGGCTTCCTCAAGCCACCATAATAAACATGAATTGAATTAGCAATCATTAAAAGTTAAAAACTCACCTTCTCATGGACATACAGCAAACAGGAGTATCATTTTAAATCAACAACAAATCTACTCGCGTGCATTCATGAACTCACCTCTGAATCAAGAACAGTCTAAAATGTAGTACAAAATGACTTTATTAAAACATTTTCTCATATTAAAATATAATAATTAGAAAACGTATTCCCACATGGGCTAAATCTGACAGGTACTACTTTGTCGAATTCCTCTTGAGCGCCACAGGCAGAGTGAGAAAGTCTTCAGCCAGAATGACGTCTGTCCTGGAGCCCTGCAGCACCAGCTCAGCTTGTCTCTTCAGCTCTGAAACGTCATCTTCATCATCATCTCGCCGGAGGTTTTCAGGTTTGTATCGTTGACTGAAGTGGTGGAGCACCAGTGTTTTCACCTCACATGTGAGCGCTACCGCCGCAGCCATGCCAGGAGTGCTGTGTCCATGTTCAACAGCCTTCTCCTGCTGCCCGTTCTCCAGCGTGGCCTCATGCACCAGAACATCGGCACCGTAACACGCCTGTTTAAAACCCTCGCCCAGTGGGGCACTGCAGTCCCCGAAAACACACACCTTCCGGCCCTTCAGTGGCGGCTCCTGGACCTCACCAGCCGTCAACACACGACCACTATCTAGAGTCACCGACTGTCCGTTCTTCAGACGACCGTATAGAGGGCCCGGTTTCAAACCTGCAAATACGTGAGCAAATGTTATATGTATGACAAAAATACGGTTCATATTCCCTAAAACATAGGGGGCGCCCTTGTATGGTCTGCAATGGAAACTGTATGTCATCTGGTGGTCATGTTTGCTACTGCAGCCAAACAAAATCTTACTGAAAGCTGATTTTTTGAGATATCAACTTCAAATTTGGAATATAATTTGCTCAATATAATAATAAACCCCGACAGGTTTATCAGACACCCGACATGAGGCAGAGCACTTTTGTATAAGACTGAAGGGCTTTATTTTGAGAAAACAAACATCTTGGATGTTTTTTTTTTATCTTATTACCCAGCTACGTGCCACAAAACATAAATATTAGATGCAAAAACTTGTTTCTGAGCCGTAATAGTTTATTAATTCCTTAAACTAAGCTGACAGAAACAAAAAAAGTGAATGGAGTATGCACTAACCTGCGAATTATGAAAACAAAATGAAACTAAAACAGCTGACGGAGTATACACTAACCTGCAAATTATTCAGTCACAAGATGGCGCCAAACAATCAAAAACGCAAAGCTGACAGAAACGAAAACAGCTGATGGAGTATACACTAACCTGAGCATTATTTAGACACAAGATGGTGTCAAACAGACAAAAATGCAATGCTGGCAGAAATGAAAACAGCTGATGGAGTATACACTAACCTGAGCTTTATTCAGACACAAGATGGTGTCAAACAGACAAAAATGCAAACCTGACAGAAACTAAACTGGCTAATTAAAGCATAGACTAACCATATTATTCGTTCACAAGATGGAGCCACAGTCTAAAACGTGACTAAATGTCTTGACTGACCAGTCTGAATCAAGTATTTCAGAATAGTCATGTAATAAGAAAGGCATAATGTACACCCAGGCTAGGGATGCACGGATCCCGATACTTGGATCAGATATCGGTTCGATATCGCATATTTTTGCTGGATCGGGTATCGGCCAGCTGGTACAAATCCAAATCCGATCTTGCCCGTGCGCTATATTCTGTGTTTATAAGCCAACTAATCCATAAAGCCATAAGGCTCTAGAACGTTGTCATATAGGCCTACTATATCCCAAATGTTCTGAAGCCATTCTACAGTTTAATGTGAAGTACAGATGAATATTTAAGTGTCTAAATTCATGTTCACTTCAGAGCTTCCCGCCGCTGCGCGTGTCAATCATTCTCCATTCATTCACAATTCAATCTGCTTGTTGCATTTGACAACAGGAAAAACTTTCTCTAAGACTTTCTCAATCTTTTGCATTAAATGGGTTCATTTTGACCTGCAGCAGGAGTTAATTTCATCATGTTTGCGCTGCTTTGTCTGTTAGATCAGATCGCATTCGCAATTCTGGAGTGGAGACGGTTATTACCTGCTCTTCACACACAAAGTAGGTCTACCTGAAATGTTTAATTAGAAAAGCCTCAATAATGCAATGGACAGATCCTCAACGCACTTATTTCTTCCATTTGAGCTGCTGTTTTGCAAATGTCTGCAGATACCGGAGCGCTGCACGGTCTCCGATGCATCAAGCGCTTTCATTCACGTGCCGGCTGCATGCGCAGAGGTGACGTGCGCCGCCCCGAAAGATTATTCTTACAATGAGTTTGTTCTCCCATCCTTCAGATTGAGTTTATTTTTCCAAGGTGAATACTTTAATTGCTGCGAATAGTTTTAAAGTCTGGCCCATTGTGGTCAAAGTAGTTTATTAAATAAATTAAAGGTGAAACTGGCGGGCGCAATATGGATTGTTATTAACAGAAAATGATTTAGCCTAATATAGGCTATTCTGAAACTGTGAATATTTCACTGTAATTTTATATATTAAAATTTTATTTACCAGACCAGTTTGTGTTTTGGCGCTGAAGCATATAAGCGTAGCTTGTTTTGAACTTTCTCTGTCTCACTCACGGCGAGATTTGGAGATGGATTATTAGGCCCAAGTAAAACTGGCATCAGACGGTTTAGTTTAATCTGCATCAAACCTGCAGGAAAATGTCAGGCTTTAATTTAATTAACACATTTAATAAAAGGCTGATTATTTTACCAAGGATGTCAAAAGTAGCCCATTGCAGATTTCAAAGAATAATTTTTATATTAAAAAGGAATGGACAACATCACAACGAATGCTCAAATAAAGTAGCCTAGTTCACAGCAAGCATGTCTTAATTAGATTGTGCCGTCTGTCATGTATACCTATAGGTCTGTTATTTTTTTACTAAAGATATATGATTTGAGTTTAGCACCAGAGCTATAGAAACTGCTCATTTCGGTTAATTTTGGGTAGTTAACCGAATGTTAACTGTTAACAGATTAATATTAAAACATTATTTAATTTAAAAAATAATTGACATGCCTATTTAGTGACACATTAAATATTGCATTTTAAAATACTTATTTACTTTAACATGAGAACAGCATACAGAACATAATACAGCATCTTCATCTGCTGTGTTTTCAGCAGCATAGAAAAACAGAATAAACTAAACAAAAAGAATAAAATAAATCCTGCTCTAGATCTTTCCCTTAAATGACAAATTTAAATTACAAAACAAAAACACTGACTGAATTCTTTTTAAAAACCGGCAGGCTGTTTGTCTAATCATGTTTTTTTCTTCCATCAAATAAAAATATCAGGCTACCTCAAATAGATCGCTCTACGGAAAAAATGCATTTAATTAATGCTCCGCTATTTGTATTATATTACAAAGCCTTTGTCAACATGTTTAATAGAATTCATTAGTTTAAAGATTATGTATTTAATTACGATTATGACTTATTTCTCATTTAAATTATCTCATTTGCGGTTCATGTGTGCGCGCGCAGCGTGTAATGAAAGACAATGACAATGAACCTAAAGGCTCTATGTTGACTTTTTGTAAAGTATTGGCTACTACATAGCATATAACAATTTTGTTGTTTACATATGATATTGCATTATTTACATACATATTTTTTTAAGCTGTAAAATGAAAGCCTCAGTTTGGTGCGAGGTTCATTATGCAAAAGGCTATTTAAACATTTATATTATATAAGAACTATTAATAACTGTAATTTTCCAAATGGAATAAAAGGTTGATTTGTTTGTTTTCGGTTTTTGATTTTGCTTCTTTGACAAAATACATCTGTAGGCACGTGTGGTTTCACGTTACTGTTACTGCACGCGCTTTTCCATTCCAAAAACGCGAGTTGCACCACACTGCCGTTATTGATGACAAGAGAAAAAGGAGCGCGGTGCCCTTTTTTATGTCACTAGGAAACGACTGAATCAGCTGAGCCGTATTGTGCGCGAGTGTTCCTGTCAGTAATTGTAATTTTTGCATTATGATATTCTAGAAGTCATACAGCTTTGAATGACTGGAAACAGCGACCACAAGTCTCTCCTCCATCATTAAAAGCTCGCCATAGTAGTCTTGACAACACAAACACTGCTGTCACCTCAAAGGAAACCCCGCCTCTGCTTTCATTTGATTGATGAATGAAAAAGACGCGACTGGGGTAACATGCTTTTTCCGTTCGAGCGCACATAGCAGCGCAATGGCAAACTGTTAGTAAACCATTCAAAAGATGCACCTCTCAGTCTCAACGCAAAAAACGTTGGGGACAACAAAAAAAAAAAAAAAACGACACAGTATCGGGATCGGAATCGATCGATATTCAGAATTTTGGTATCGAGATCGGATCGGTTCCAAAAAAATGGTATCGGTGCATCCCTAACCCAGGCAGTTGTTCTCACAGATTATTTACATAGCTTTCTGGAATATTTGATTTTGATTGGTCAAATCTTCCAAAATATGTTAAGGATAAACAAGCAGTTGTTATCTAAGAATAAAGCCTGACAGGCTTACCAGCAGCCTGACACAAAGTGAAGCACTGTTATATAAGACTAAAGGGCTTTAGTCTGAGAAAACAACCTCCTGGATGTACTTTATCCAGCCTATTACATGGCTACTTGCCACAAAACAAAATTAGACATTGTTCTGAGCTATAATAGTTTATTAATTCTTTAATTGAATGAATTAAGCTGACACAAATGAAAACAGCTAGAGTATACACTAACCTGCGCATTATTCAGTCACAAGATGACGCCATACCAAACAGTCAAAAACGCAAAGCTGACAGAAACTAAACTGGATGAATAAGGCATAGACTAACTATATTATTCGTTCACAAGATGTCCAACATTTAAGAACCACGACGTGACAGACAAGTAGATACATATGAATGTGAATGTTATATATGGATGTTAACATATTCACTGATGATTCAATGAAGGCAACTTAAGGTTCTCACATGAGTCTGCGTTATTTAGCTTTTGTTATCTCTGGATAACCCCTTGCAATGTCGCAACTGACCAATCAGAATCAAGTATTCTAGAGAGCCATGAAATAATCCCAGATAACAACACCTAAAACTAATAACGCAAACTCATCCAGATACTACAAATCATCTTTGAGTATATATTCATTTAAATATGTATATGCTTATCTGTCAGTCTGATGTTCATGACTGTTTGGTGCCATCTTAAGATCCTGCTTATCAAAGTAAAAATTGACCTAAGCTGTATTAATTTACAAGCATTTTAATTAAAAGTAAACATAAAAATAATGAGTTTTTCAAGCCACCAAGCAGCTCACTTTTTGTAAAAGAGCATAACAGGACACTCTTTAAAGGAACACTCTCCTTTTAGAGTTAAACAGTTGAGTTTTACCATTTTTGGACCCATTCAGCGATGGTATGGCTGAAAAAGATTCTTGATTATTATGCCAGAATGAGATTATAGATCCTAGCCATATCAGCCTAAAAACATAGCAACTGTTCATTTTCTCTTAGTCCTAATACAGGATGTAACTAAAGAAAAGTCAAGCTTTAAATAGGAAAAATATCGAAACTCTTTGGCCATTTTTTGAGTGAGATGCTAATGGTCTAATCCGATTCAATGACTTATGCTAAGCTAAGCTAAAAGTGCTCCTGCCAGACCGTGAGATTGGTTTAAAGTTTAAAAACTCAACTGTTTAAAGGTCCCATGAAATTTTAACTGGTTTCAGTCTGTTAGTTAAGGATATCTATTAGCTAGTGTGCTCCAAAACAGTGACAAAATTTGTGTTTAGAAAATATAAAACTGATATAAACATTCAAAGCTTGCGGTTTGTCACTTCAGCCTAAATGGATCACCAATTTTTTTCATGTCACCTCATACTTCAGTTTCTCATCAAATCTTGACCAATCAAAAGCTCTCTAGTATCTGACATGCCCTGCCCCCTACTTCTCATTTGCTTTTCATTAATGCGCTTGAGCTCAAGCACTCTCACTGCCAGAGCTGTGATAAAAATGAAACCCTATTGGCTGGGGGTTTTTTTTAAGGGAGGAGCTACACTATGTCCTACCCTCTCCATGTTTTAGTAGTGATTACGTCAAACATGGAATAAAAAACGCACAGTTCAAAGGGCCCTGTAACTCTAGTGGAGCTGTAAAATTATATAAAAGTGGAGTTTTTTCAGAACTTTATTGCGTTACCTAGTTCTTTCAGCAGGTCTGTGTTCAGCCGTCCCGGACGCTCTCTCTCCTCCACTGAAAAGCCGAATGATGGGACTCTGTGGAAGAGCTTAAATGCTTTAACCACAAACTGTTTGTCATCAATGAGGTGGTAACAGTCCGTGTCGGGGTCTGGATGTACAGTTCTGCCGGGACGCTCCTGCGGGTGAAGTGTTTCACCGGCGGTGGTCAGAGCAGGACTGAGACGCCCCTCTTCGGGACACTGCTCATCGGACGGCTGGAGTTCATGCACAGCATACGGAAAAAGCAGCTGCGAGCCGGACAACTGTAAGGCCACACGGATGAAGAGTCTTAGTCCTCGCGGGCCGTAAATGTCCACACAGGGCGGAGGCTGATCTGGCTGAGGGTTCAAATTCAGACTGATGGTGCACAGCAAACCGGGAAGACCAAACAGATGGTCTCCATGAAGGTGAGATATGAACACCTTGCTTATTTTACCTGAAGAGAGAACATGGGAAATGGTTATTCTGCTAGATATGAAACTTAATAGTTAGCTAGGATGTCTTAGGGTGCTTTTACACCTAGACTTTTGTTCCGGAACCTGGCGCTATTGCCCAGTTAGCGCGGTTCGTTTGGCATTTGTGAACAGGGCAATCGCGCTCAGATCCACGCCAAAGCAATCGCTCCGAGACCGCCTGAATGAGGTGGTCTCGGCTCGATTGAAACGAACTCTGGAGCGGATCGATTGTAGTGAGAAAGCGATACGTTCCGAGCCCGGCCATATCACAGTGTTTTATGAATATGTAATAGGCATACGGCTATATGAAGAGAGAGGAGGGCGGGAGGTCATTCCAGACATCCCAAGTCACCCGGAAGTTTCGGGAGTCTGCCGCAAATGCACAGAGACTCCTAGATGCCCGCAAACGAGCGATAATCTCCTGGAAATCACACGTCTCCCTCCTGGTCCTCAAATACATCGTGCACCCTTCTCATCACCCCTCCCCACCGCATCCCTCCTCACTCTTCAGACATGTCATGCCCACCCATGCCCACCCTGTCCCAGCCCCAACACCACCAAACCACCTCCGACAGCTGAGCGGGACTCATAAATAAACCGTGAAACTCTGACCAATGTGACCAATATGAGGGGAGTTTACTCACACGTGACTCGTTTTAGCTTATTTTGCTCCGTTTAGAAACTTTGCCGTGTGAAAGCGAACCGCACCAAGAACAAAGAGCAACAATGTAACAATTTTAATCCCCGTTTCGGAACAAATGAATCGATTCACAGGTGTGAAAGAACCCTTAAACTAATCTAAGCAACAGAATGTCTTTTATAGTAACAAAAAAAAATTAACCATTTGAAGTCAATGCTGTTAGTTTTACAATTATTTACACATATTTATATACATACAGTGCTCAGCCTATACGAGTAGACCCCATTTTGAAAATGAATATTTGTATCCATTTCTCAGTGAATATAGGTCATATATTTTGGTGCATTTGAACAAAACAGATTTATTAAACAGATATATTTATTAAAATAATATTTTAGTCACAGAACATCTTTAAAAATGGAAAGATAATACAATTAAATTCATGCAAAATATTGCAAAAGTTTTGTTTCTCTTGATTTTTGCTATTTTATTTAATATTTTTTGTTTATATATAAATTTAGGTATACTAATTTTTGAACCATTATTTTAAGTTATTTTGTTCGATTAGCTCCAGATTTGGCTTCAGTACTGACTAATATAATGTATATGCACAAATATAATATTGTAAAGCATCCTATAGAAAATATTAATTTAAATGAGAGATTTGTGGGGGGGGGGGGGGTACTCATATTTGCTGAGCACTGTAAATAAATATTTAAATGCTAATTAAATACAAACATCCTAGTTTTAAATGCTTGTATTAGAAGAAATGAATGTCAAACTATATAAAGGCAAACAATAATGTCAATTTCATTGTATAGAAATTGACAATAAGAGCTTGTAAAACGCTCAGCATATATTTAAACATACAGGAAAGACATGTCAAGAAAAAAGGTAATTAAGTAGTAAAGTAGTAAGTAAGTAAGTAGTAGCCGGCAGCTAGCTCTCTGCAACTCTCACATGGTCGCCCACTGAAGATAAGCAGGGCTGCGCCCGGTCAGTACCTGGATGGGAGACCACATGGGAAAGCTAGGTTGCTGCCGGAAGTGGTGTTAGTGAGACCAGCAGGGGGCGCTCAACCTGCAGTCTGTTTGGGTCCTACTGGCCTCTGTCCATCATGGCCTCCGAACCCTCCCCATATCATAATTGGCTTCATCACTCTGTCTCCTCTCCACCAATCAGCTGGTGTGTGGTGTGCGGTCTGGCGCAAAATGGCTGCCGTCGCGTCATCCAGGTGGATGCTGCACACTGGTGGTGGATGAGGAGATTCCCCCCAATATGTAAAGCGCTTTGAGTGTCTAGAAAAGCGCTATATAAATGTAAGGAATTATTATTATTATTATTATAAAATACTAAAACTGTATTCATGTAAAATAAAAAAGGCGGTAATAATAAACTCTAGTGAGATGCCTTAAAGGTCCCGTGAAGTGCGCATTTTTAATCCTAATCTCAACTGTACAAATGAAGAGAGGGTGGGACAGAGTAGCTCCTGCCCTTTTACAAAAACAGCCATAGCGCAAAAATAGTGTTTTGTTTTTATCACAGCTCTGCCAGTAGCTATGTTTCCAGCCACCTATTTTTATGCGCATTTTGGACATGTGCATAAAAAATAATAAAAAAAAAACAGTT
Source organism: Danio kyathit (assembly GCA_903798195.1). Classification (NCBI taxonomy): domain Eukaryota; kingdom Metazoa; phylum Chordata; class Actinopteri; order Cypriniformes; family Danionidae; genus Danio; species Danio kyathit. The sequence goes on along the minus strand of LR812523.1, from coordinate 8,417,932 downwards.
GATGGAAATGCAAAGATGCACACAAATTTTGAAAATGCGAATAAAAAAATGTATGCACATAACTGAGTAGGATAAACTTTCTATTCAATAAGAAAATAAACACTTTTACTGAACAAATTCCAGCATGCGCATTAAAATAATCATGTGATTTTGTTATAAGAGATCATGTGGTGATAAAAATGTGTGTGAATGGATAACCCAGCAGGCTGAGCACACTGTAAAACATCTGAAATGTTGTTTTGGTCATTCTAAAACGCCTTTCAGCATCAGCGTTATTATTAATTACCTCCAGAACTGTCAAGAGAGTCTGTGCTCTGCATCTCATGGCTTCAAACACCACCAGTTATTCATTGCATGTCGGCATCGACTTCTGAGATGCAAGTCATTTATTAAATGAGGAAAAAATTTAGGCAGCTTCTCCTACCATGGCAAATTTCATTTTCACTGTTGATACTTGGTGCCAGTTAATCAGGCAGTGACTATTTTGTTCGCTTTGACTCGTTGGATGGAGACGCTGCTTTATTTGCACGTCTTTTATGCGATATTCCAGTTTTTCGCATAAATTTCATTCGCATTTTTAGATGGAAACATAGCTAGTGAGAGTGGTTGAGCTTAAGCGCATCAAATGAAAAGCAAATGAAAGCGTCTTGAATGGGGCGGGGCCAGTGGCGTAGCGCAAAATGCGGGGGCCTCCCTGCAGGGATTATTGACGGGGCCCCCTGGTGAAGGTGGGGGGTGGGGGGTGTTGGCGCGAGTTTTACAAGCAATGGCGGTTGGGGGGGGTTGCAGAAACACAAACACACTTAATTATTCAAAGTCATTTTTTTTCATGCATGACTCTGCAGTCTTCATAAACAAAATAATTATATAACTTAAACTCAAAATAATCATTCATTTTGTTTTCGGCTTAGTCCCCACAGCAGAATGAACCGCCAACTTATCCAGCATATGTTTTACACAGCGGATGCCCTTCCAGCTGCAACCCATCACTGGGAAACATCCATACATACTCATTCACACACATACACTACGGACAATTTAGCCTACCCAATTCACTTTCACACATGTTTTTGGATTTGTGGGGGAAACCGGAGCACCCGGAGGAAACCCACGCCAACACAGGGAGAACATGCAAGCTCTACACAGAAACTCCAACTGACCCAGCCGGGGCTCACATAGCAACCTTCTTGCTGTGAGGCGAACGTGCCACCCACTGCGCCACCATGCAGCCCATACTCAAAATAATCTTCCTCCTTAATTTATTTGACAAGGAACTTTGTATTGTAGTGGATAACACATTTCTAACGTTCAAGTACATCAAGGCACATTTTTACACCTGTAAACTTTAAAGTAAATTTTTTTGCCCTCCCATTAATTTAAAATAATGTTTTCCAAGTGATCTTTAACAAGCCAAGGACATTTTCACAGTATTTCCTGTAAAAAAAAAAGAAGTAACAATAATAAATAATAAGTCTTTTTCTTATAGTTTATTTCTTAAATAAAAGCAGTTTCTTATTTTTAAAAATACAATTTTAAGGTCAGTATTATTAGCCTCCTTAAGAAATATTTACTGTATATTTTTGATTGTCTACACAACAAACCAGTTATACTATAACTTGACTAATTATTTTAGCTGTCCTAGTTAACATAACCTAGTGAAGTCTTTAAATTACACTTTAATCTGTATACAACTATCTTGCAAAATAACTAGTAAAATATTATGCACTGACTGTCACCGCATGGGAAAGATAAAAAAGGTAGTTATTAGAAATTTGTTAGTAAAACTATTAAGTTTAAAAAACCGTGTTGTAAAAATCATGTGTTGAAGACTCGTATGTCAGTACTGACATCTAAATGAATGAAGGCAAAACTAAACGAGTAGAATATTACTTTCAACGTGACTGAAAACTAAATTTGATCAATGTGTTACATCTGTTCTCCGGTACTTGCCGAGTCGACTGTTTGTAAATTCAAGACTGCATTTCCTAACGTAAAACTATATACACTCAGCTTCTGATTAATAATATGCAGACTCTGCAGAGCCGATGATTTCCTCTATTAAAAGGTTTAAAAAGTCTAATATAATCAACAGTGGACATTTTGTTTCAAAACATGAACATGACTGAAGTTGAATCTTTTTATTACCCGTGTTAATTTGGGGGTGAACTTCTGAATGCGGGGAACTATTGCGCACAGAGGGAGCGCGCGTGAAGGCAAAGAGAAGGAGTGCAAGTGAGAGCGAATGCGCGCGACACCTAGAGCGCGCGAAAGAAGCTCCAGTCATTTCTCCGCAGTTTGCCGCCAATGGCTGATATCCGTGACGTTTTGACCATCTTTTACAGTCTATGGTTTTGACACAAAAATATATCGCGGGGCCCCTTATCATGCGGGGCCCCCCCGCGGTGCGTGCCCTGCGGGCCTGTTCGCTACGCCACTGGGCGGGGCATGTCAGACACTAGAGAGCATTTGATTGGTCAAGATTTGACAAAAAAGTGAAGCATGAGGTGATGTGAAAAAAAATCATTGATCGATTAAGGCGAAAGTGACAAACTACAAGCTTTAAATATTTATAGCAGTTTTATATTTTCAAATTGCGAATTTTGTCACTGTTTTTGGAGCACACTAGCTAATAGATATCCTTAAAACTAACAGACTGCAACTAACATCTAAAGAATTTTACTTTCAATTTCATGGGACCTTTTAAGCCTGCATGAAATCAAAATTTACTGTATTTTGCAAGCGCACATTGTTAGAAGTAATAGTAGGTCACTTAAGGCGAACAAATAATCAGTGCAAGTTAATCGACTGAGAAAAAAAGTTTGTTTTGGTAATCTTCAATCACAAGCCTACCATTAGCTTCTGCTCTGGAATGGCAGTCCTTCTCTTATGATGTCAGTTTGACAGCTTGGGTGAAATGTCACCCCCCCCCCCACTCAATATTTAGTTTATAAAGGAAATACATCCACATTGTCAGAAAAACGTCTACAGCAACTTCCGTTTGTGAGGACTCTAAATAATACATTTTTGAAGTAGCGAAATTAATTTCGCATTAGCTTGCTTTACATCTGCAATAGCTTGCCTACATACAGTTGAAACCAGAAGTTTACATACACTGTATAAAAAGGCACATAACAGTTTTTTTTTTTTTTAAAAGTCAGATGTTAATGTGACTAAACTTTTTCTCTTTTAGGTAAGTTAGGAATCAAATTTGTTTCTGTTATGCTTAATAGCAGAATAATGAGAGATATTTTTTGAGAAATTGTTATAACTTTTCTTGAAAGTCAAGTTTACATACAATAAGATTATTCTGCCTCTGAAAAAGCTCAGATGATGCTGTCAATGTCTTGGAAGTTTCTGATTGGCTAATTGACAACATTTGAGTTAATTGGAGGCACAACTGTAGAATAGTATTTAAGGAAAACCTCAAACACACTGCTTCCTTGTGTGACAACATGGGAAAATCAACAAGCCAGAATCAACAAAAAAGCCAGATTACAATTTGCTAAATTACACTGGGAAAAAGAATCATTTTTGGAGACATGTCCTGTGGTCTGATGGAAGTAAGATTGAACTGTTTGGCCATAATGACCAGTGTTACATTTGGAGGACAAAGGGGAAAGCTTACAAGCCTAGGAACACCATCCCAACTGTGAAGTATGGGGGCGGCAGCATCATGTTGTGGGGCTGTTTTGCTGCAGGAGGGACTGGTCCACTTCACAGCATAGATGGCATCATGAAGAAAGAACATTATGTAGAAATACTGAAGCAACATCTCAAGACATCAGCCAGGAAATTAAAACTTGGCCACAAATGGGTCTTCCAAACAGACCATGACCCCAAGCATACTGCTAAATTAGTTTAAATGTGCTTTAAGGACAACAGAGTGAATGTTTTGGAGTGGCCATCACAAAGCCCTGAACTCAATCCTATAGAAAATTTGTGGGCAGAGTTGAAAAAGCTTGTGCGAGCAAGACAGCCTACAAATCTGACTCCGTTCTGTCAGGAGGAAAGGGCCAAAATTCCTACAAGCTATTGTGAGAAGCTTGTGGAAGGATACCCAAAACATTTGACCGAAGTCATACAGTTTAAAAGCAAAGCTAAAAAAATACCAAGGAAATGTGTGTAAACTTTTGACTGTCTAGAAATTAATAAAAAATTCTCAAAAAGAATTCTCTCATTATTCTGGCATTTAACAAATGTAAATGATTTAGGTAATCCTAACGGACTTAAAATTATTAACGTTTAGTATGATTTACCATCAGACATTTTTTTTTAAATTATGTTCTACTTTTTTTTTTGAGTGTATGTAAACTTCTGATTTCAACTGTACATCAACGAGGGATGTCTTTGTTGTCATAACAATCGTCAAAAAACCCAAAGGTTTGATTTATCTATAATATTACATTCCACTTATTTATTGATTTAACTTTTACTCTGCTAGACTGGTTTTAGCTGGTCGACCAGCCTGGTTTTATGGGGGTTTTGGCAATTTCCAGCCTGGTCTTTGCTGGTCAGGCTGGGAAATGTCCAGCTAAAACCAGCCTGGTTTAAAATGGACATAGCTGTTTTTTTCTGGTCACCTCCCAGTCTCATCAGCTAAGACCAGGCTGGAAATGGCTGAAACCAGCCTGGAAATGGCCAAAACCCCTCTAAAACCAGGCTGGTCGACCAGTCTAGGCGGGTTTAAGCTGTTTTTTTCAGCAGATGAAAAAGTTCTTTAGTTGAAATCAGTGTTTCTGACAGACTCAGCCATGAATAACCAGATTCTGTCACTGACAACGCAGCACAATTCTCCGACGTGAGAAACTATATTATGCTATGTTACTGCAGTAAGTTAGTTTGGTAATTAATTCACCATTTTGGCAACCGTCAAAACGGTTTGAATTTTCGGTAAGTAAAAAAAAAACGTTAGTGTTCGCAGCATAAATTCATATACTATGCTGTTGAGTGTGTAAGTGCATAGTGAGCCATTTGAGCGCAGTGACGGAGAGCAGCAGCGGCAGTGAGTGAGAGTCTGACCGGCTCTGAGTGTGCTCTTCATCAGCTGGATCTGCGTTCCCTCCCCGCAGTCGAAGAGCCAGTTTTCCCCTTCAGTCCTCAACACGAGAGCGGACGCGCCGCGGTGAGGAGATGGGTATGCGGAACCAGTCCCGAGGAACGTCACGTCCATCGACATAGTGCAGATTTCTGCGCGTTTACCAGATTAATAACACATAAATGCTGTCTGTAAAAAAACACCAGCGTTAACCATAATTACCAGCTGAGCCACGACCGACTGGAACACACGCGTTCTTGTATCAACATCCGGGGTACGATCACTGACGAGGACGCGCCTGATGACGAGCAGATATGCGTAGAAGACTACGGACTGTTGTAAAAGTTGAAGTTTTACCACTTATCTATTACTAGTCTATATAGATCAGTGAGTTTTACTCCTTAAAGGACTCTTATCTTTATTTTGTTTTTAAATATATGGATTTGTATGTGTTTTATGTATTTTTGTTTTATATAATTCATAACTAAATTGAAGTTGTTTTTTTGCAAAAGTACTTTTCTTTGTAATTTTTTTTTTATTGTGACTGATATCTGGATTTGATCAAGTGCATTGTTTAATATGATGAAGTTCAGTAACACTGCATACTGGAAAAGGGCACGCTATGCACCGTTTTCATGCTACATACTACTTAAGACTTGAAATATGTACACTAGAGGTCAGCATAACATCACACATGATTCTGATTATTTATTCAAGAGCAGAATTTATTTGCAATAGCGTATAACACTGTATATTATCTTCAGTGGCGTAGCGCAAAATGCGGGGGCCCCCCTGCAAGAATAATTGACGGGGCCCCCTGGTGAAGTGCGGCGGGGGGGGACGATCACAAACGTCATTTTTTCATGCATGACTGCAGTCTTCATAAACAAGATAATTACATAACAAACTCAAAATAATCATTCATTTCCTTTTCGGTTTAGTCCCTTTATTAATCCGGGGTCGCCACAGCGGAATGAACCGCCAACAGGGAGAACATGCAAGCTCCACGCAGAAACGCCAACTGACCCAGCTGGGGCTCACACCAGCAACCTTCTTGCTGTGAGGCGAACGTGCTACCCACTGCGCCACCATGCAGCCCATACTCAAAATAATGTTCCTCGTTAATTTATTTGACAAGTAACTTTGTATTGTAGTGGATAACATATTTCTAACATTCTAGTACATCAAGGCACATTTTTACACCTGTAAACTTTGAAGTCATTTTTTTTGCCCTCCCATTAATTTAAAATAATGTTTTCCCAAGTGATCTTTAACAAACCAAGGAAATTTTCACAGTATTTCCTGTAAAAAAAGAAGTAATAATAATAAATATTAAGTCTTTTTCTTATAGTTTATTTCTTAAATAAAAGCAGTTTTTTTATTATTTTTAAAAATACAATTTTAAGGTCAGTATTATTAGCCTCCTTAAGAAATATTTACTGTATATTTTTGATTGTCTACACAACAAACCAGTTGTACTATAACTTGACTAATTATTCTAGCTGTCCTAGTTAACATAACCTAGTGAAGTTATTAAATTACATTTTAATCTGAATACAACTATCTTGCAAAATAACTAGTAAAATATTTTGCACTACTGTCACCATGGGAAAGATAAAAAAGGTAGTTATTAGAAATTAGTTAGTTAAACTATTATGTTAAAAAAACGTGTTGTAATAAATCATGTGTTGAAGACTCGCATGTCAGTACTGACATCTAAAATGAATGAAAGCAAAACTAAACGAGTAGAATATTACTTTCAACGTGACTGAAAACTAAATTTTATCAATGTGTTGCATCTGTTCTCCGGTACTTGCCGACCAAGTTCAAGACTGCATTTCCTAATGTAAAACTATGTGCACTCAATTTCTGATTAATAATATGCAGAGCCGAGGACTTCCTATATTAAAAGGTTTAAAATCGCTATTGAAAACAAAAGTCTAATATAATTAACAGTGGACATTTTGATAGTGTTTCACAACATGAACATGACTCAAGTGAATCTTTTTTTTTTTACCTGTGTCAAGTTGGGGGGTTAACTTCTGAATGCGCACAGCGCCGTTACAGAGAGAGCGCGCGTGAAGGCAGGGAGAGAGAGTGCACGTGAGAGCGAGTGCGCGCGACACCTAGAGCGCGCGAAAGAGGCCCCAGTCATTTCTTTGCAGTTTGCCGCCAATGGCTGATATCACTTCTCCGTGACGTTTTGACACAAAAATATCCCGCGGGGGCCCCTTATCACGCGGGGCCCCCCCCGCGGTGCGTGCCCTGCGGGCCCGTCCGCTACGCCACTGATTATCTTCAATGTTTGCATAATATCAGCATTTATTTAAAAAGTAACCCAGTACAAATGCAATAGGGTCGTTTTATTTTAAAACGATAATTTTATTAATAGGCGACGCGGTGGCGCAGTGGGTAGTGCTGTCGCCTCAAAGCAAGAAGGTCACTGGTTCAAGCCTCGGCTGCATCAGTTGGCATTTCTGTGTAGAGTTTGCATGTTCACCCCGCGTTTGTGTGGGTTTCCTCCAGGTGCTCTGGTTTCCCCCACAAGTCCAAAGACATGCGGTACAATTGGGTAAGCTAAAATTGTCCGTAGTGTAAGAGTGTGTGAATGAGAATGTGTGAGTGTTTCCCAGTGATGGGTTGCGGGTGAAAGGGCATCCACTGCATTAAACATGTGCTGGATAAGTTGGCGGTTCATTCCACTGTGGCGACCCCATATTAATAAAGGGACTAAGCCGAAAAGAAAATGAAGAAATGAATTTTATTAATAATCTAAAATAATATTGATTGATAAAATAAAATGTTTTATTTATATAAGCAAACATTCTTTAATCAATCTACTGTATATTGTAGTACATACTCATACATTTTACAAAATTGTTTTGTACATATGTAAAAGTGTGTACAAATATATTTGTAATATCAGCAGTGTATCCGATACTGTTTTATATAAACACATTTTAATAAAAGTTGACACAATAAGTCTTATATCAACAATTATCAAGATGCATTTCAACATGTACTCTTAGTATTCTATTAACAAAGAAAATTATGAAATATTTGGTCACACTTTATTTTGATGGTCTGTTTGTTGAATTTAAGTTGCATTGCATCTACATGCCAACTAATTCTCATTAGATTATTAGTAGACTGTTTGGGTTAGAGTTAGTGTAAGTTTACATGTACTTGCAAAGTTTCTACTAGTCAGTTAAATGTTTAGCAGCAGTAGCAACAAATATTAAGCAGACAGTCTACTAATGCTCAAATGAACCATCAAAATAAAGTGTTACCAAATATATTTAATATTTTATAATAAATTGAATGTAAAAATACTGTTTAAATACTGATATTTAAATACTGATATTTATTTTTTTTTATTTGTAAATAAATGTAAATAATTGTATTACTAGTAATTAGGCAGGATAGTATTTTTATTTAAATGGGCTATTTTATTTAATTCTATTATATTAGCATTAACACTGAACTCAGTTGACAATGATGGCAGCAAACAGACCAGCAAAGACAGCAGCACAAGTGTTTATTCTGCACATAGGGATCCAGCAGTACACTACCTAGTGCGCACACACTAACACAACACCACCCCATACCCATAATGCATCTCTGCGTTTGGTCATGAATACAAAAACAATCCTTATCTACACTACCTGACATAAGTCTTACCGCCTATTCAAGTTTTTGGAACAATAGATAATAGCTTGACTTCTAGGTGATCATTTGGCATCAGAAGTGGCTTATATGAAAGGCAAAGACTTCTAGATTATGCTTATTTTACCAAAATAAAATATGATCATGCCTTGATTATTATTTCATTAAGACAGTAAGGTCTGACTTTGCTCAGACAAAAGTCCTGTCATTTAACAGAAATAATGTCCAGTATAGAATATAAAGTCATGCTGCAGTGGAGAAAGAATGAATATTGTGTCTGACTCCATCATGAGCTTGGAGGACTGCATCCATACATCTCTGCAATGACTCAAATCACTCATTAATAAAGTTATCTGGAATGGCAAAGAAAGCGTTTCTGCAGGACTCCCAGAGTCCATCAAGATTCTTTGTATTCATCTTCAATGCCTCCTCCATCTTACCCCTGACATGCTCAATAATGTTCATGTCTGGTGACTGGGCTGGCCAATCCTGGAGCACCTTAACCTTCTTTGCTTTCAGGAACTTTGATATGGAGGCTGAATAACGAGGAGCGCTATCCTGCTGAAGAATTTGCCCTCTCCTGTGGTTTGTAATGTAATGGGCAGCACAAATGTCTTGATACATCAGGCTGTTGATGTTGCCATCCACTCTGCAGATCTCTCACACGCCCCCATACTGAATGTAACCCCAAACCATGATTTTTTCCTTCACCAAACTTGACTGATTTCTTTGACAATCTTGAGTCCATGCGGGTTCCAGTAGGTCTTCTGCAGTATTTGTGTTGATTGGGATGCAGTTCAACAGATGATTCATTAGAAAAATCTCCCTTCTACCACTTTTCCAAATGATCAACTAGAAGTCAAGTTATTATTTGTTGCTCTTATAACTGGGATCGACGACAAGACTTGTCAGGTAGTGTATAAACAGACAAATCAGCCTTTTATGCACATCTATGAAAATAAGTTTAAAACATAAAATCAATCAACTATAACTGCGTTGCTCCCTTAATAGCCCATACAACATAGAACAAATAATATGACCACTGACGATATATGAAAATGTAAAAGCAGGCACTTCTAAAGGTCACAAGCACAGTGATAGAGTTTTTTTTATTTCAATATTTCAATATAGCGACCCTTTAAAGAGGACCTATTATGCCCCTTTTTACAAGAAGTAAAATAAGTCTCTGAGTGAGTCTCTAAGTTTCAGCTCAAAATACCACACAAATAATGTTTTACAACTCTTTGAAACTGACCTATTGAGGCTTAGACCCTAATTGTGGTCGCTTTAAATTCAAATGAGATTTTTCCCTTTAAGTCTCGTTTGACAGATAATCATGTTTCTTTCCACATAACCGGAGCTCGAATCAACACTTCATGATCATTTATTCTTTTATTTGGGAAGCAGATGTGCAATAAGTTGGATAATATACAGTCAGCCAGCTATTTTATGAAAATAAACTCCGAGCAGAGACAAGATGTCTATATTTTTACTATAAAAACACGTTTATGTCCTACGCATCTGCTTATATATTTGTGTAAAATAAGTCTCTGATGTCTCCAGAGTGTGTGTGTGAAGTTTCAGCTCAAAATACCACACAAATAATGTTTAAAACTCTTTGAATCTGCCCCTTTTAGGCTTTGATCCTAATTGTGGCGTTTTGGTGACTGTCACTTTAAATTCAAATGAGATTTTGCTATTTTCAAAAGAGGGTGGAGCTACAGTGGTCATTTTTTGCAACGTAAAACGCCACATTTATAATCCTCTTAGATGCTGACATTGCCTTCGGCAGGTGAAAACTCTAATGGCGGACGGCTGCTTCTCACTTAGGGCTGTTTATGCCAAAGAGGGAGAGATCATCACTAGTGGGCGGGGCTTTCCCCCCTCTGATGACACTTACTGTACAAAGCGAGAACGTCAATCAAAGTGTTTATTTCATCAAGTGTGATTAATTGTATTATTAATAGCTGGCTATATTCATACACTGCTGCCTTATAACTGTGTTTAAACCTCTTATAAATGTATGTTTTGCATAATAGGTCCCCTTTAAGTATCATCTTACAGATAAATCATGTTTCTTTCCACATAACCGGAGCTCGAATCAACACTTCATGATCATTTATTCATTTATTTGGGAAGCAGATGTGCAATAAGTTGGATAATATACAGTCAGCCAGCTATTTTATGAAAATAAACTCCGAGCAGATACAAGATGTCCATATTTTTACTATAAAAACACGTTTATGTCTTACGCATCTGCTTATATATTTGTGTAAAATAAGTCTCTGATGTCTCCAGAGTGTGTGTGTGAAGTTTCAGCTCAAAATACCACACAAATAATGTTTAAAACTCTTTGAATCTGCCTCTTTTAGGCTTTGATCCTAATTGTGGCGTTTTGGTGACTGTCGCTTTAAATTCAAATGAGATTTTGCTATTTTCAAAAGAGGGCGGAGCTACAGTGGTCATTTTTTGCGTAAAACGCCACATCTATAATCCTCTTAGATGCTGACATTGCCTTCGGCAGGTGAAAACTCTAATGGCAGACGGCTGCTTCTCACTTAGGGCTGTTTATGCCAAAGAGGGAGAGATCATCACTAGTGGGCGGGGCTTTCCCCCCTCTGATGACACTTACTGTACAAAGCGAGAATGTCAATCAAAGTGTTTATTTCATCAAGTGTGATTAATTGTATTATTAATAGCTGGCTATATTCACACACTGCTGCCTTATAACTGTGTTTAAACCTCTTATAAATGTATATTTTGCATAATAGGTCCCCTTTAAGTATCATCTTACAGATAAATCATGTTTCTTTCCACATAACCCGAGCTCGAATCAACATTTCATGACCATTTATTCTTTTATTTGGGAAGCAGATGTGCAATAAGTTGGATAATATACAGTCAGCCAGCTATTTTATGAAAATAAACTCCGAGCAGATACAAGATGTCTATATTTTTACTATAAAAACACGTTTATGTCCTACGCATCTGCTTATATATTTGTGTAAAATAAGTCTCTGATGTCTCCAGAGTGTGTGTGTGAAGTTTCAGCTCAAAATACCACACAAATAATGTTTAAAACTCTTTGAATCTGCCTCTTTTAGGCTTTGATCCTAATTGTGGCGTTTTGGTGACTGTCGCTTTAAATTCAAATGAGATTTTGCTATTTTCAAAAGAGGGTGGAGCTACAGTGGTCATTTTTTGCAACATAAAACGCCACATCTATAATCCTCTTAGATGCTGACATTGCCTTCGGCAGGTGAAAACTCTAATGGCAGACGGCTGCTTCTCACTTAGGGCTGTTTATGCCAAAGAGGGAGAGATCATCACTAGTGGGCGGGGCTTTCCCCCCTCTGATGACACTTACTGTACAAAGCGAGAATGTCAATCAAAGTGTTTATTTCATCAAGTGTGATTAATTGTATTATTAATAGCTGGCTATATTCATACACTGCTGCCTTATAACTGTGTTTAAACCTCTTATAAATGTATATTTTGCATAATAGGTCCCCTTTAAGTATCATCTTACAGATAAATCATGTTTCTTTCCACATAACCCGAGCTCGAATCAACACTTCATGACCATTTATTCATTTATTCGGGAAGCAGATGTGCAATAAGTTGGATAATATACAGTCAGCCAGCTATTTTATGAAAATAAACTCCGAGCAGATACACAATTTTTACTATAAAAACAAGTTTATGTCCTATGCATCTGCATATATAATTGTGTAAATATATGCTGGTAATTTAGTCACAGCTAAAAATGTACGCCACATTTAATATTGTGCAGTATATACCGAACTCTAGCTAGTCCTTCATGTCCAGTACTGTGAAATACATAAATGGAGGATCTGTACAAACTGAATGAATGATAAGAAAGAAACACGACGAATAAATGGAGTGCGTCTTCATTTCAGAAAAGGTTTCTTGGCTTAAAGCATATAAAAACAATGGAGAGGAGTGACAAAGGCAACACTGGCTGGAGAAAACACTATAAGGTGGAAAATATATATAATATAATATATTTAGCATAAAGTGGATAAAGCCTAAATCAGGTTATTTGTGTATTATAATGCTATTTTTGTGAAAATTACACACTGTAAAAAATATCTGTTAATGAACAGTTCCAGTATTTTGTGGTTTACAAGTGTTTAACGTTTATTTACGGTTGTGAATTCCATTATGGGATGTTGATCTCTGCTCTGTCGACTTTTGATGTTGAAAATTCAACTCTACAGTTTAACAAAGAGACTTTTATTGATGTTTTAGAAGTTTGAAATTATAAAAGAAATAATATATAGAGAAGTCTGTAAAATAACAGAAAATGTGCAGGCAGTTTATCACAAGGTTTTTGTAGCGTAACATACAACACCAACCCAGACAATATATCACTGCAAACTATAAAAAATGTTAATAAATGTCACTTTTTTTTACTTTTCAAATTTTAAAGTTGTTGGCTCAAGGATCAAGATCTCATGATGTGATTCAAAAGCACAAATAAATAGGGAAAAATAAAAAAAACATGCAAAATATGGAAAACTGCTAATTTGTGGATATTGTTTACAGTGTAGACAGGTTTATCACAAAATTCCCATTACCGTGATGGGTCTTTTTGTTTTTAAGTGTATTTGAAAGTCAAATAGTTAAATAAAAATGGCAAAAAAGTAATGTGTGAATGTTAAAATAATAATAATAATAATAATAATATTAAGACTCCACTTGAAAATGCTCAGTTTCTCTGGATTTACGATTTATACGCAAGTGTTTGATTAAATCATAATTTTTGATTTATTCTGTAAAGTATTGATCACATTTTACAAATTTAAAGTTCAAATGTCATTTAGAGCATATTTATTTTTTTAATAGTAAAAGAAAAAATATTTTTTATTATTTAAATAAAAAATAAAACAATTATTCTGACCAAATGTCATTTTCTGAAAACAAAAGAAAGTGCTCTAAATGACATTTTTTAAAAAAAATTTGAAATGTTATCAGACATTTGCAGAAAAAAATAATAATAATATAATAATATATAATAATAATAATATAAAACAAATCCCAAAAAACTGAGAATTTTTAAGTGATCTTATTTCTTATCTCCATTGCAATATATCCCCATACAAACCCCATCAAATTTCCACCTGTTTAACAATAAACGAAGGATGTCACAATGAATCATATCCTAAAATAGGCTTTATTTTCTTTATGCACAAAAGAATCTTTCATATTTAATCTGGAGTGAAATGTGACCTGGACGTTTGTAAAATAAATCCAAAAAAATGTAAGCAAGGGCTAAGAAATGTGATTAGAAATACTCTAAATGGAGTGTCTAAAACAGAAGAATGAACCTGCCTGCAGACTGTGTGTTGTTTGTTCGGTTTTTCTCTGGCTCTGTTTGTTTGTTTTTAATCTACTATGGGAGTGTGTGAGACCCCGGGCCAGTCGTACATGTCGGGTACGAAAGAGTCGTAGTTTGTATTCCAGACCACTGATCTGACGTATGACTCTTTATCCACAGGCTCCGGGTATCGAAACGCCATTCCTTTTGAATACACATACTCCACCACCTGCACACAAACACACACAACACCTCAGCAGCTCACTCAGGTACAAAATAATTAGCATTTGTGTAAAATACTTCAAAATACTTAATTCTGAGTGATTTATGAGCCATTTTCCTCATGGGGACAACACATGTTCCCACATGGTAAAATTAGTAGTGTTGCTATACTTTTGGGGACATCTGGTACACACACACATACATACATGCATGCATGCTCACACATGCGCGCACACATGTACTCACACACCCATGCACGCGCACACAAACACGCACAAACAAGCATCTACACATACATGCGCACACAAGTGCACACAGTACACACATCATACAGACACGCATACATGCACATACCTATACACATGCACACACAAGCATAAAACCTCACCCTCACAGAAACCTAATGGCACATTTTGAATGTGATATAAGCCAGGTAAATATGATTTAAGCATTTTGAATTATGAGGACACGCTGCATGTCTTCATAATCCACCTTAATAGAATATAACTAGGTCAAATAATGTCATTATACAAATTGTGTCCTTATAAATCAACAAAACCAGCGCACGCTCACACACACTGGTATTAGTGCTTTATGAGGACTCTATTTCATACAGTAAAAACATTTATTATATGACCCTACCCACTAAACCCCACTCTCACAGAAAACCTGTCGCAATTTTTAATGTGATATAACCCCGGTAAATATGATTTAAGCATTTTGAATTATCAGGACACACTGCATGTTCTCATAAATCACCTTAATAGAGTACAACTAGATCATATTCATGTCATTATGCAAATTATGTCTTTGTAAACCACCAACTCCAGCACACACAGACACGCACACACACCTTGATGGCCATCTGCAGCGACACCTCTCTGATGTTGGACAGTGGTGGATAGAGTCGGCCCTGACTCAGCTCTTCATCCGTCAGCTGATCCGCCAGTGTCTACAACACAAACACTCTTTCATCAAGTTACAGTATCAAACATTAACAGAACACACCTACAGCAAGTGCGGCTTTAAATTATCTATGCTAATAAGTGTTCAGACTGGTTCGCTAACCCTAAACCTAACATACCCTTATCATTCAATCACTCTTATGTCATTTTATCTTCCAAACACTGCTTATGAAGTTTTTTTAATGAAACCGCAGATGTTTTTGTCTCTGAAAGGCTAGGTAAACATGCATTAAAAGGTTATAAATGCAGCGTCAAATAAATTTATATGAACTGCAGTTTAATTTAAAAGGGTTAGTTCACTTAAAAATGAAAATTGTCATCATTCACTCAACCTTTGCTTGGCCCAAACCTGTAACCATTGACTTCCAATAGGGTTTTTTTATTGAATATATAACACAGACAATATATCACTTTAAACTATTAATTTACGGACTGTTTTTATAGTGCATTATTTATTAAAGAAAGTTGGAATTTAATTTCTTAAATAGTTTGTAAGAGTGAGTAAAATGTCAACATTCACTGTTCTAAACTATAGCTCTTAAAACTGCAGGCAACATAATAGAAGACATTAAAAAAAAAGCATTTTTGAGATATTATCACATTTTAATGAATATTTAACTACAAAAATGTAATAAAACTGTCATCTGTTGAGCATAAGATGAGAAAATGTCCAATACTATACAATATATTAAATTGTACAATGCTATATACCAACTTGAAGCTTCATATAATAATAATAATAATAATAATAATAATAATTATTATTATTATTCAAAATATAATTTGTTATTAATATTATAATATTATTATTATTATATAAATTTATTATTATTATTATATAGTTTTTTATTATTAGTAGTAATATTAATACTACTACTACTACTAATAATAATAAATATTAATATATTTTTTAAAATGTCATTTGTTGAACATTATTATTAATATTATTGTTATTATTATTTAGTATTATTAGTAGTACTAGTAATAATAATACTAATTATAATAACAATAATAACTATTATTATTATTAGGATTATTACTGTTAATAATAATAATGATAATAAATATTAATATATTTTTTTCAAA